>CM031584.1:5739453-5903973 GCA_018467065.1 Ephestia elutella
CAGTGAAACTTGGGTTTCAAAATAAAAGAATCACTGCTTAAAACACTAGTATAATTTTAGAACTAAAAAAAATCTGACCAATGTCCTTTTAAACAAAAAATCACCAAAGAAATAAAAATAAAAGAAAGGAAAATTAACAACAGGAAAGGAATATTAACAGGTAAAATAAGAAATACATGCATTTGTTTGTTATTTTAAAAAGAAATTGAAATGAGTGAAAGAAATGGATGAAATGATGTATAAAAATTCCAAATCAAAACCGAAACAAAAATTATCCGACAAAAAGGGGGGGCCTTTAGAATTTAGAGGTATAAGTTAGCACAATATGCTTTAAAAAAGTCTATCTTAAACGAACCACAGGCATGCCACGGTTACAAATCAAACATTTCGTCGTTCTGTGACCTGGCCTCAGGTGCAGGCCGACTTTGCCGCGTCTGAAGATTTCGAAGCGCGTTCCAACCCGGCTGAGTCCCACATCTTGGTCCACAACCTTATTTACAACACGCTGACGAATATCCAGGTGCAGGCCGACTTTGCCCACTCTCGTCTAATAAACAGTCCAGACAATACATACATGAAATATCTTCAAAGCCACTCCATATAATCCTTCTGGTTTTTTGACAACTAGATTCAACCTCGTGCCATCTTTAATAGGAGGTCTGATCGTCATTGCTAGAGATACTTGTATGTTAAGAATAATAAAAGCACATTAAAGATTTAATACTGAATCGATATAGTACAAAAAGAAAAAGAAAGTTCGAGATAAAAAATATCAAAAAGAAAATCAACTCTCTAAAAAATCACATTTTTTCACTCCCAATTGACAGTCCGTCAAAAAAATCGAACCCTCTGAATTTCAATTTCAAAAACCTTATCATAAAGAAAGAACCAAGAGAAAAGTTTGCGCAGAACTAGAATCACAAACTAAAAATAGACTTGACATTGTAGCGGTGTAACGCTACAGCATCTCCCTACCAAACAAAAAAACAACAAAGCAAAAACAAACAAACAAACAAACAAACAAACAAACCAACAAAACAAACAAAACAAAACCACAACAAACAAACCAATAAAACATAACTACCGAACAACTAAAACAAAAATCCGGACAAGATACTCTACACAAAACCAACAAACAGCAAAACGCAACCAAATGCTGGAACCTAAAAACTAAACGAAATACTAAACCTTATTGCTAGTCCCTATGAATAAGAGACTTGGTCATACGAGTATACCTAACGAAGCGTCTGAAGATTCGAAGCGCGTTCAACCCGGCTGAGTCCCTAATATATTGGTCCACAACCTGATTTTCAACACGCTGTCGAATATCCAGGTTGTCATAGCTAGGTAAATAATGTGAATATTGTAGAATTTTGAAAAAAAAAGATAAGAAAACGGGATTAAGCAAAAAAATTATTTGAGAATGTCCTTAATATGATAAGTACCGACGTGCTCCGAATCCGTATCCGCCAACACGAAAGCCTGCGGGGATACTCGCCCAAGCACGCGGCACTGAACAAAGCGTGGAAAGCACGAAGCGTCTGTAAAGATTAGAAGCGCGTTCAACCCGACTGGAGTCCCTACATCTTGGTCCACAGTCTGATTTTCAACACGCTGCAGAATCATCGACAACCTTCGCGACCGTACATTAAGAAATTCGGGGTGTAAGCAGTAGCCAATTTAATGCAAGAACCAGGAGCAACCTGATGCAACACCGTACCGCAATATAACTCCTCCGACTTCTAAAGCCATCAATCAAATGTGAATAATCCACAGTAAGGAGAATCGTCGGGTCGCAGCATAGGCAGCTTCGGCAGGCTAAAACAGAAAATCACAGGATGGAAAACCGCGACCGGTAAACGGTCACCGTCCCACAAAAACAACAAAAAAAAAAAAAAAAAAATAATAATAATTCAAGAAAAGTAATAAAAGGTAAAAAAAACAGGTAAAAACCAGGTAAAAACCAGGATTCTTTCCGCAAATCGGGCGCCATTTTTCTTTTTTTGCAGTGAAACTCTGGGTTTCAAAATAAAAGAATCACTGCTTAAAACACGAGTATAATTTTTGAAACTAAAAAAATTTGACCAATGTCCTTTAACAAAAAAAATATCCGACACACTCAAAGAAATAAAAAATAAAAGAAAGGAAAATTAACAACAGGAAAGGGAATATTAACAGGTAAAATAAGAAATACATGAATTTGCTTGTTATTTTAAAAAAGAGAAATTAAATGAGTGAAAGAAATGGATGAAATGATGTATAAAAATTCCAAATCAAAACCGAAACAAAAATTATCCCGACAAAAGGGGGCCTCTTAGAATTTAGAGGAAAAAGTTAGCACAATATGCTTTAAAAAGTCTATCTAAACGAACCACAGGCGCCACGGTTACAAACTAAACATTTCGTCGTTCTGTGACTCATTCCTCAGGTGCAGGCCGACTTTGCCGCGTCTGAATAGATTTCGAAGCGCGTTCCACCCGGCTGAGTCCCACATCTTGGTCCACAACCTGATTTACAACACGCTGACGAATATCCAGGTGCAGGCCGGATTCTTTGCCCACTCTCGTCTAATAAACAGTCCAGACAATACATACATGAAATATCTCAGTGCCACTCCGATATAATCCTTCTGGTTTTTTGACAACTAGATTCAACCTCGTGCCATCTTTAATAGGAGGTCTGATCGTCATTGCTAGAGATACTTGTATGTTAAGAATAATAAAAGCACATTAAAGATTTAATACTGAATCGATATAGTACAAAGAAAAGAAATTGAGATAAAAATATCAAAAAGAAAAATCAACTCTCTAAAAAATCCATTTTTTCACTCCCAATTGACAGTCCGTCAAAAAAATCGAACCCTCTGAATTTCAATTTCAAAAACCTTATCATAAAGAAAGAACCAAGAGAAAAGTTTGCGCAGAAATAGAATCACAAACTAAAATAGACTTGACATTGTAGCGGTGTAACGCTACAGCATCCCCATTTTCTCCCCATTGACGGCCCGTCAAAAAAATCCAACCTCCAGAATTTTAATTTCAAAAAACTTATCATAAAGAAAGAACACAGAAAAAAGTTTGCGTAGAAATAGAATCGCAAACTAAAATAGACTTGACTATGTAGCGGTGTAACGCTACAGCATCTCCCTACCAAACAAAAAAACAACAAAGCAAAAACAAATAAACAAACAAACAAACAAACAAACCAACAAAACAAACAAACAAACCACAACAAAACAAGAACCAATAAAACATAATCTACCGAACAACTAAAACAACATCCGGACAAGATACCTACACACAACCAACAAACAGCAAAACGCAACCAAATGCTAACCTAAAAACTAAACGAAATACTAAACCTTATTGCTATCCCTATGAATAAGAGACTTGGTCATACGAGTACAAAATACCTAATCGAAGCGTCTGAAGATTCTGGAAGCGCGTTCAACCCGGCTGAGTCCCACATCTTGGTCCAACAACCTGATTTTCAACCACGCTGTCGAATATCCAGGTTGTCATAAGCCATGGTAAATAATGTGAATATTTTAGAATTTTGAAAAAAAAAAGATAAGAAAACGGATAGAGCAAAAAAATCTATTTGAGAATGTCCTTGATATGATAAGTACCGACGTGCTCCGAATCCGTATCCGCCAACACGAAAGCCTGCGGGGATACTGTGTCTAAACACGCGATACTGATCAAAGCGTGGAACACGAAGCGTCTAAAAGATTAGAAGCGCAATTAACCTGACTGAGTCCTACATCCTGGTCCACAGTCTGATTTTCAACACGCTGCAGAATCATCGACAACTCGCGACCGTACATTAAGAAAATCGGGGTAAAAAGGCAGTAGCCAATTTAATGCAAGAACCAGAGCAACCCGATGCAACACCGTACTGGCAATATAAAACCTCCGACTCTAAAGCTATCAATTAAATGTGAATAATCCACAGGTATGAGAATCGTCGGTCGCAGCAGGGCAGCAGCTCTCTGGCAGGCTAAAACAGAAAATCACAGGATGGAAAACCGCGACCGGTAAACGGTCACCGTCCCACAAAAACAACAAAAAAATTCAAGAAAAGTAATAAAAGGTAAAAAACAGGTCAAACCAGGTAAAAACCAGGATTCTTTCCGCAAATCGGGCGCCATTTTTGCAGTGAAACTTGGGTTTCACAATAAAAGAATCACTGCTTAAAACACGAGTATAATTTTTGAACTAAAAAATTTGACCAATGTCCTTTGACAAAAAATCACTCAAAGAAATAAAAATAAAAGAAAGAAAAATTAACAACAGAAAAGGAATATTAGAATTAGGTAAAATAAGAAACAGCATGAATTTGCTTGTTATTTTAAAAAGAAAATTAAATGAGTGAAAGAAATGGATGAAATGATGTATAAAAATTCCAAATCAAACTCAGGTACCAAAATTACCCTGACAAAAGGGGGGCCTCTAGAATTTAGGAGGAAAAAGTTAGCACAATATGTTTAAAAAGTCTATCTTAAACGAACCACAGGCGCCACGGTTACAAACTAAACATTTCGTCGTTCTGTGACTCATTCTCAGGTGCAGGCCGACTTTGCCGCGTCTGAAGATTTCGAAGCGCGTTCCACCCGGCTGAGTCCCACATCTTGGTCCACAACCTGATTTACAACACGCTGACGAATATCCAGGTGCAGGCCGACTTTGCCCACTCTCGTCTAATAAACAGTCCAGACAATACATACATGAAATATCTCAGTGCCACTCCATATAATCCTTCTGGTTTTTTTGACAACTAGATTCAACCTCGTGCCATCTTTAATAGGAGGTCTGATCGTCATTGCTAGAGATACTTGTATGTTAAGAATAATAAAAAGCACATTAAAGATTTAATACTGAATCGATATAGTACAAAGAAAAGAAATTGAGATAAAAAATATCAAAAAGAAAAATCAACTCTCTAAAAAATCCATTTTTTCACTCCCAATTGACAGTCCGTCAAAAAATCGAACCCTCTGAATTTCAATTTCAAAAACCTTATCATAAAGAAAGAACCAAGAGAAAAGTTTGCGCAGAAATAGAATCACAAACTAAAATAGACTTGACATTGTCATTGCGGTGTAACGCTACAGCCTTGTATGTTAAGAATAGATAAAAACATCAAAAAGAAAAAATCAACTCTCTAAAAATCTCAATTTTTTCACCCAATTGACAGCCCGTCAAAAAAAATCGAACCAACCAAAATTTCAATTTCAAAAAACTTATCATAAAGAAAGAACCAAGAAAAAAGTTTGCGCAGAAATAGAATCACAAACTAAAATAGACTTGACATTGTAGCGGTGTAACGCTACAGTACTTACTGTGGCCTAGGCGTCGGTTCTCTCACAACTTTTTCTTCCTTTATTACATTTCTTTCTTCAGATATATCACCATCATTACTCTTAATTCTTTTCTTAATTTCTTGCATGTTTCCTTTTTATATATTTTCAAACTCAAGCGAACTTTGTAAATTAAACACCTAAACTAAAAAAAAATGTAAGTATTGATCGTATTTGTTTACAAACGGATAATAAAATATTTGTGTTCGTACTTACCAATCAAGTTTAATAATCTTAACTTTTTCCTTTTTAGAATTTAGATAATCTAAAAAATTTGTCAAGCAAACAATACACAAAAAATATATACCATGAAAAAATCTCTCTCTGTTTGTCATTTGTCCCGATGTTCAAGTCCCGTCGCTTGTTTATTGATGTGAACTTATCATTCATTCAATTTTTAGCGCGCATGTGGTGGACTTTAGGGCTCTATT
Organism: Ephestia elutella; assembly: GCA_018467065.1. NCBI lineage: Eukaryota > Metazoa > Arthropoda > Insecta > Lepidoptera > Pyralidae > Ephestia > Ephestia elutella. The sequence goes on from CM031584.1 coordinate 5,745,244, forward strand.
AGGCCGGTGGCCCATGGTGGGCCACCCTTCATGTGAGGAAATGCACAGTATGATATAATAAAAAAAAAAATATTTCTGTGGCTAAATGTCTTCATGTTTATGGTTTTGTATTTGCGACTTTCCATTTTTTCTGTAACGGCAAATACAAGTATTATTAAATTAAAAAAAAAAAAGAAGTAACACGGCCGTTGTATGTTGACTGCGTTTGCAAATATCTATTTTTATTTTTGAGTATTTACTTCAAATTTTCTCTGTACATATTTTGTTTCACCTTCACAGTTTATGTGAATGCTTGTTGTGAATCAAACTAATAATCAGCCTTCGTTGTGCAAAAAAATAATTTTCGCCATGTTTTTCGACGAGGACGATATCATCGACGAAGAGAGATATTTCAATCCAGAAATATTTAGACTTGTCAGCCGCGAATTCTGTACATATTTATCTTTCTATTTACTAATCTCATACTCTTTTATAGTTATACTAGGATTATAATTGCAATTCTTCTTTTCTAGATTCAAATCTTGAAGTCATACTCACGTACGGTGTTAGAAGTGTGCCTCACTCACACAGAAGATGGAATTCGATTAGAAGTTGTATGTCTCTAATCTACCTCCAAAGGTAAATTTGCTTGGCGATGTTTTCAGTATTTATTTATAACTCCGCAAGCCAACCTCTTTATTTCCGTTATATCTACCAAACGGTACCTACTTCATTATATTCAGCAGGCTTTCAATGTTAAATCAGCAGGTTTCAAAAATGTAATATAAATTTTCAGCCTATGAATTTATAAAGTACGTACCTATCATTGATTTCTTTTTCATAGAATAAAGTTTAAATCAGTAAAATTCTCTATTGATATACGTCTACCATATGTTATGGTCTTACTAATATCATAAACTAGCTTTACCCTTGGCTTTGCACATGCTTAAATTTATTTTTTCAACTCCCTTAGGAATTTTCCTGAAATTCCTTTCTTAGTGCTCACTAAATAAATAACCTCTGCAAAATTTCATGTTCTTATGTACATACGTGTAATATGTAGTACAGTCAGGTGCAGAGAAAACCTGACCCCTATCCTCACTAAATCCTAATCTCAGGGGGGAATCCTAATTTAAATAAGTCAGCGTCCATGTTTAGATGTGTGCTGCAGTGCCCTGTGATTGGCTCACTTTAATATCTTTTATTATTAGGGTTATTACATATTTCATAACACTTGGATGTGAAAAACAAATTGTATTTTATTATATCTGCAAATTGAATGTTTTGGTTAACTCTTGATTTATTTCTTTTTACACAATCATTTAAGATGTTATCATTAATGCTTTTAATACTTTATTGTTTCTTCTACTACTATAGAAGTTTCCTATTTCATAGAATGTGGTTTAGCTAGATATGATAGGTAACATTCTTACAGATTGTTGACATACAAACTTCCAGGGTAAAATGTATCATATAACCTTGTATGTTATATATATGATACATTTTACCCTCTATTTTATTACAAAAAAAAAGTAATAATAAAAAAAATGCTTTGTACCTTCAAAATCATGCCAAACCTTAGCTAAATTGAGTAGTTTTTGAGTAAGAAACATAAGTTAAACAATTTTATTAACTCATTAGTACAGTACAGTAATCCAACAGTTCGCTAATCAAACATCTTGTATTATAGTTTGTGAAGGATTAATCCTATAACATATTCATGTATATTTCGCCAATGTCATATATTTCAAATAAAATGAATGTAATTTTTTTTTTTTGTATGGAAGAAGAAGCAAAAATGATGTTTATTTTAAACGGTAACAGTAGTAGAAGTTTAGTACAATAAAAAATGATAATATTAAAAAAAAATATGCTCTGGGGCAGACAACTGATAGATAATGTAGAGATGTATGGTTAAGTTAAACCATAAAAAAATATTTCAGACAACTCGCATGGAGCTCTTTTGGCATCTTTGCCCAGTATGGCTTTATCAAGAGCTGCTGGTTAAGGATAGTGATAGGGCAAGGTCTTTACTCGAGTTCCCGCGCCCACATATGCATTTGTCACCTTCAGCAACCCTGAAGATGCACACAAGTAAGTTTGATCCATAGGACATATTTATAATGATTCACAGGACTTGCCCTTATATATATTTTTTATTTATATTTGATGTCTTGCCAATGAAACAAATTAAACCAAGAATATAAACACAGAAACAGAAATTAAAACAAGAATAAGATTCGTATTTTAATTACTGTTACCTATACTCCAAGTACTTTTCTAGCAATAAACCATCTCGCCCAAACTTCAAACTGTTTCACCTACCGTGAAACGTCTATTAGATTTTAATAATGCTGACTCATTGTTTACACTGTCGTCGCACTTCGAGTTTTGTGGCAAGATAAGATCTAATCTACATCTCAGATTGCGACCTAACATAAGCTCGGCTGGTGATGAGCCCGTAGCACAATGAACCGTATTCCTATAACTAAACAAATAACTCTGTAATTTTTCTAAAATTTTTCTTTGACATAGATTGCTTTCCAAAAATATACATTTTAACATTTTTTTACAGGTTTTTACAGAATTTTACGCTTGGCCGTTACTAGCGGGATGATAGATAGACGACGTTAAATATTTAATACCATTGGATTTACAAAATGTATGAAATTCGGCCGAATTAATTTTTACATCGTTGTCAGATACAATAACTTTAGGTAAACCAAATCTACAGAACAATTCTTTTAGTTTCAGTATTAATGCGTAAGTAGAAGTGCCACGTTCCATATAAATACATTCCAACCATTTGGAATATGCATCCACAACAATCAAATATATAGCCTGTCCTAACGCCATGTAGTCAATGTGAATACGATGCCAGGGAGCCGGGGCGGGGCCAGGGCGCGGGGCCGCTCGCGGCGGAGCACTGCGCACCGCTGAACAAGCTGCGCAGGCGCCGACCCAACGCTCGATATCGGCGTCGATCCCAGGCCACCACATTCTACTACGAGCTGCGCTTTCGTTTAACTATTCCGAAATGTGCCGAGTGGAGCTCTTTTAACATTTTTTCCCTAAAAACGTCCGGAATGACTATTCTATGACCGCGAAACAAACAACCATCCATAACCTCCAAGTCCGTTTTGCATTGAAAATTTTTTTTTTTTTTTTTTTTATCAGAACATTTTACATTGCAATCTGTCTCAGAGACATTCAGCAATATTTTTGACATTTATAGTAGAAGTCGTCTACTATTGGCGGATATTTTGCGAGGCTTGCAGTCCTGTGACATATCCTCTTGCATGACAAGTTAGAGCAAATCCTGGGGAACTCTTTTTTTAAGTCTGCGAGTGCTTGGAGATATATTATCCATTAGGGTAGTTGCAAGGTTATTTGGATGTGATTTCGGGCGATCTTTGTACTTTTTAACTTTGTCTATAATTTCTTTCACGCACTGTTTTTATATCCAGATCATGGTGGAGTCTCTCATTTGTGATATACCATGGTGCATCCACTATCATTCTCAGCATCTTTGATTGGAATCTTTGCAGGATTTCCACATTTTGAATTGGCCGCCGTACCCCACGGCTGAATACCGTATGTCCATGCAGGTTTTATAATGCATTTGTACAATAACAACTTGTTTTCCATGGAGAGCTGGCTGTTTCTGTTGATTAGCCAATACATTTTTACGCACTTGTTGTCCCATTGCAAGGCGTTTGGTGAAGATATGTTTTCTCCAAGTTAAACGTCGATCAAGGTACATTCCAAGATATTTAGCCTCTTCAGATTGTGGGATTTGGATATTGTTTACTTCAACTTCGGAGAACGGAGTTTGTTTTCGAGTTGTAAATGTGACCTGTACAGACTTAGTCTCATTTTGCTTTGATGCGCCAGTCTTTCAGCCAGTTTGTCACTTCATCTAGGCTTTTTTGTAGTTTTTTAGATGCAGTTTCTGGGGTAACATCAGAGGCCATAATGGCTGTGTCGTCAGCAAATATTTCCCCATTACAACGTCATCAGATATTGGTAGATCTGCAGATGTAAAGAAGATACAGTGTAGGACCCATTACACTGCCTATTGGTACTCCTGCCAGGATTTCGCTGAGTTCTGTTGTAGCTTCTCCATAGCTAACAAAGAAATGTCTACCAGTGAGATATGATCTAATCAACTTATACAAGTTAATGGGCAATGTTTTCTTAATTTTATAAAGGAGACCATCATGCCAAGCCCTATCAAAAGCCTGAAATATATCCAGGAAGGCTGTTGTGCAGTATCCTTTTTGTTCGAAGGTCTTATTTATATTTTTCAACTAATCTATGGATTTGTTCAACTGTACAAAGACCCTGTCTAAATCCAAATTGGTGATCAGGTATTAGATTAGAATTCATGATGATAGGATTGAGCCTTTTTAGAAACAAAATTTCCATGACTTTTGAGGGGATAGGAAGTAGGCTAATCGGACGATAAGACTTAGGATCTTCAGGGCTTTTACCTGGCTTGAGAACCATAATAATTTTTGCTACTTTCCATTGAGGTGGAACAAATTCTCTTCGTAAGATGGCATTGTATAACTGTGTTAGGTATTGTACGCATTTATCTGGAAGCTCCCTGAGAACTGTTGCTGTGATCAAATCGTAGCCCGGCGCTTTTTTACCTCTAGCTTCCTGATAGCAGATTTGACCTCATCTTTGCTGAATTTTTGGATTGGCGGCTCAAGTTGATGAGTTTGATTTAAAAGTTCTGAGATCATTTCTCTTTTTGTTGAACCAGTATCCGGGTTTGGTTTAAATACATCCTGCAAATGTTCCATGAACACTTTCGCTTTGCTAGTATCGTCAGGTGCCCAGGAGTTATCTGGTTTCCGCAATGGAGGTTGGTGACCTATAGGATGCTTGAGATTTCTTGTAGCCTTCCACAGAGAGTAGTCGGTTGAGGACTTAGCATCGAGCCCCTTAAGGTGAGTTGCAAGATCCTGATTTCGATCGTCTTTTAGTAGATCCTTTAAGTTCGCTACCAACCTGTTGTAAATTGTTTTATCGTCTGGATGTCTTGTAGTTTGCCATCTCTTTCTCGCTTTGCGTTTTTCAGCAATTAGTTTTCGAACACTTTGTGAGCATTGTGGTCCAACCCGACCGCCAGCAGGTGGAAGGGGCGTGGCGTCCCATGCTGCTTGCTGGATAACTGTGTTAAAATGTTCCACAGCATTTGTAATATCGTCATCGGTCTGTAAAGGTATTTTGACATCTATTGAATCAGCAACCAATTCCCGGAAGTACTCCCAATTAGTTCTGCGTGTATGTAGTCTACATGGTTTTTCTTTTTGTACCAGCTTTCGGCTTAGCAGTATCTCAACAGGAGAGTGGTCAGAAGACAAGTCAGTACCAGATTTGCAATTAAAGTAAGTACGTCCAATTCCATTTACGACACAAAAGTCAATTAGATCTGGTTTCCTTTTCCCATCTGTAGGCCAGTAAGTCGGCTCGCCACTTGATACAACGTTAAGTCGCAATTTGTTTACTGCAGCCGATAACTGACGACCCTTAGGTGAAGTAATACGAGAGCCCCAGGATATATGCTTCGCATTGTAATCACCGCCAGCCACGAACCTATGCCCTAATGTTTTAAAATATTCCTCATACTCCTCTTGCTTTATAGTATGTCTGGGTGGGCTGTAGATGGCTGATATTGTGACTGGTCCACTCCAATCTTCAACTACAATATTTGTAGCCTGTAGTTTTTCGGTGCAGTAATTATTTATTTCATAATGTCTGATATTGTCTTTGACCAATATTGCACTTCCTCCATGTGCTTTGCCATTTGGGTGCATAGTGTGGTAAAATTTGTATCCTGGTATATTAAAATAGTTCTTCCCAGTAAAGTGCGTCTCAGATATAAGCATTATGTCAATGTTATTTGTTTCCGCGCTCAACGACCGCACGGCGCACACCGTGGGCAAGTTCTGTCCCAACCTGGAGGAGCTCAAGGTAACTGGGCTAACATGCACAGGGCTCGTCACTGACCCGCCTGCACATCGACCATCCCTGGTCCGCGCTCAACGACCGCACGGCGCACACCGAGCGGTAACACCATCCGTGGTCCTGAATCTTCATCAGATAATGGGGAAGCGTCAAATTCAGAAGTTAATGTTGTAAGTTTTTTTCTACTATGAGAAATTTTTGACAGTTCAGTTCATTATTTTGCGATTCACCATGTTTCTTATATCAAAACTGTTACAGCTTATTTTAACCTGCCAAAAAATGAGTACATTATGGTTTCAGGAATGAAGAAGAAGCTTACTACGGAAGGTGAACCATGCTACAACATACTAGACATCCTCAACAGGGATTGTCTGAATCATATCCTGACGTTTGTTCCAATAAGAGACCTAATTAGATCTGAGCGAGTCAGCAAGCAATGGCAGTGTATGGTACAAGAGTACCTTGAAGGTAACCTTGAAACTTTAGGTACCGAATTAACTTTAAAAACAACAATTACATTAACATGGGGCTAGGAGAGTTTTTATGTACCAACTTAACTTACAATAACCCATTGAGGCTGTCAATCGTTTAATTCAAAGTTTAACAATATCTATTTTATGGAGAACATTGTAACCGTTTTTATTTCTGTCATATGTAAAATGTATGTTAACAAAAAGTTGAATATTAACTCTGTTGATTGATGTGATGACTGAAGAGGTCAAGTGGAAAATATGATAAAAATTGCAGACTAAGTTATTACCATTGTTACAAAGTATTACATTGTAACAATGTTAAGAGAATACAAGTCTTACTGTACAATTAGTTAAAATGTTAAACAATGGAGCACTTATTGGTAGCACTTTGGGGCGATCCAGTGCTGGTCACCAACGAGGCTGTGAGGCAAAATATGCAAAATATCGGTTGGGATAAACTTGACAGTCAAAGAAGTTTAAATGTGATTTGATTAGCGTTTGCTTCCTTGCGGTGTTTTTTAAGCTTTCAACAATCCCTTACTAATATTATAAATGCGCAAGTGAGATTGTTTGTTGGTTTGTTTGTTTGTTACCTCTTCATGCTTTATCTACTAAACCAATCTTTCTGAAATTTCGCATACACATATGGTTCAAGTACTCATCATCTCTCGAGTCAGAAATGTGCAAAATTAGATTTTCTTTGACCAATATTTGGCCACTGCCATCACATGCCACTGTCATTGGAAGTGGCCAAATATGGCTCCTGGGTGTACCTTGGAAGAGGCAGTTGGGGCATGTTAAAAGATGAGCCATAGATTGGACAGCCTCGACATCAAAGTACTGAGAAAGGACATAGGCTAGTAGTACATTGTCATCCTGGGAAAAAGCACTGTTCCCGTAGGAAAATCACAGCAATAAGCTAGCAGGGTTAGAGATGATTTAAATAATTTGATTTTAATCAGTGATTTAAATTGCGATTATTTAAATCATCTCAACCCTGATTTTTACAAAAAAACGTATCGTTGAAGATGCTGCTCGGTTGCATTTTATGAAAAAATCTGAAACGACATTGAATCAATGCACAGCACAATACAAAAAATGCATTACTCATCAAAAATTAAAGATATGTAAAAAAATAAAAAAAATCTGATTTGAATCAAAAAAATCAAATTAATCCGATTTTTTTTTGATTAAAAAAAAAAGTCATGATTTTTATCAACCCTGAAAGCTCAAGGTAACTGGCCAACATGCACAGGGCTCGTCGCTGACCCGCCTGCACATCGACCATCCCTGGTCCGCGCTCAACGACCGCACGGCGCACACCGTGGGCAAGTTCTGTCCCAACCTGGAGGAGCTCAAGGTAACTGGGCTAACATGCACAGGGCTCGTCGCTGACCCGCCTGCACATCGACCATCCCTGGTCCGCGCTCAACGACCGCACGGCGCACACCGTGGGCAAGTTCTGTCCCAACCTGGAGGAGCTCAAGGTAACTGGGCTAACATGCACAGGGCTCGTCGCTGACCCGCCTGCACATCGACCATCCCTGGTCCGCGCTCAACGACCGCACGGCGCACACCGTGGGCAAGTTCTGTCCCAACCTGGAGGAGCTCAAGGTAACTGGGCTAACATGCACAGGGCTCGTCGCTGACCCGCCTGCACATCGACCATCCCTGGTCCGCGCTCAACGACCGCACGGCGCACACCGTGGGCAAGTTCTGTCCCAACCTGGAGGAGCTCAAGGTAACTGGGCTAACATGCACAGGGCTCGTCGCTGACCCGCCTGCACATCGACCATCCCTGGTCCGCGCTCAACGACCGCACGGCGCACACCGTGGGCAAGTTCTGTCCCAACCTGGAGGAGCTCAAGGTAACTGGGCTAACATGCACAGGGCTCGTCGCTGACCCGCCTGCACATCGACCATCCCTGGTCCGCGCTCAACGACCGCACGGCGCACACCGTGGGCAAGTTCTGTCCCAACCTGGAGGAGCTCAAGGTAACTGGGCTAACATGCACAGGGCTCGTCGCTGACCCGCCTGCACATCGACCATCCCTGGTCCGCGCTCAACGACCGCACGGCGCACACCGTGGGCAAGTTCTGTCCCAACCTGGAGGAGCTCAAGGTAACTGGGCTAACATGCACAGGGCTCGTCGCTGACCCGCCTGCACATCGACCATCCCTGGTCCGCGCTCAACGACCGCACGGCGCACACCGTGGGCAAGTTCTGTCCCAACCTGGAGGAGCTCAAGGTAACTGGGCTAACATGCACAGGGCTCGTCGCTGACCCGCCTGCACATCGACCATCCCTGGTCCGCGCTCAACGACCGCACGGCGCACACCGTGGGCAAGTTCTGTCCCAACCTGGAGGAGCTCAAGGTAACTGGGCTAACATGCACAGGGCTCGTCGCTGACCCGCCTGCACATCGACCATCCCTGGTCCGCGCTCAACGACCGCACGGCGCACACCGTGGGCAAGTTCTGTCCCAACCTGGAGGAGCTCAAGGTAACTGGGCTAACATGCACAGGGCTCGTCGCTGACCCGCCTGCACATCGACCATCCCTGGTCCGCGCTCAACGACCGCACGGCGCACACCGTGGGCAAGTTCTGTCCCAACCTGGAGGAGCTCAAGGTAACTGGGCTAACATGCACAGGGCTCGTCGCTGACCCGCCTGCACATCGACCATCCCTGGTCCGCGCTCAACGACCGCACGGCGCACACCGTGGGCAAGTTCTGTCCCAACCTGGAGGAGCTCAAGGTAACTGGGCTAACATGCACAGGGCTCGTCGCTGACCCGCCTGCACATCGACCATCCCTGGTCCGCGCTCAACGACCGCACGGCGCACACCGTGGGCAAGTTCTGTCCCAACCTGGAGGAGCTCAAGGTAACTGGGCTAACATGCACAGGGCTCGTCGCTGACCCGCCTGCACATCGACCATCCCTGGTCCGCGCTCAACGACCGCACGGCGCACACCGTGGGCAAGTTCTGTCCCAACCTGGAGGAGCTCAAGGTAACTGGGCTAACATGCACAGGGCTCGTCGCTGACCCGCCTGCACATCGACCATCCCTGGTCCGCGCTCAACGACCGCACGGCGCACACCGTGGGCAAGTTCTGTCCCAACCTGGAGGAGCTCAAGGTAACTGGGCTAACATGCACAGGGCTCGTCGCTGACCCGCCTGCACATCGACCATCCCTGGTCCGCGCTCAACGACCGCACGGCGCACACCGTGGGCAAGTTCTGTCCCAACCTGGAGGAGCTCAAGGTAACTGGGCTAACATGCACAGGGCTCGTCGCTGACCCGCCTGCACATCGACCATCCCTGGTCCGCGCTCAACGACCGCACGGCGCACACCGTGGGCAAGTTCTGTCCCAACCTGGAGGAGCTCAAGGTAACTGGGCTAACATGCACAGGGCTCGTCGCTGACCCGCCTGCACATCGACCATCCCTGGTCCGCGCTCAACGACCGCACGGCGCACACCGTGGGCAAGTTCTGTCCCAACCTGGAGGAGCTCAAGGTAACTGGGCTAACATGCACAGGGCTCGTCGCTGACCCGCCTGCACATCGACCATCCCTGGTCCGCGCTCAACGACCGCACGGCGCACACCGTGGGCAAGTTCTGTCCCAACCTGGAGGAGCTCAAGGTAACTGGGCTAACATGCACAGGGCTCGTCGCTGACCCGCCTGCACATCGACCATCCCTGGTCCGCGCTCAACGACCGCACGGCGCACACCGTGGGCAAGTTCTGTCCCAACCTGGAGGAGCTCAAGGTAACTGGGCTAACATGCACAGGGCTCGTCGCTGACCCGCCTGCACATCGACCATCCCTGGTCCGCGCTCAACGACCGCACGGCGCACACCGTGGGCAAGTTCTGTCCCAACCTGGAGGAGCTCAAGGTAACTGGGCTAACATGCACAGGGCTCGTCGCTGACCCGCCTGCACATCGACCATCCCTGGTCCGCGCTCAACGACCGCACGGCGCACACCGTGGGCAAGTTCTGTCCCAACCTGGAGGAGCTCAAGGTAACTGGGCTAACATGCACAGGGCTCGTCGCTGACCCGCCTGCACATCGACCATCCCTGGTCCGCGCTCAACGACCGCACGGCGCACACCGTGGGCAAGTTCTGTCCCAACCTGGAGGAGCTCAAGGTAACTGGGCTAACATGCACAGGGCTCGTCGCTGACCCGCCTGCACATCGACCATCCCTGGTCCGCGCTCAACGACCGCACGGCGCACACCGTGGGCAAGTTCTGTCCCAACCTGGAGGAGCTCAAGGTAACTGGGCTAACATGCACAGGGCTCGTCGCTGACCCGCCTGCACATCGACCATCCCTGGTCCGCGCTCAACGACCGCACGGCGCACACCGTGGGCAAGTTCTGTCCCAACCTGGAGGAGCTCAAGGTAACTGGGCTAACATGCACAGGGCTCGTCGCTGACCCGCCTGCACATCGACCATCCCTGGTCCGCGCTCAACGACCGCACGGCGCACACCGTGGGCAAGTTCTGTCCCAACCTGGAGGAGCTCAAGGTAACTGGGCTAACATGCACAGGGCTCGTCGCTGACCCGCCTGCACATCGACCATCCCTGGTCCGCGCTCAACGACCGCACGGCGCACACCGTGGGCAAGTTCTGTCCCAACCTGGAGGAGCTCAAGGTAACTGGGCTAACATGCACAGGGCTCGTCGCTGACCCGCCTGCACATCGACCATCCCTGGTCCGCGCTCAACGACCGCACGGCGCACACCGTGGGCAAGTTCTGTCCCAACCTGGAGGAGCTCAAGGTAACTGGGCTAACATGCACAGGGCTCGTCGCTGACCCGCCTGCACATCGACCATCCCTGGTCCGCGCTCAACGACCGCACGGCGCACACCGTGGGCAAGTTCTGTCCCAACCTGGAGGAGCTCAAGGTAACTGGGCTAACATGCACAGGGCTCGTCGCTGACCCGCCTGCACATCGACCATCCCTGGTCCGCGCTCAACGACCGCACGGCGCACACCGTGGGCAAGTTCTGTCCCAACCTGGAGGAGCTCAAGGTAACTGGGCTAACATGCACAGGGCTCGTCGCTGACCCGCCTGCACATCGACCATCCCTGGTCCGCGCTCAACGACCGCACGGCGCACACCGTGGGCAAGTTCTGTCCCAACCTGGAGGAGCTCAAGGTAACTGGGCTAACATGCACAGGGCTCGTCGCTGACCCGCCTGCACATCGACCATCCCTGGTCCGCGCTCAACGACCGCACGGCGCACACCGTGGGCAAGTTCTGTCCCAACCTGGAGGAGCTCAAGGTAACTGGGCTAACATGCACAGGGCTCGTCGCTGACCCGCCTGCACATCGACCATCCCTGGTCCGCGCTCAACGACCGCACGGCGCACACCGTGGGCAAGTTCTGTCCCAACCTGGAGGAGCTCAAGGTAACTGGGCTAACATGCACAGGGCTCGTCGCTGACCCGCCTGCACATCGACCATCCCTGGTCCGCGCTCAACGACCGCACGGCGCACACCGTGGGCAAGTTCTGTCCCAACCTGGAGGAGCTCAAGGTAACTGGGCTAACATGCACAGGGCTCGTCGCTGACCCGCCTGCACATCGACCATCCCTGGTCCGCGCTCAACGACCGCACGGCGCACACCGTGGGCAAGTTCTGTCCCAACCTGGAGGAGCTCAAGGTAACTGGGCTAACATGCACAGGGCTCGTCGCTGACCCGCCTGCACATCGACCATCCCTGGTCCGCGCTCAACGACCGCACGGCGCACACCGTGGGCAAGTTCTGTCCCAACCTGGAGGAGCTCAAGGTAACTGGGCTAACATGCACAGGGCTCGTCGCTGACCCGCCTGCACATCGACCATCCCTGGTCCGCGCTCAACGACCGCACGGCGCACACCGTGGGCAAGTTCTGTCCCAACCTGGAGGAGCTCAAGGTAACTGGGCTAACATGCACAGGGCTCGTCGCTGACCCGCCTGCACATCGACCATCCCTGGTCCGCGCTCAACGACCGCACGGCGCACACCGTGGGCAAGTTCTGTCCCAACCTGGAGGAGCTCAAGGTAGCACTGGGCTAACATGCACAGGGCTCGTCGCTGACCCGCCTGCACATCGACCATCCCTGGTCCGCGCTCAACGACCGCACGGCGCACACCGTGGGCAAGTTCTGTCCCAACCTGGAGGAGCTCAAGGTAACTGGGCTAACATGCACAGGGCTCGTCGCTGACCCGCCTGCACATCGACCATCCCTGGTCCGCGCTCAACGACCGCACGGCGCACACCGTGGGCAAGTTCTGTCCCAACCTGGAGGAGCTCAAGGTAACTGGGCTAACATGCACAGGGCTCGTCGCTGACCCGCCTGCACATCGACCATCCCTGGTCCGCGCTCAACGACCGCACGGCGCACACCGTGGGCAAGTTCTGTCCCAACCTGGAGGAGCTCAAGGTAACTGGGCTAACATGCACAGGGCTCGTCGCTGACCCGCCTGCACATCGACCATCCCTGGTCCGCGCTCAACGACCGCACGGCGCACACCGTGGGCAAGTTCTGTCCCAACCTGGAGGAGCTCAAGGTAACTGGGCTAACATGCACAGGGCTCGTCGCTGACCCGCCTGCACATCGACCATCCCTGGTCCGCGCTCAACGACCGCACGGCGCACACCGTGGGCAAGTTCTGTCCCAACCTGGAGGAGCTCAAGGCCGCGCTCAACGACCGCACGGCGCACACCGTGGGCAAGTTCTGTCCCCAACCTGGAGGAGCTCAAGGTAACTGGGCTAACATGCACAGGGCTCGTCGCTGACCCGCCTGCACATCGACCATCCCTGGTCCGCGCTCAACGACCGCACGGCGCACACCGTGGGCAAGTTCTGTCCCAACCTGGAGGAGCTCAAGGGTAACGCTGGGCTAATGCACAGGGCTCGTCGCTGACCCGCCTGCACATCGACCATCCCTGGTCCGCGCTCAACGACCGCACGGCGCACACCGTGGGCAAGTTCTGTCCCAACCTGGAGGAGCTCAAGGTAACTGGGCTAACATGCACAGGGCCTCGTCGCTGACCCGCCTGCACATCGACCATCCCTGGTCCGCGCTCAACGACCGCACGGCGCACACCGTGGGCAAGTTCTGTCCCAACCTGGAGGAGCTCAAGGTAACTGGGCTAACATGCACAAGGGCTCGTCGCTGACCCGCCTGCACATCGACCATCCCTGGTCCGCGCTCAACGACCGCACGGCGCACACCGTGGGCAAGTTCTGTCCCAACCTGGAGGAGCTCAAGGTAACTGGGCTAACATGCACAGGGCTCGTCGCTGACCCGCCTGCACATCGACCATCCCTGGTCCGCGCTCAACGACCGCACGGCGCACACCGTGGGCAAGTTCTGTCCCAACCTGGAGGAGCTCAAGGTTAATGAAGCTATTATTTATCTAAACATACCGTAAGATAGGCTAGCTCGTCAATTTTCATTTATGATGCAGTTTTTGGTATTTTAACACCTTTAAAATTCGAAGTTGCCAAATGAACAAATTTTATTTATTACAAACTTCTTCTCGTGGCTTCGCCCGCTTTAATTTGGTTTAGGATTTAATTTTCACGAAAGAACACTTAATATTTCCGAACCCGAATTATTACAAACTGTGTTAACAAGTATCTCAGTTCAGCAAAAACCCTGGACAAACAGACAGATAAAAGATCTAAAAAGAGTTTTTTTTTTCGAAACAATCTGACACCATTGTTATCTAAAACACACTCGATAAGGAATAAAGACAATAGCAAATTTAATATCAGGTAATATGCATTTCCCATTACAGATTGTGAGCATGCACACGAAGAATTGGAACCCATTAATCTATGGTTGCAAACAGTTGAAGAGCCTCACATTTTTAAACTGTACTAAGGTAAATTATACTTTTTTACATCCAATACATTTAGTACTACTAGTACTATTATCTACAGAAGTATATTACTACATAACATAGTAAATAATGTGTAATTCTCGTTTTTAGTTGACGGACTCAAGCTTAGTGCACCTGGTAAAAGATAACTCGAGCATCGAAAGCCTAACGGTTGCAAACAACACCCATGTGACAGGCCTATTTCTCACGGGCTCCAACCCTCTCAAACTGAGCTCGCTGGCTTTCCACAATTGTTACAGCCTTCAGGGCACAGTCCTGACAACAGCCATCGATACTCTACCAAACCTTACAACGCTCAAGTTGGATGTATGTCCTGTAGCAATGTGGAAAATAATTCCGTTAATATTAAACAAACTGCCAAAATTGGAAGAACTATCGCTGAGCGAATATTCTTCAGTGGAATTGTGCGTGTGGCCGCAAGTCAACGAAGCGTTTTGCGAATCGCTTGCAAATTTAAAGGAGCTGAAATCGATAAACTTGAGCAGAAACATTTATGTGTCTAATACGGTGCTGAAGGCGATCGGACAACATTGCGGGAAACTGGAAACGCTCAATGTGTCCAGTTGTAATTCAAGAAAAGCATTCCCTCATCCAGGTATGTTGAACATGATTTTTGATATATTTGATGTCGGATCTTGAGGATTTTTACTTTCGTTGGGTGATCAAATTAAACTTGTGGTCGTGTACACAGTACAATCGTCGTCTCGTCTCCTTTATTGGTCGTTATGACAAACAAAGAAAAAAATTCAAAATTGGCGCCATATGTTTGACACTGACAGATGACGGGCTGTGACATTGACGTACGGCGCACTGTCGATCAATCAGTACCATTTTTGTTTATCCTGCAGTGTTACCATTCAGTTACCATTTTTGTATATCCAGGCGTGGGCGACGAAGGAATCCTCGCGGTATGCAAAGGCTGTACATCCCTCCGTTCCATCGACGTGTCCTACCTCGCCTGCCTCACCGCCACCGGCATGAAGGGGCTCAGCCAACTGCCGCTGCTCAGCCAGCTCACTGCCCGCGCCCTGCCCTCCATCACCGCCAGTGTGGTGGCGCACTGTCTGCAGCACTGCCATCACCTGGAGGTACATACCCCACAGCCAACTGCCGCTGCTCAGCCAGCTCACTGCCCGCGCCCTGCCCTCCATCACCGCCAGTGTGGTGGCGCACTGTCTGCAGCACTGCCATCACCTGGAGGTACATACCCCACAGCCAACTGCCGCTGCTCAGCCAGCTCACTGCCCGCGCCCTGCCCTCCATCACCGCCAGTGTGGTGGCGCACTGTCTGCAGCACTGCCATCACCTGGAGGTACATACCCCACAGCCAACTGCCGCTGCTCAGCCAGCTCACTGCCCGCGCCCTGCCCTCCATCACCGCCAGTGTGGTGGCGCACTGTCTGCAGCACTGCCATCACCTGGAGGTACATACCCCACAGCCAACTGCCGCTGCTCAGCCAGCTCACTGCCCGCGCCCTGCCCTCCATCACCGCCAGTGTGGTGGCGCACTGTCTGCAGCACTGCCATCACCTGGAGGTACATACCCCACAGCCAACTGCCGCTGCTCAGCCAGCTCACTGCCCGCGCCCTGCCCTCCATCACCGCCAGTGTGGTGGCGCACTGTCTGCAGCACTGCCATCACCTGGAGGTACATACCCCACAGCCAACTGCCGCTGCTCAGCCAGCTCACTGCCCGCGCCCTGCCCTCCATCACCGCCAGTGTGGTGGCGCACTGTCTGCAGCACTGCCATCACCTGGAGGTACATACCCCACAGCCAACTGCCGCTGCTCAGCCAGCTCACTGCCCGCGCCCTGCCCTCCATCACCGCCAGTGTGGTGGCGCACTGTCTGCAGCACTGCCATCACCTGGAGGTACATACCCCACAGCCAACTGCCGCTGCTCAGCCAGCTCACTGCCCGCGCCCTGCCCTCCATCACCGCCAGTGTGGTGGCGCACTGTCTGCAGCACTGCCATCACCTGGAGGTACATACCCCACAGCCAACTGCCGCTGCTCAGCCAGCTCACTGCCCGCGCCCTGCCCTCCATCACCGCCAGTGTGGTGGCGCACTGTCTGCAGCACTGCCATCACCTGGAGGTACATACCCCACAGCCAACTGCCGCTGCTCAGCCAGCTCACTGCCCGCGCCCTGCCCTCCATCACCGCCAGTGTGGTGGCGCACTGTCTGCAGCACTGCCATCACCTGGAGGTACATACCCCACAGCCAACTGCCGCTGCTCAGCCAGCTCACTGCCCGCGCCCTGCCCTCCATCACCGCCAGTGTGGTGGCGCACTGTCTGCAGCACTGCCATCACCTGGAGGTACATACCCCACAGCCAACTGCCGCTGCTCAGCCAGCTCACTGCCCGCGCCCTGCCCTCCATCACCGCCAGTGTGGTGGCGCACTGTCTGCAGCACTGCCATCACCTGGAGGTACATACCCCACAGCCAACTGCCGCTGCTCAGCCAGCTCACTGCCCGCGCCCTGCCCTCCATCACCGCCAGTGTGGTGGCGCACTGTCTGCAGCACTGCCATCACCTGGAGGTACATACCCCACAGCCAACTGCCGCTGCTCAGCCAGCTCACTGCCCGCGCCCTGCCCTCCATCACCGCCAGTGTGGTGGCGCACTGTCTGCAGCACTGCCATCACCTGGAGGTACATACCCCACAGCCAACTGCCGCTGCTCAGCCAGCTCACTGCCCGCGCCCTGCCCTCCATCACCGCCAGTGTGGTGGCGCACTGTCTGCAGCACTGCCATCACCTGGAGGTACATACCCCACAGCCAACTGCCGCTGCTCAGCCAGCTCACTGCCCGCGCCCTGCCCTCCATCACCGCCAGTGTGGTGGCGCACTGTCTGCAGCACTGCCATCACCTGGAGGTACATACCCCACAGCCAACTGCCGCTGCTCAGCCAGCTCACTGCCCGCGCCCTGCCCTCCATCACCGCCAGTGTGGTGGCGCACTGTCTGCAGCACTGCCATCACCTGGAGGTACATACCCCACAGCCAACTGCCGCTGCTCAGCCAGCTCACTGCCCGCGCCCTGCCCTCCATCACCGCCAGTGTGGTGGCGCACTGTCTGCAGCACTGCCATCACCTGGAGGTACATACCCCACAGCCAACTGCCGCTGCTCAGCCAGCTCACTGCCCGCGCCCTGCCCTCCATCACCGCCAGTGTGGTGGCGCACTGTCTGCAGCACTGCCATCACCTGGAGGTACATACCCCACAGCCAACTGCCGCTGCTCAGCCAGCTCACTGCCCGCGCCCTGCCCTCCATCACCGCCAGTGTGGTGGCGCACTGTCTGCAGCACTGCCATCACCTGGAGGTACATACCCCACAGCCAACTGCCGCTGCTCAGCCAGCTCACTGCCCGCGCCCTGCCCTCCATCACCGCCAGTGTGGTGGCGCACTGTCTGCAGCACTGCCATCACCTGGAGGTACATACCCCACAGCCAACTGCCGCTGCTCAGCCAGCTCACTGCCCGCGCCCTGCCCTCCATCACCGCCAGTGTGGTGGCGCACTGTCTGCAGCACTGCCATCACCTGGAGGTACATACCCCACAGCCAACTGCCGCTGCTCAGCCAGCTCACTGCCCGCGCCCTGCCCTCCATCACCGCCAGTGTGGTGGCGCACTGTCTGCAGCACTGCCATCACCTGGAGGTACATACCCCACAGCCAACTGCCGCTGCTCAGCCAGCTCACTGCCCGCGCCCTGCCCTCCATCACCGCCAGTGTGGTGGCGCACTGTCTGCAGCACTGCCATCACCTGAGGTACATACCCCACAGCCAACTGCCGCTGCTCAGCCAGCTCACTGCCCGCGCCCTGCCCTCCATCACCGCCAGTGTGGTGGCGCACTGTCTGCAGCACTGCCATCACCTGGAGGTACATACCCCACAGCCAACTGCCGCTGCTCAGCCAGCTCACTGCCCGCGCCCTGCCCTCCATCACCGCCAGTGTGGTGGCGCACTGTCTGCAGCACTGCCATCACCTGGAGGTACATACCCCCACAGCCAACTGCCGCTGCTCAGCCAGCTCACTGCCCGCGCCCTGCCCTCCATCACCGCCAGTGTGGGTGGCGATTACGAGTCAGCCCTCGTTCAAGCATCAGTACCGCACCCCAAATCTAAGCGTTCTATTGAAGCGGTGGTGGCTGAGTGGTAGGGCGCCCGCCTGTGGATGCAAAATCCCAGGTTCGAATCCGTGCCTGGACTACATGAGTTTGTATACCAATCTGACTCATGTACCTACGTTAGTTTTCATCGACCACCACTTGCTTCCGGTGAAGGAAAACATCGTGAGGAAACCTGCACTGTGGTTGATGATAAGCTAGTGTGTGAAATGGAGAAGGCAATGGCAAACCACTCCATTAAAAAATTGCCAAGAGAGTCGTTATGTGTTTCATACTATATAATGACCATGACCCTCAGTCATGAGGAAATACGACTAAAGAGAGAGAGACCCCACCCTGTACTTCGTAGACACGAAGTGCGGGGTGGGGTGCGGTAAGTCTTTGAAATGGCTCATGCGCAAAATGGCCCTTTTTCGTAATGTCTCTTTCGCAGAATGCCTATTTTGCAAAATGTCTATTTCGTAGAACTTTTGCACATTGTCTCTTTCGCTAAATGTCGCGATAGGGACTCCGAATAAAATTTTATAGCAAAATCATTTATTAAAGAATGAGTGCGGGCGGTGAGTGGCCACCTATAACTCATTCTGTGTCTATACGTCGCAGGAGGTGGACGTGTGCGGCTGCGACAGCATAACGGAGCAGCTGATCTCTGCGGCGGTGGAGGCGCTGCACGCGCGCCCGCGCAAGCTGCTGCTGCGGCTCGTGGGCACCGCCGTGCCCGTGCTCGAGGTGAGATAATATTAATCATAACCGGAGAGCATGTATGAAGAGAGTGGTGAGTGTAGAGGAAGCAAGGGAGATCTGTAAGGATCGTAGCAGGTGGAAATCGCTAGTCTCTGCCACGGGAAAAAGGCGTGATAATATGTATGTATAATTCTTCAAAAATTAAATGTATGTGTATATAAGTGTAATTTTAACATAGGTAAATAATTACAAGTTTCAGTCCACTATTATTTTTAAAAATGAAAAAAAAATCGTTTTGACTTCCATTGTCCCAATAATTTGGGGAGACCATAATTTTTTTCTTAAATATCTCTAAGTACAAACATAGACCAATTTTAATATATGTATTTAAATGTATATAAATCATAAATCATTTATTCACCAAAAGATATTTACATAGATAGCTGCTGGAGCCCTGTGCTAAGTAAGAACTTGTGTTGTATGTTTAAATGCATATGTACTTGTTAGGAGGAGCACGCACACTAAAACATTAAAATATCTTGATAGCATTATTTTCAAATGTATTGATAGTTAAGAAACTCTGTTTTACTTGGTTATTTAAATTATGTCACTTGCAAAAATGGAGTCCCTGTAACATAACTTCTTACTTAGCACAGGGCTCCAACACCTATCTATGTAAATATCTTTTGGTGAATAAATGATTTATGATTTATATACATATATTAAAATATATTAAAATTGGTCTATGTCTGTACTTAGATATTTAAGAAAAAAATTTTGGTCTCCCCAAATTATAGAGCCAATAGAAGCCAAAACGATTTTTTTTTCATATTTAAAAATAATAGTGGACTGATACAAAGAGTATGTAATAAAACTAGGTTTTAAGAGACGAGAGTACCATACAAAAAGCGTGAATTCGTATTAAAAATATTCAATGCTCGCCTCCGTTTCATATCGTTGTTGTGTCGCTCGTGATCGTTAACTCATACAAACATTCTAAATGAAAAAAGAGGATATCAACAGCGGAAATGAAACGGATCTAGTCCAAGTTTTCTGAAAGAATTCTGTCCCCCCAATTTCAATAGGGATATTTTCTATGATAAAAGATTTACAATAAATATTCCACAGAATTATGACATAATTTCCTATCAAATCTATTTTTTAACATTAAGAAAGTAATTTGATTTGTTTTCGATGTGCAAGATTGAAATGCGATAGCTCAGTTGTAAGAGCAAGGACGTATAAAGACCTGGTCGCGGGTTCAAGTCCTGCTCGCATGAAATTTTTTCATCATATCTAATCTCTATATTAAACTTTAATACTTACTGCATCTTGAATGCACAAAAACAAAAAAAAAAGTAATTTGACACATTTGCAACAACAACATCATCCAATAACGTTGTTTGTATCGTCCAGGAACACCCGACACACAGCCTGCTAACAGTAGACATGTACGAGGACACGTGCGACCCCAACTTCCGGCCGGACTTCGTGGACCAAGCGTTCGACAGCTCCGACGAGTCCTACACGGACGAGATGCAAGCCGACGACTACGACTTCATAGACCCCGGTACTTACGTCTCTATTTATTGTGGCTGGATGGAGTACCTCCTCATTTGATAAGGTTTAGCTTAAAATACCACTATGGTGTATTATGTTGGTGTGATATACCCCTATGGTGTATTATGCCGGTGTGATATACCCCTATGATGTATTATGCCGGTGTGATATACCCCTATGGTGTATTATGCCGGTGTAATATACCCCTATGGTGTATAATGCCGGTGTGATATACCCCTATGGTGTATTATACCGGTGTGATATACCCCTATGGTGTATAATGCCGGTGTGATATACCCCTATGGTGTATTATGCCGGTTTGATATACCCCTATGGTATATTATGCCGGTTTGATATACCCCTATGGTGCATTATGCCGGCGTGATATACTCCGATGGTGTATTATGCCGGCGTGATATACCCCTATGGTGTATTATGCCGGTGTGATATCCCCCTATGGTAAACACTTCGCTACTTTCATGTCTATTATATTATTGTGGCTGGATGGAGTATCTCATTTGATAAGGTTTAGCTTAAAATACCCTTATGGTGTATTATGCCGGTGTGATATCCCCCTATGGGGAACACTTTGCTACTTAAATGTCTATTATATTGTGGCTGTATGGAGTACCTAAGCTAAATTTAGGGGGAAATGCCGGTGTGCCCTCTATGGTGAACACTGTCTATTATATTGTAGTTGGATGGATTATCTCCTCATTTGATAATGTTTAGCTTAAATTACCCCTATGCTGCCGCGAAATCCCCTATACTGAACAATTTGCTATTTACATGTCTAATATATTGTGGCTGAATGATATATATCTTAATGTGATAATATCTAATTATAGTCCGTATGTAACTTTATTATTTACGGGGTTAATGCGTAGATTGATTGGTGTTTGTTGAGTGTGAAATCCCCCTAAGATAAAAATACTTATTACTTACATCTCTATGGCTCCTCATTCGATAATGTTTAGCTTTGTCTGTGTGAAATTGCGTGTGATAGTAAACTGTCGGTGTGTATTACTTATAATGTGGCTGGATATCTTCTCGTTTGATTTATATTTACTTTTATTGTGTTTAAACTAAGGTTTTATTTAGAAGATTTCTTCATTACTTTCTACATATATTGCAGCTAAGTGCAAAATGTCCTGAAGCATCTAATTTTATTAGGTGTATGGATGATAATATTATTATTTACACCTCTTACATCTCTATTTATTGTATAGATTGATTGGAGTCTCTTTTTGGTTTAGCTTGAGTATTTTTTTTATATTTGATAACATTTAGTTTTTATGTTATGATGGTAACATTTTTACGTTACTGTTTAAGCCTCGAATACACTGGGCAACAATTGACGCGCAACATATTATGCTATCTCGCTCACTTCTACTGACCAAAGTGAAATAGCACATCGTGTTTCTCACTCATGTAAATTGTACGGAGCGAGAAAGAAGGACATGTTGCGCGTCAAATGTTGCCTAGTGTATTGGAGGCTTTATTGTATAGATTGGTTGTAGTTTCTTGAGTGTAAAGTTCCCCTAAAATGACTTTTTTAATTATTATTACTTATACTATATGGAGTATTTCCATTAGTTTTAGTCGGTGAAAACTTTATTACACCTTTTACATCTGTATTTTTTGTGTAGGTTGGTTGGAGTATCTTCTCATTTGAAAACTGCGTTACCTCGGTGTGTAGTCCCCCAAAAGTACTGCTTTATTATAGTCATAAGTATTTGTGTTTCTAGATTCAGTATTGGCATTATTGATCAGCATTTAGTTTTAGTTTATGATATATTATTTATTATTCTGCAGCGTGGTTAGTTAGTGTATCATCTGTTTTGATAGAGTCATGTCGGTTTGGAAGCCCCCTAAGGTTTTATTTCCCCCTTTATTACGTACATAGCTGTTTATTTTGGCTGGATGGAATATCTGGTTCGGTAAAATTTGCCCGCGTTGTTTTATAATAGCTTTATGTCGGTGCAAGGTACTCCTAAGTAGGTGACACAATATATACTTTGGTTGAAAGGACGATTTTATGTGTGGCTGGAAAATGTATTTTTGTGTAATTTAAATGGCATTAAACTAACAGAATTCTTGCTATGTTGATTGATTGCTTGAATATATGTACTTGTGCTGTTAATAAACAAACTAAAATAATATAAAAATGCGACAGTGTGTAGGTAACAGAAACAATATGTTAAAAATTTACCTTTTTTTACGTTTGTATATATACTTGCATCTCAGTCCTCTGTCTTAAACGGTTGAAATATCATTTCAATGCCAGGATATCGCACGAATTCCACACTATACATACAATGTTTTTCATTTTTTTTTTCATTCCATATCCGGTTTTCTGCTATCCCAAGCAAGGCCGTTTGGTTTTCGATAATATTGGCAAACGTTGGGTTGATTAGGGTTGCGTGATGAACCGAACCCCGATTTTCATTCCGCGATGGGCGAGAAAGGCGCGCTCAGCAGAATTTACGAAATTTAAAAAAAATAATGAAAGCTGGATTAAATTATAGTGCGGACATACTTTGCAACTAAGGGTATGGAAAGAAAACTTTCTACAAAAATTGTGCTTGCTCATATTCGGGAAAGCGATTTCAAAACTAGGTCATAGTTTTGAAATCGCTTTCCCGAATATGAGCAAGCACAATTTTAACAGTAACATCCTGTATAGACATTTTGTAAATGGCCAATAACTTTTTACTACCAATTTCGTGTCCGTGTAAATTTCATTGATTTTTCTCTCCTGCACATCACGAAAGGAATCTCTAAAGTTCAGCATTTAGGCCCAAACATTAGGCTGGTCGGCGATGTGTCAGGGAGTAAGTGTAGACTTTTCTTTATACATATGGATTCCGTCTTTCCAGCTGATGAACTCTTCCTCGATGATGACGACGAAGAGGAATTGGACGAGTATTTGTACCGGTTTCATTATTACTAGCGGCCGACACCCACTGACTAGTTGCCGCACACTTCCCGATGCCAGTACTAATAGCCTAGCTACTGAATATATACTACATGGTGCGACTCTGGAACATTCAGAAGTGATACTATTGTTTTCTATTTATGTTTTGATTTGTTTATTGAAGAATCATCATATTTGTTTAAACTATTTTGCCCATGTTATTATTTTAGTTACACGAAGACGCGATTGCAAGTTATTATCAAGTTTTGAAGAGCGGAGTGATTTTTTGTTGCTATACTTTGTCGCCTATTTCATTAAGCCATACGTGTTCGTGTTTATTTCTCAATATTTCTTGGGGCTGAATCTTATAGACACGCTAAATATTACTTAACATATCTGTGATTAAATATTTTTAAAATAACAGTCTATATTCAAATATACAATTATTTCCTTGCTCTTGTACAAATAAGCAATTTGATTAGTTGTCACAGCCAAGCAATTCGTAGAGTAATAATAGAATTAAATTGATTGTAAAAATTAGCCATACATTTGCACTCAAACTGTGATGAAGAGATGTGAAGAAACCTCTTAATAGTTATATATTTTTAAGCTCATGCGTTCTGTGCGAAATAATCAGTGTTCAGATTAACTACTTATTAATTATTTGTTAAATGCTAGTTAGGAAATTTAATCTATGAACGTTTTTGAACTCTGTCGGGGAATCCGATTAAGTAAATTGACATTTTAATATAACATGGCTTCGATAATAATAGCACAATAATGCCACTTTCTTAAATAAATGTATTTGATTCTTACTTTGGGAGTAATATTAGCGCGATTAGTATATTTGCTTCATGTATGTATAGTATAATGCTCTTAAAATTATGCTAGTAAATTAAAACTGCAGGATGTTAGAAAAAGGTGTAGTCGATCTTACAAGTTCTTACTGTATTCAATAATGTAACTAACGATGAGGAGTATAGATATAATGTATATGATTATAGATATGAGAAATATGAGCCTGGCGGTTAAAGCGCAATGATCTAAAGCAGTTCAAATGGAGGGTAGAAGTTTCGTTCGACTTCACCTTTTCGTTAATAAGCTTCCACTGTTATTTTTCCGATCCGGTATCAACACTTTGCTAGTTCCTACAGGTGATCTAAAATAGTCACAGATACAAAAAAAAATGCCTTAAAATGTTATGTATAAATTATATAATTTTTCGTTTTAATATTACTTTTGTATTCCATTATACAAATACATATTTAGATGTGAATTATATAAATTATCTATGTTTCATATTGTATAGCTGTAACATATTTGTGCGAAATAATGCAGTTGGAATTGGCAGTTTCAACATCACCAATTTTATTGGCCAACTAAGTCAAACTCATGAAGAACTGTGATTTCTTTGTTTGTCTGCATTATAGGTATTTAAAGCTTTTTGTAGGCAATATTGTTATGAATTAGTGTATTTATTTATTTGTCTTTATACTCTGTGCCATTTAATAATGATGGTCATATTGGTTATGATTCTATAGCTAATATCTGTTTGATACAGCGATATACACATACGGTCTACATACATGGCACAGAGTAGGTACAGAAAATTTCCGTACAATTAGTCCATTTTTCATAGCAGATAGCATAGTTATCTATTAGTGCAAAAATCTGTTCTGTAGTTTATTAGTAACAGAGATTCCTATATATGCAATAATATTTACCGCTATTATTACTATAATATTAATATTAGTACAGATATACTGTTAGGACAGTTGAGATCTACAAAAAAACTTTTACCTCTGTAATATGATTATCTGTTTGGATAGTTTTTCAGGAATTATAAGTTTTGAAAGATTTTTCAAGAATTTATATTACATTGCTGTATTTAACTTTATTCATATACATTCGCTTTATAATAACTGAATGTATTAAATCGGAAATGATTTTGATTTATTTTTATCAAAGGCTGATTTTGTTTTAATCACATCTGGAAGTAATCAATGTCTATATTTTTTAAGAAGTTTTATATATAGAATTAAAACTTTTAATTTCTACCTTTGAATGAGAAGAAATTTTTTTGTTGTTTGACAAATAAAAATATACTTTATACCAGGGATGTAACGGATGTGGTTATATCGGAACCGGAACCGGAATCGGAATTTTTGAATTTGGTTTATCGGAGTCGAAACCGGAATCGGAACCAGAATCGGAACCGGAATCGGAATAAAAAAATTTCATTAAAATAGTTCCAAATAATACTTGATTTTGCTTCATTATTCAATTCAAAACAATTTATCACATTTAAAATTAAACACTAATTACGTCCTGCGCCTAAACCCTTGAACTAATCAAATAGCTACACAAATTAAGTGCAAACACAACACGCAGTATGGAAAACAAAACAACAAGTGAATTCAAGTGAGTGAAAGAGCAATCGTGACGTGCGGGAAAGCACGTCGTTGCCCGCACGACGTGTTTGTTTTTGTACGCACAGATCGCGACTCCGCCGCGGCTTCGCGCTGCCCGGCCCGTCTACCCACCCTCGCCCGCCGCGCCGGCCGCCGACCTCCGATATGACTTCTGACTTCGGTTTAAAATTTATCGGAACCGAAGTCGGAACCGAAGATGCAAAAGCAATCGGAAGTTCCGACGTATCGGAATCGAAACCGAAGCTCCGTTACATCCCTGCTTTATACATTTTTATGGACCTCACTGCTTACATGTTTCGCATACCTATATGGTATTGTATTGAGGTGTTAAATTGAACATTATGTTTCTTTATTTTAATTTAATTGATTTTAGGAGTTCGGTACATAATGTGAAAACATGTGAGTTGTGGGAGAATCCAAATAATTTTGTCTCACAACTGCATTTTCGTCATTCATTACTAAGTCATAAAGCATTGTTTTTTTTAGTTGTTTTTTATCTGTTGATGTGATATAGGATTTCACTGAGTATATCAGTCTTCTTTATGATTATACCATAAAATATTTGGTGGTTTCACATAATAGTGATTTGTGTTTTTAGATTTTCATTTTAGGAGAAAACCATGCATGAGATGATTTGTGAAAAGTTAGTTTTTATACATTAATTGTTTTAACATTATTAGTAAGAAACAAAATACAGGCATTCTCTTCAATCACTGTCTATTATTAAATCTCTGTTCTATACTAAATCAAGAATATTGATTTTTAGGGTCCCTGAACCCAAGGCACAACATACTTATATGTAGGAGAGTTCCTCTTTAAGAGTTCAATGAGAAGATTTCTTATTTTCTCAAAAACTACCTTATGCATTTGACAATATCGTTTTTTAAACATTTTACAGGATTATGAAATAACAAAACTGAACATGAACTAATAAATAAATCTATTGTATCATGTAATGATAACATCTAAACATTAACATCATAATTTGTGGTCTTAACATAAATATTCCACCACCGTCCCATAAATCCTACATCAATAATTCTTGAGGGAAAACTGAAGTATGATGGTTTTAAATATGAGCATTGTATCTTATACAAATCACAGGATTCATTAATCTCTGAAGTATACATGACTGAAGCTATTCCCAGATTTCCGTAATGAATGACTCCTTGATTGTAACTCATATCCAGATTCCTTAAATGGTCAATTGATGCTTTATTTCGACAATCTTCACTAACAAGAGCTACTTCATTAGTTAACCTTCTCAAGTTATCTTGAAAGTCCAATTCTGTGGGATTATTTTTAGCCAACGCATAAATTGAAACGAGAGCCGTTGTCCAAATGAGTGCTTTTTTGGGTTCATCCTGGATATCAGTCCTTAGGTCTTGTAAAGCCTGACGATAATCAATGAAGAGATTCTTCCAATATTTAGCCCATTTTTCTATTATTGTTCCCTTAAATTTTTCAGGAAGTTTTATTCTTGTTCCTATGTTTGTAATGTTGCTTGAAACGGTTTTAATATTTTTCAGCATAATATAGAATTTATTTAATAATAAAAGGCTAAATCATAATATAAATCACAGTAATTACCTATGTTAAAAAGTGTGAAAAGATTGGAGGTTAGAATCAAAGAGTATATAATCACTACGTTTTAAGAGTCGGGACTCCCATACAAAAAAATGGACTATGAAACGGGAGCGAAACAGGGCCGCCAATATGAAGGCCACAAATGCTTAACATTGTGCCAACATCAAGAAAAAAAAATAGGGATGTGGTACATCACACTTATTATCGACTTATCGGTATTAGTATTTATCGACCGTTTATCGTAGGTAGGTAGGTAGGTCGATATCATCATTTGCCGACCGTAGGTAGTAGGTAGGTGATCTAATAGTGACCCACGCCCACAGTTTTATTTTGGGAGGAATTAATGAACACCAGTTTTATGTCTTTCAAAGTATATTTCTTTTACATGTTTTTATAGACGAAAAATGACAATTCCTTAACTCCAGGCTGTGCTCCAGGTTAGAAGTTCTGCAACACAAAAAAAACATAACTATTAAATAGGTAAAAACCTTTTCCGTCATGAGTACTGGTTATTTTTCTTGTACTTTTTTCGGTCGAAGCCGCGGGCAAAAGCTAGTATTACAATAAATGTAATTATGACAATGTACTTCAATATAGTGGTGGCGAGTGGTAGAGCGCCCGCCTGTGGATGCAAAATCCCAGGTTCGAATCCTGCCCGGGCTACATTAGTTTGTACACCAATCTGACTCATGTATGGTAGTTTTCATCGACCACCACTTGCTTCCGGTGAAGGAAAACATCGTGAGGAAACCTGCACTCTGTGTTGATGATTATCAACTAGTGTGTGAAATGGAGAAGGCAATGGCAAACCACTCCATTAAAATTGCCAAGAAAGTCGTTGTGTGTGTTTCATTCCATATAATGACCACGACCCTCAGTCATGAGGAAATACGACTAATACCTAATACTTCAATATATAAAAATGCTTACTTGGACTATGTGATCTTTTTCTTTTAGTGTCACTCACAGTAAAATTTTCTATAGAAGTTAAAGGTTCTGAAATAGAATAAAATTACAGAGTAGGTAAGTGGCTGATTATGCGAAGTTAATATTGCAGAACATGTTATTAATACAATATACTTTAATATATGAAAATACTTACTTGGACTATGTGATTTTTTACTTATGGAGTCAAGAAGTTGAAGTCTCTGCAACACAATCAATTTGTTTAGTAAATTTGGCAAGTTCTGCAAAGTTAACATTGTACATACGTAATTATTACAATATACTTTTTCTCAACCTTTTGTATTCCACTGCTGGGCAAAGGTACAATATACCCGTACTTTAATATGTAAAAAGTGCTTACGTGGACTACGTGTCCTTTTTCTTTTAGAGTCACACTCAATTGAAAATTCTGAAGTTGAAGATTCTGCAACACATAAGAAAATGAATTTGCAGAGTGACATCCAATAAAATAAAATAATAAAACAAATATAATTTACTAACCCCTAACAGTGTGGCTGTAGTAATTATGATCATCCAAAACATTTTTCCTTTTCATATGTTAGATATGTAATGGAAAGCTGAGGAACAGGTCATCAATACATGGAACAGCATTTTTCTTAAACTGCATTTTCTTATTCTTGAAATCTTTTGTAAGAAAATGCTTGCCACATACATATTTTAATTGGTTCAATTTTTCAATTGGCACATTAATCAAAATTTTGTTTCCGGTAGCTGCTACCCATTGCCTACAGCTGAAAATAAGACTAGATTAAAATTTGTATGCATGTTCTGTATTGTACATATTAATTAGTTATGATCTGAACATAAACTTAGGGGTACCTTAAAAAGTAGTCACGATTATTAAGAGGATTTGCCAAGCCAAAAACATTTATCCTTCTAATACACCGTTTTGTATACATATATCAATATACCTAATAAGCTTTTCCTTCAATAGATTAAATTATAAACCATTCTTAAGATTTTTTTATATTTTAATTTGAAACGAAAATTATCGATAAAATTTACAAACACTATACTTATCAGCACTATTGTTTACATGCAACTAAGGTTATACCTTTTAATTTACCCGTTTATCTAATTTACAATGAAATTTATGACCAACGTAGTTATATCCACGATAATAATATAGATTTTGTACTTACCGATCTTCTTCTAATGGAAATTTTGCCATGAAAATTCTTTTTGACCGTCCATTCGATACGTTTTTATTTTACAAATTTCGCACTTTTTCCTGTTCAATCCGCTCATATTTGCTTTATATTTGTATTTCTACCCCTAGACGCTATAAAATTTTAAGAAAATTAGGCAGATTGCTTTAAAAAAGAGCACAGAATAATAATTAATATTCAGCGATCTTTTCAGAAAACCACACAAACAACAATAGAGAAACGTCAATGTTATAGCATGGCGGTCTAAGATGGCGGTGAAGTATAATGCGATAAAAATTGAATGCCGTCAATTGTTCACTGCTTTGTAGGTATGAATAATCTTTCGAACATAGACGTATTAAAAATTCGCTCCCGTTTTCATACGATCGTTTTTTTTCTTTGGAGTTGCGCCAGGCTGGTTAGAATTTATTTCTCATCTCAAAATCAATAATAAATGTCAGTCAAGTGTCACTAATGTCAGTGTCATTTAAGTTTACATTTTACCATGGAAGTAATAAGTACTTATTACTTCCATTAGTGAAGTATCTCAAGAAAAGCAGAAGACTGTGTCACCCACCCGTGCCCGTAGTGATTATATGCTCTTTGCCCGTGCCATGCAACCATATAAGATTGTTAGACGGGTATGAGCGATTTTTCTGACAGCTAATTAAGAAAAAAAAATAGTATCAAAAAGTCTCAACAGATAGCGTTTTATGAAAGCCTAGTCGTAATAATGGCTAAACCTATATGGTGCGCTTTTTCCTGTCAACTAGAGGCAAACAAGCTAATCATTAAAAAATAAAAAACACGACTGACAACTTGTGCTTGGCCGAAGGCCGAGCTCCGTCTCGTGAGCAAAGAGAGTGATAAGGCTCAAGGCCTAGCCCTTCGTATACATGAATGACCTCATCATTTCATCTCAAACCCCCAGTAACTAGCAGAGGCCGAAGACCGAGGGGCGAGCTGCGTACATGAAGCCGAAAGGAAAGGCGAGGCTAAAACACCTAGTGTGCTGTGCAGGACAATTTTACTTTTGCAGTTTCGAATATGTTGAAGAAAAGTTTTGGAGGTAGGCAAAAAGTCATCTACGTAGAAGAGTTGTCGGTTTAGACTAGGTGAAGGCTCTTCTCGCTTTAGCTCTTTGCTATGAAGCCGCAACTCTGCCTTCGGTCTCGCTTGCGCCGGCTGGAGGCGGGCCCCGGGCCTTCGGACTCGCTTCGCCTCTCGGCTTCATATACGGAAAACTCGGCCATCGGTCTCGCGGGCCAAGGCGAATCGGCTTTCCGCCTCAGTATCTCGGCTGGTTACTGGGGCTTTAAGATGAAATCGGAAGATCGTATATACGAAAGGCTCCTTCGACCTCGCCCCGCTTTTTGCTCACGAGACGGGGCACGGCTTTCGGCCTAGCCTTGACTCAGCTCGGTCGGCTGGGGGTCCCTGGTTTACTGGAGGTTTGAGATGAAATATAAACGTCGGCCATGTATACAGAGGGCTCGGCCTTAGGCCTCGTCCTGCACTTTATTCTCAAGACGGCGGCGCGGCTGGGGGAAGGGAAGCTACGCCTTCGATTTAAACACAGCTGCAGCAGCATCGGAAAATATACCAAAGTGATCTGAGGTGGGATTAGGCCTAGACAGAAAGGGAGTACCGCCCGCGGAAACTATAATAGATAAGGAGGAGGAGGGGGGGGGGGCTGGTGCTCGACCAAATGTTACAGAGGCCCCTGGGTGACGACCACAGCCGGTGCTAGTTTATAGTTAGTAACCAGGTTGGAGATAAAATCAGAAGGTCATCCATGTATACGAAGGACTCGGCCTAAGGCCTCACTCTTTCTTTAATCACGAGATGGAGCTCGGCCTTCGGCCTAGCCTGGACGCAGCTCGGGCATTAAGATTGATCAAATTTATTTTTTTTGGTCAGCTGTTTATCGCGTATATAATCCGCCATTTTGTTTTTATGATGATGTTACATAGCCTATGTCACTCGGACGAATGCAAGGAATCCAACAATACCTCTCACATCAAAATCTGTTTAGCCGTTCAGGACTTATGGTGGAATAAAGAAACTTACATACATTCCGTATGTAAGTTTCTTTATTCCACCATTCCGTCAATTATTTATACTCAACGTAATACTCAAACAACACAAATCAACTGCACACTGTATTGCAACATCCCGCAGAAGGCGTCGTGTATATCCAGTTGATCGTTTTAAAATTGAGATTAAAAAAGCATTTACGAAACGTTTTTATTGTTATCTTGGTGGTTTTCTCTATAATCAAATTAATGCAAAACTTTCCTTAGTGTCCCTAACTAAGTACTCCTGTAAAAAAACCTTAACTGAATGGCTTCAGGGCCTAAACTACGAGGAAACTGAAAATCTCCTAACAATCTAAAATTCTAAATTTTTATGCCCATTTCCTATCATCAGTCATCGTACTCACTTACTTACACACATACACTTCACTACACACACACAACAAAATATCAAAGCCCACCACTTACCTATATTCTTAACTTTTAGATTGTTATAACTTATAATCGTAAAATGATTCTGCTTATTTAAAATTAATTGGTTATGTGCACTTTTAACTGTCATCCCTTGGAGTGGAGACCTGGTGTCCTGAAATACAGACTTTTTGTCTAGTTTAGGCGCCAGTCTCCCACAATATCAATTTGTTTGAATTAATTGTAGTCTAGTTATACTGATAGAATAAGTTCTGAATATTGTGGTGAGAAAATAAATCATATTATTATTATTATTATTATTATACATACATACATACTTACATACACACATGAACGCTGAAAACATAACACTCCTTTTTTGGTCAGTCGTGTAAAAAATCACCTAACAGTTTGACAGTTGCACAAATCACAATATTGATACTTTTTAGATGTTTTTTTACTAAGTTTTATTTTAAAAAAAAAGCCAATACCGTGAATTTTTGCTTTTTGTATGGAACTTTTTCTCTCGCCTTTACTTAAGCGCCATCTATGAAGTCATATGTAACTATTTATTTTTTTAATTGGGTATTATTTAAACGCTCACCAGAAATATTTTTTAAACCCTAAACCTAAGTACCAAATAAATTAAATGACTCCAAAAAATATAAAATGCCTTTATAAAGAGGGTCCTAAAATATACGAAATTATGCTTCATAATAAATAAACAGACATCAGAATAATTGCATGCGTTGTTCAAATATTCTTTTTGCTTCCTAAAATGGATAAATGATCACCAAATAATGTCATACATAAATTTTATTATTAAAATATTTAAAAATCCGTCAGTCCGGGGCCGGGGCTTCAGTCAACAAAAAAAAAATTATTTCTATGACGCTCAGTCTGGCATTAGTATTACCAGACTGATGGACCAGACTGACACCAGACTCTGCGTGTAATACCCGTCTTACATTTTTGAAGAACGCTGCAAATTCATGGAAAAATTCTGACTACTGGGATCTGAGATTTAATTATTTAATTACTTTATAATATGTACATGTAATATTTTAATTAGTTCATATCTATAAATTTATTATACTGTTGTCATGATGGCCCATAATGACCCAAATGCACGAGAAAAAATATTAACATGAGGAGTCAAATATCTAACTACCACGAGCAACGAGGACATCCCTGCGCTATTGGAAGAGTCCGGTAAAATCCCGAATAGTGGTGTACCTAATCCGATTCATCCTGAATAATCCTGATTGAAAATATCGACGTTTGACACGATTTGGATCAAGATGAATATTTTAACATAATATTTCTAACATTTTCACAATCGTTACACTGGCTGGGAATGGGGTTATTCTATATTATATGTCCAGCGGCAGCTGGAATGATGATATTGACAAATAATGAAACTAACATGTTGAACCAGCCACAGTGAAGTGGGATAAGGGTAGGAAGAATAAATTATTTATAGTTATTCATATTATATTCCTATATTTTACAACTTTGTATAGGTACATACAAAGTCGTAACTGGTTTCTCCAAAACGGCTCTAATGATATCTACGTACCAACTATTATTAAATAGAGATAGGTGTCATCTCAGTGATTATCATCCGAGCGAAACTCGGTCACCCAGCTAGTTAGTATTGATTTAAGTACAAAACAGCAGGAATTTAAATAATTGAAAATAAATGCGTGATTATTATATTTCATTAAATACGTACGTATACAATGCAAATGCAACACATTACCTAATAATAAAGCCAAGGTCGTTAGTTAGATCATTTTTTAAGGAATTAAACTTCCAGTCAACCTTTTCGAGTCGGCATGTAGCCTCCGCCTTTAGCTTCACGTTTTTTCCGTAAATCGGTGAAACTTGGCCATTCTTCAGGAGGCGGTGGAGGTGGTCCCGGTGGAGGTGGTGGCGGCATATCCTGTCGTGCAACCTGTAACAAATGAGTTGTTATTTATGCGATATACACTTAGGTACCTATATATACAGGGTGTCTGGTAGTTCGATACAAAGCCTTAAAGCGAAGCTAGTATATACCATTCAGAGTCATTTAAGAGACAATTTTCTTAAGCAAAGTTTTACCAATATTTTTAATTTTTTTATGAAAAACCCAAAATTTTACACTTAATTGTTAGCAGTGGCGAAATTAATGCAAGACATAATTCTTTTTATTTCTATTTTATTAGAGCAATATATGAACATTCTAAAATAAACATGTTTTCTGCATCTATGTCTACAGAATTTATTTTTAAATTATTTAAAAAGTTACCAAAAAAAAAAAAAAATTAGGGAATAAATAAATAAATATATACGGACAAATCACACAGATTGAGCTAGCCCCAAAGTAAGTTCGAGACTTGTGTTATGGGATACTAGCTCAACGATACTATATTTTATAACAAATACATATATAGATACATATCCAAGACTCAGGTCAATCTGAAAAAGATCATTTTCCATTTTGACCTGACCGAGGATCCAACCCGGGACCTCCGGTGTCCGGCGTGATGACCATTAGGCCACGGAGGTCGTCGAATCCATTCTTACAGAGAAAAAAAATAACGGAAGGAGTTTTTATTAAAAATCTTTTATTAAAACATCCTTGGTAATTGGGCTTTTTTAAGAGACATTGCTTAAGTGGATACCTTGCAAAGTTGGAATTTAGGTTCTTGAAAGTATAGTTATTATATAAAATAAAATAATACTGAACTCGGAAACGAATGAATACATAAAAAAAAGATATTAATGTGGGCTAGTAACTATGTACTTACTCGTATAAGGGTTTTTAAGTTTTGTTGGCTGTCATCTTCCTTCAAATTAGAAGGCGCGGCAAACGTTTTGCTTGCCTCCAGTGCTAACACGAGACAAATGGAAAAGACCATTAAATAAAACGATTGTTTCATCTTGACTGATCTCTGCTACATTGACGCAACTATCATCAGTCTGATATTTATACCATGCAAGTTGCATGCCAAAGTGAATAGAGATAAAAGGAAACATTTGACAAACAATAAAACAACTATCATCGCGATCCATGCAACAGATAGAAGCAAACATGCAATAATTAACAAGATAAAACACAAGTTTGCCGTGTCCATAACTGCTGTGGCAAATCAGAAGGATCCAAGAAGAATACAGTCCTAATTAGCCAGCTATTATTTAGTTACGTAGCAAAATCTACTGATGTGGTTATAGATATGAATAAGCACCATACATGTTCAGGAATTTGCTTAGCGAGTTTAACGCAATTGATAAGCTCGTCAAAGGCCAAACCTCATCAAATCTCAACGCACATCGCTTTGTTTTAATGTGTCCTATGATTTCACAAAAGACAAAATAAAGTAATGTATGACGAGTCGCCGGCCGTAACGTTTACAAATATGTAAACTAACATTAGTGCTGATGCCACTAATGTTATGCGATGTGATGCCAATATTTTTTCAAACACTTGGTTGACTGGAATAAATCCCTTTTTGGGATAAGTCCGTCTTTGTATGCCTCTCTTTTTGTTTCACTATCATTTATCTATTTTCTGCGTATGTGCAATAAAAACAAACAAACTTACATTTCACATATTAGATTCCAACATGCCATCAAGTAGGTCCACAGAACCGTCAGTCACTGTTCTAGAAAGAAAGAAATACGGAATCCTTAAAAGAAAGAAAAAAAAATCTTTATTTGACAAAAATAATAGACTAAAGTAAGCATAGGTATTCTAAATACAAAAACAAAACATCTAGCTGTTTTCGTATTAAAGTTTTGAAGTGGTGAAACATGGAGCCAACGCTTTCCAGAGATCGTTAAATTTTTAGGGTTCCGAAGTAAACAAGGAACCCTTATAGTTTCGTCATGTGTCTGTCCGTCCAACCGTCTGTCTGCGGCTAATCTCAGAGACTACTAGTACTAGAAAACTGTAATTTGGTAGAGATATACATTTTTATTACGCGGAGCGAACTGTAGAATAAAATTAGGAAAAATATATTTTTTAGGGGGCCTACACCTAAAGTGGAGATGATTTTTTTTGACGTGAAACGTCTTTAAAATCAGCGCCATACGGGTACCATGCCAGGATTTCAGACCGTAACGAAATGGGATATATCGTCTCACCTTAATAACTTCAAAACTATTAGTCTTAGAAACATGAATCTAGTATCATTATTTAGCTTATATAGTCAGTTTGGTGTTAAGACCTTGAGATAAGGTTGGAGCCCTACGGAAGGGGCGGGGGGAGCCGCCGCGTGAAATTACGAAAAACGCCGTTTTGAAAATTTCAAATTAGTATTACTCACGACTCATTAGTGATAGAGCGATGATTCTTTCGTTTACTTATAGATATTATTGAGAACTATTGATTAAATTAAAAATAAAAGTAATTTGAATAATATTTGTACTTCAAAATAACCAAAAAAAATTAAAAAAAAATAAAAAATTTCGTTTTGAGCCACAGCCCGAGCAAAACCCAGGATGAAATATAAGTCACACCTATCATCGAAAAGAGGAGGTTCTAGGCTACACACTGGTATACTAATATCCAATATCGGTCGAGCGAAGCAGATTTGGCAGCGTTTTAACACTATCAAGACGAAACGGAATTTACTTCTCTTTCAGGGAAAGTAACCTTAATCCTGAAGACATCAAATTTTTCTTTAAAGAAGCATTCCTTTATTTAAAAAATAATCAAATCTGCATTCAAAGTTTTTTGAAAATTCATTTGCCACGCCCGGGAATCGAACTGGCTACAATCCAAAAAAATAACACCTGTATTTTTATCAATCGATGGAGTTAATCAAAAGGATCAAATCTTTCTAACAAACATTATAAATTAAATTAAAGGAAAATGAGGAAAACTAAACCTAATAGTAGTTACAAATCCCGGTTGTCCTCGCAGAGAGAGAGTCATAATAGGCCACGCATTAGCACCCCAATGTCTGGCACCGAACGAGCGAGGCGGTTTCAGGAGCGCCTCAGAGCTGCTGCTACTGCCGCTGATTCCTCGAGCACTTCAGCTATATTATTGCTGTACCTATGGACAGTGAAGATACTGGCACGGTTAGTACGCTTAGACATGATTATTATGTACTATTATGAAATACGTGCTCTATTAAAATTGGAAACACGTCTAGTTGGCTTGGTCGTTTAGTCAATAGATCTATAGAGATCAGTACCGTTTGACCAACCCAATTAGACAACCGGCATATCTACACAGACACTAGACGAATGCAGGTTGTTACCTGGCTTGGTGTTATAATAATTTATATATATTGGCCCGCCTTCGCACAGGTGAAAATGTTATATAGGTACACTTTACTGAAGAAGTTTCCTAACCTACCTAAAATTGAAAACCGCATCAAAATCCGTTCAACTAATATACACAAAATAATATTAAATTACCTATATAAGTTACCGTAGATAATGCTTCTGCATTAAGTCTACCTATTTGTGCCATACATTATGTTTGTACAATAAAGGTTAAATAAAATAAATAAATAAATACATAATGCTTCCTCATGAATCACTTTGTCAGTTAATGAAAACCGCATGAAATCCGTTCAGTAGTTTTTGAGTTTATCGGGAAGACTGGAAGCCGCGGGAACTTACATTTATTTATTATTTTTTTATTTACTAGCCATCAATATCCCAGTACTGGGCAAATGCCTCTCTCCTTCTTCCAAGACTCTCGATTGGAACTTTTTATTTATTTACTATATGAGGACGCCAGCGCGAGCACCAGACGGATGATCAGTCCACTTATGCTGGGACCATTTCACTCAATTCCCCGAGACCCGTATAGGGTTTTGAGTTACCTGGTAACTTACATTGGTGGCGACCCACTGAATCTACCTGTTACTTTGCAGAATTTTAATAACTGCCCTATTCTAATGTCGCTAAGATAATTTTCAGTAGTGGTCTGAGCCCATTACTTCTCTCCTCGCAGCAGCGTAAGCGATCCCGCTTCATCAGAGTATCCACTCTGCTACTAGATGAAAGCTAGTTTCCTCTTCTTCCAGGCAGCTGGGACAGATAGGATCTCTTTGCTTAATCACTGTCAGGTGTCTATTCAGTTGGCAGTGTCCTGTGAGGATCCCTATGATGATTCTAATGTTATTCCTACTCAATTTAAGTAGGTGTTTTGATTTCTTTTGGTCTGCTGCTTTGATGAAGATTTTAGATTGTCCTAAACTTCTAGTTCTTCTCCATCTTCTTTGGATTCAACTTTCATTCTATGTTTGATGACGCCTTTCGTTATCCCATAAGCTATGGGAAGTCTGGGTTCAGGTACCACGAAAGTTTCATCTGCTCCTTTCCTTGAAAGTTCGTCTGCTCTTTCGATTGGAACTTACTCGTACATAGTATTATAATATTATGTTCTTAATTATAAAGTGACGGTAACCGCGCCGCTAGGAGACAGCATCGATAACATCCTCCTGGAGAGCCGATTTGAATCACACTGATATTATTGTGGCAACGAGATAGATTTGTGTTTATTATTTATTCGTTGTTTAAAAGGGGGTCCCATGGCTTAACAAACTCAACAACAAACAACTTCAAACTTGAACAACATCGACTCTGCGAGCATTGCTACCGAAGATGTACTTATTGCAATGGACGTAACAGATGAAGATATACATACAACTCATGTGGAATCCGTTTAGTGAACTGGGGAACTTGAACAGTAGTCGAAGTGATGTTATGCAAAATCATTGGCGATGGCGGATAATCGCTTCAAAACTATATTCGAAGAAAATCCGTTTGGGTTATCTTGCAATGTTTGTGATCGACTTTGGTTCGAGAGAGATTTAAGGAAAGTAAAAGACTACAACATTTATTTCCTTAATACAAAATTTCCCGGTGAACATGTAGGTGACTTCGCTTATGTAGACATTTAAAACTTCATATCTTTTAGCTAGTTTTGGTAAATAATATTTAGCGAACGATGTATTTTGTCATAAGATATTTTATCTTGCCATGTTTTACCAATTGAAGTCTTTGTTAAGTAATTTGTTTGTAAAATCAATATTTATCTAGTAATTTGTTTGTAAAATAATCTATACATATAATAAAACAGTAAAAATATTTTGTCTGTACATTTAATATTTTTGACTGAAATGGATAGAGGGACACCTAAAAAGAATAATAGAAAGCAAAAATATTTTTTTGGAATTTCTTGTCTGTCTGTCTGTCTGTCCGTCTGTCTGTCTGTCTGTCTGTCTGTCTGTATGTATGTACGCGTTTCACGCAAAAACTACCGGACGGATTTGAATGAAACTTTTTTTGTTGTATAGCTATTAAGCCTGGGCAACATATAGGCTATAATATATTTTGAAAACTGGAACACCTGATGAAGAACCTTAACAGAACAGCTAAACTATAAGAAATATGGAAATGGTGCCTTAACAAAAGTCGTTCAACCTGATGAGCATTTTCTGATGACGTACAAAAATTGAAGATCTGGAACATCTGATGAAGAACTGCAAGAGACCAGCTACACTATAACATATATGGAAATGGCGCCTTATTAAAAGTCGTTCAACCTGATGAGCATTTTCTGCTGACGTATAAAAATTGAAGATCTAGAACATCTGATGAAAAGCTCCAAGAGAGATTTTTTATCTAAGCGAAACTCACGCGGGCGTAGCCGCGGGCGACAGCTAGTCATTTTATAAAAAAGGATTAGTTTGTACACTTAATTTTTTTTTTTATAGAACAGTAGGCAAACGAGCATGCGGGTTGCCTGATGGTAAGCAATCACCGCAGTCCATAGACACCAACAACCCCAAAAAGGTCACTGATGCATTGCCCACTCTTTGAGAAAGCGATAGGCTCTTTTCTTGAAGGTCCCAATGTCGAACCTATTCGGGAACACTGCTGAGGGAAGCTTATTCCACAGCTTAGTGCAGCGCAATAAAAAGCTGCGCGAAAAACGGGCAGTGGTTGAACACCAACCATCAAGGTGGTGGGGGTGGTACTTCTCCTTAAGGCGGGTGGTGCGGTGGTGGAATACAGCGACTGGAATGGCTGGATGTTTTTAAAATGTGTAGTTTATAAAAAACGTTGTTATTAAAATGACTATTATTGAAATAAATATTTTGTAAAGCGAGGGTGCACCTTCTTTATTGTATCATCTTGAGTAGGTATATACAAAAATATCACAAATAAATTATCACATCAAACCAAAAACAGCCTTATCCACATGCAATTTATTTTAAGTGTTATGTTTTCAAGTTACATGTTTGTATAAAATACAAGGTGTATGATTGTATAGAATAAATCGAAATAAAATATTAAAAACGTAGACCATTTTGTTTTCTTTCAATCTAATCTTTAAAAGCGACTCGCTGACGTTTCACGTTAAAACCAACGGCCGTGTCCACCGACACAGCCCCACCCAATTTTTTCTCTCGATTGTACCATCGTGTGGGGTATCAATTGATAGGTCTTTTAAAAATATTATGAGTGTCTAACGAACATTTTTTGATTTAGGGATCTAATATAAGCTAATATTTAACTTTAGAGTGATAAATTTTGTTATAGTCAAGTGTACCCCTCGAACAGGAAAATGGTAGAGGGTGGATACATGAAACAAATTATAATAACTAGCAAATATAAAGAATTTAAAAGGAAAATTATCACGGCTATGTAGACTTTACATGTTAATGAGTAATAGTCGATAAACTTACAAAATTGATTTTAGTATGAAAAATATTCGTAGGAACAATTTTTATTCTATATGATGATATATACTTAGATTATTTTCATTAGTTATATAAAAATGGAAGTAAATATAAGTTCATGTGTCCGCATTTCTACAGGATAGGTACCTACGGAACCCTACATTGCGCGTGGCCCGACACGCACTTGACCAATTATTCATTTATGCTGTAATTAATATTTTGCAATAAAGTTTAATTGGTTTGTTGTGCAGTGATATATTTAAATATGATGGCTATCAATTACTCATTCAGAATAAAAGTGATTTCTACTAGTTGTTTTATATAAGTATATTTGACGAGATAAGATGAAATCATTGGCGCAAAAATAAATATTTTTAATTGTATAATTAGTAGTTTTGTACACAGTATACGTTAATTTTTGCATAATTTTCTTAGTTTATATACTTACGTAAAATATAAAATTTAAATGATCTTAAAGCTACTGGCACAATTAAAAAAATAGGTGTCCATCTTATTATGTACTACTACATTTTGAAATATGTAGAAAGTAGGATTGATTTTAAAATAAAACTTCTGAGAGATTGTTTGTATTGTATCCTATTTCTCGATCATAAATCAAACTTTAAATCTAATATTTGAAGAATACCTGAGCCTTTTCCCGGGATGAAAGGTATCCTATGTAGAGATGGGCATTTACCCGATAAATTTCCGAGACTCGGAAATTTATCCATTTATACCCATTTTTACACGACTGACCAAAAAAGGAGTGTTATGTTTTCAGGGTTCATGTATGTATGTAAGTATGTATGTAAGTTTCTTTATTCCACCATAAGTCCTGAACGGCTTAACCGATTTTGATGTGAGAGGTATTTTTAGATTCCTTGCATTCCTCCGAGTGACATAGGCTATATGACGTCACCATGAAAACAAAATGGCGGATTATATATGCGATAAATAGCAGACCAAAAAAATAAAAATTGATCAATCTTATCGAGTGGGGTATTAAATTGAAGGGCTTTAGAAGGCGATTTCAAAAATGTATTTAACTTATATGTTTGTATGTACTTTTTGAGTAAAAACTCGTCAGTCGTGTTTTTTATTTTTAATAATTAGCTTGTTTCCCAGGAATTTTTAATTTACACCGGGTAAAAATTAAAATCAATTAAAATGTTTGTAATTGCGATATTTTATAATATATCGTTAAGATTTATTAAGAAATAAAGTGTTTAAGGTACTATTCAGTTTTTAAATTAAGTACTGCGTAAAAATACTTATAAAGTGTACAATTTACGTATTGGTTACAAAAAGACCTAACAAGATATATCTTAATTCTGACTCATTCGCAGCCAACTGGTTTTAGGCAATGAATGTTATGCCGGGGCGACGAACAAGTTTGCCAAATGCCGGAATTCTATTGAACGGCTAGGCGATCATCGAATCGTATGGCCCGCCGTACTGAGTCAGATTATTACAAATGTCTGTAATATCAGTAATAATGAAAAACTGAATTTGAAATTAAAATGCAGCAAACTTAATTACTAACTCTCTCAAAAACACGATTGCATAAAACTTTCTCGATAGAAAAATATTGCGAAGTTCAAATCCTAATCCTAACTAATATTATAAATGAAAAAGTGAGTTTGTTTGTTACCTTTTCACGTTTTATCTACTCAGCCAATCTTCCTGTTTCACATAAACATAGTTGGAAGTACTGAGAAGGACATGGGATATTTTTCATCCCGGAAAAAGCACTGTTCGGAAATTCACGCAGGCGAACCCGCGGGCAAATGTTAGTCTACTTTTTTGTTAATTCTACTTGAAACATCCATATACTGAATATGCATCATTATTTTCAAAATATTATTTGAATACATATGATTTTAAATCTGTTGTTTTCGTTTTTTAAATATTTGAACCGAAAACAACTAGTTATTTATCTTCCTTATAATCAAAACATACCTAATATTTATACTTTAATTATTATTTTAACAGTTTAAAGTAAATAAGGATAATTTACTTTCATTATAATTTCTACCCGG
This sequence comes from Ephestia elutella, assembly GCA_018467065.1. Lineage (NCBI taxonomy): Eukaryota > Metazoa > Arthropoda > Insecta > Lepidoptera > Pyralidae > Ephestia > Ephestia elutella. Next base: position 5,788,196 of record CM031584.1, read on the forward strand.
TATAAATAAAAAATATCGGGTATAATTGGGTATAAATTAATTTTTACCCATTCTACCCATTCTTTCCCATTTTTACCTTCCGGAATCCAAGCGCCCATCTCTAATCCTATGTCCTTCTCAGTACTTCTAACTAAGTATGTGTATGAGAAATTTCAGGAAGATTGGTTTCGAGGTACCTAGATAAAGCGTGAATAGGTAAAAAACAAACTCACTTTCGCATTCATAATATTAGCATTTTTTGTTTTTATGAATGATAGACAGAATTTTTTTAATTTTTCGATCTCTCTCTCTCAGCCGAAAGACGTCCACTGCTGGACAAAGGCCTCTCCCAAGGATTTCCACAACGACCGGTCCTGCGCTGCCCGCATCCATGTGCAACCCGCGACCTTCACCAGGTCGTCGGTCCACCGAGTGGGAGGCCTGCCAACACTACGTTTTCCGGTTCGTGGTCGCCACTCGAGAACTTTTTTGCCCCAACGGCTATCTGTTCTGCGAGCTATGTGCCCCGCCCACTGCCACTTAAGTTGCCAATTTTTCGATCTACCAAACCTTAATCGATTTATCGATAGAATTTACACTCACTCGATTTGAAGTATCACATCACCAAATTACATACAATTTGAAAGCTACCCACCCGCCAAATTATAAAGAGACAGATCAGCAAAATTAAAGCTGAGTTCAGACTACGCTATAATATTGTGCTCTATAGTATAGCAAAGAATGACGCAATGCTATACTATATAGCATGGCGTTCACATTAAGCGATATTATCGCAAGAATATAGCAAGCTTCATGGCGGCGCGTCGGCACAGGATCATGTCCAGACGTGTCGCTAGCGCGGGCTCGTGTCGCCTGCGAGACGGGCGGGGGGAGGGCGGCGCGATATAGCACAGCGCATTGAGCGTATCGCACCAATTTATAGCTTATAGCAAGCCAATAATATATCGCACAGTACAGTGTGAACGTGTCCATAGACAATGTATGGTGCGCGATATTGTTGTGCTATGAGCTATATACTATATGCTATTATATTATAGCGTAGTCTGAACTCAGCTTAAAGTAGCAAACCGAGTTTACTACTGTAAAACCTACAAATTCAAGAGTATTTAACAGCCTGGCGCAACTCCAAAGAAAAAAAACGATCGTATGAAAACGGGAGCGAATTTTTAATACGTCTATGTTCGAAAGATTATTCATACCTACAAAGCAGTGAACAATTGACGGCATTCAATTTTTATCGCATTATACTTCACCGCCATCTTAGGCTGGCCGCATAAATACGTTTTCCGCATTCGATTTCCGAATTCGTTTTCCGTATTCGGACATATGAATGCATGGAATCAGTAGAAAATACATCAACTGACGCACACGTTCGTTTTTTTCTCGAACGGAATAAATTCCGCATGTACGTTTCGTAAGCAAGCCGGCGCGTTCGGAGAAACCTACTCGAAAAAACCTAATGACGTCATGCGGAACGCGGCGCTTGCATACATTTTGTTCGTGCCGGCGCACACGTTCGGAAACTTCTATTCAGTTCCGCGCCCGCGCCGCGCGCGTACGTTTTCTTTGTATTGGTTACGCATAAATTTATGGCGTATGCCATTATGAAGTTCATCAAAAGAATTTATTGACATCCTGTAGAAATCAAAGAATTTATCTGGGTGTGCTCGTAACTTAGCTCTCTTCAAATAACACGGACTCTCATAGACTCTTCGAGTATTTAGTGGATGTATCCAATACCGACGACGTTTCTTTTTCTTATTTATTGATAACAGAAATGCAATTGCTAATAAATCGTCGTCCTCCATCGTCGTGCGTTCAGTTACGCTATCACTTCTGTACTGAAGTGGATACATTCCGAATGAAGAAAAACGAACGTTTGCGGTAGTCTTACGGAATTCCAACTCGAAATTACGCATTCGGAAAACGAATACGGTAAACGTATGTATGCGGCCAGCCTTAGACCGCCATGCTATAACATTGACGTTTCTCTATTGTTGTTTGTGTGGTTTTCTGAAAAGATCGCTGAATATTAATTATTATTCTGTGCTCTTTTTTAAAGCAATCTGCCTAATTTTCTTAAAATTTTATAGCGTCTAGGGGTAGAGATACAAATATAAAGCAAATATGAGCGGATTGAACAGGAAAAAATGCGAAATTTGTAAAATAAAAACGTATCGAATGGACGGTCAAAAAGAATTTTCATGGCAAAATTTCCATTAGAAGAAGATCGGTAAGTACAAAATCTATATTATTATCGTGGATATAACTACGTTGGTCATAAATTTCATTGTAAATTAGATAAACGGGTAAATTAAAAGGTATAACCTTAGTTGCATGTAAACAATAGTGCTGATAAGTATAGTGTTTGTAAATTTTATCGATAATTTTCGTTTCAAATTAAAATATAAAAAAATTCTTAAGAATGGTTTATAATTTAATCTATTGAAGGAAAAGCTTATTAGGTATATTGATATATGTATACAAAACGGTGTATTAGAAGGATAAATGTTTTTGGCTTGGAAAATCCTCTTAATAATCGTGACTACTTTTAAGGTACCCCTAAGTTTATGTTCAGATCATAACTAATTAATATGTACAATACAGAACATGCATACAAATTTTAATCTAGTCTTATTTTCAGCTGTAGGCAATGGGTAGCAGCTACCGGAAACAAAAATTTGATTAATGTGCCAATTGAAAAATTGAACCAATTAAAATATGTATGTGGCAAGCATTTTCTTACAAAAGATTTCAAGAATAAGAAAATGCAGTTTAAGAAAAATGCTGTTCCATGTATTGATGACCTGTTCCTCAGCTTTCCATTACATATCTAACATATGAAAAGGAAAAATGTTTTGGATGATCATAATTACTACAGCCACACTGTTAGGGTTTAGTAAATTATATTTGTTTTATTATTTTATTTTATTGGATGTCACTCTGCAAATTCATTTTCTTATGTGTTGCAGAATCTTCAACTTCAGAATTTTCAATTGAGTGTGACTCTAAAAGAAAAAGGACACGTAGTCCACGTAAGCATTTTTTACATATTAAAGTACGGGTATATTGTACCTTTGCCCAGCAGTGGAATACAAAAGGTTGGGAAAAAGTATATTGTAATAATTACGTATGTACAATGTTAACTTTGCAGAACTTGCCAAATTTACTAAACAAATTGATTGTGTTGCAGAGACTTCAACTTCTTGACTCCATAAGTAAAAAATCACATAGTCCAAGTAAGTATTTTCATATATTAAAGTATATTGTATTAATAACATGTTCTGCAATATTAACTTCGCATAATCAGCCACTTACCTACTCTGTAATTTTATTCTATTTCAGAACCTTTAACTTCTATAGAAAATTTTACTGTGAGTGACACTAAAAGAAAAAGATCACATAGTCCAAGTAAGCATTTTTATATATTGAAGTATTAGGTATTAGTCGTATTTCCTCATGACTGAGGGTCGTGGTCATTATATGGAATGAAACACACACAACGACTTTCTTGGCAATTTTAATGGAGTGGTTTGCCATTGCCTTCTCCATTTCACACACTAGTTGATAATCATCAACACAGAGTGCAAGTTTCCTCACGATGTTTTCCTTCACCGGAAGCAAGTGGTGGTCGATGAAAACTACCATACATGAGTCAGATTGGTGTACAAACTAATGTAGCCCGGGCAGGATTCGAACCTGGGATTTTGCATCCACAGGCGGGCGCTCTACCACTCGCCACCACCATATTGAAGTACATTGTCATAATTACATTTATTGTAATACTAGCTTTTGCCCGCGGCTTCGACCGAAAAAAGTACAAGAAAAATAACCAGTACTCATGACGGAAAAAGGTTTTTAACTATTTAATAGTTATGTTTTTTTTTGTGTTGCAGAACTTCTAACCTGGAGCACAGCCTGGAGTTAAGGAATTGTCATTTTTCGTCTATAAAAACATGTAAAAGAAATATACTTTGAAAGACATAAAACTGGTGTTCATTAATTCCTCCCAAAATAAAACTGTGGGCGTGGGTCACTATTAGATCACCTACCTACTACCTACGGTCGGCAAATGCTGATATCGACCTACCTACCTACCTACGATAAACGGTCGATAAATACTAATACCGATAAGTCGATAATAAGTGTGATGTACCACATCCCTTTTTTTTTTTCTTGATGTTGGCACAATGTTAAGCATTTGTGGCCTTCATATTGGCGGCCCTGTTTCGCTCCCGTTTCATAGTCCATTTTTTTGTATGGGAGTCCCGACTCTTAAAACGTAGTGATTATATACTCTTTGGTATTTAACGCAAAAGAAAGATATATTACGTGCAGTTAGTTTAAATTCCCAGAGTAGGTGAATATTTTAATAGTGTTCTCTAACGAAGCTAAGATATGGAAACCTCAACTCCGATTGTAGCAGCAGCTGCTGGAAAATGTTATAAGACGCCACTAAATCGTATTGGGCGCGGTGTCCCTGAAATAACAGATGTTTACGTTAAGAAATGTTCCTGCCGTAGAGATAAGACAATAGTATTCTGTCGAGCATGCGGGTATTACTGCAATGGGCGTATACGACTCAAGTGCGAGCAACATCCTCGAGTGAGTAATACCCTGTAATACCTACCTACTTGAATTGAAACTCTTAAAATGCACCTACTACTTTTAAGATTGTGACACAGAAAGAAAAAGCAAAACCTAGATATTTTAATCTGCTTCGATCTGTCTTCAACCTTTAATATGTTATGATAAACTACATAAATAATTGTTGCTTTGTTTTATCATCATGTTATTACTTTTCAGGTAACATTTCTTCTGGATATTGCTGAATGTCCTCGTTGCCATTCATCTGTATTTCTAGATGAGTATTGTGCTAAATAATTCATATTTAATTTTGTTTTACCATTCATTACTTTTCTATTTTTTAACAATTCTATAAGTATTATTAGGCTACTTTGTCGAGTGACAATGTGATTAAACTGATTTTGTTTTTATTTCTTTGCTGTGTTCAAACTTTGTTTTGAATAAGTAAAAAATGTTCTTATTTGATAAATAAGTGTTGGTATTTTGTTGTTAGTTTAAAGTTGTTGGATTTATAGAATTAACTAAACTTCAACTGCCAGTGGTATTAAAAATAGATTGATATAAAACACTGAGTTTTTTCAAGAAAAACATAACTGTTTTATTTTGTTTCAATTTCTATTTTTATACCACTGCTTAAATAAGTACAAATGTTACTTAAAAAGAGTAATTAAAATATTTCTATTACTTAAGGTTTTATTTTTAATTTTTTTTTTAAGACCCGCATGTGGATGCTCTAGCCTAGCTGGTAGCCCTACTTCATTGCACTACTACAGATAAGGAGGATACAATCCTCTTTGATCACAGCATACATTAGTTATACTACACCTACTTATAAAGTAACTTTATTATGAAAAAAAGTTAATTTTTTTGTTTCTTACATAGCTCAACATAATATAATGTCAACTATTGTGGAACAGGCTCTCAATAAAATTATGTATCTGCTAACAGAACAGATACAGATATAGCTGTCAAGGGGATCCACTGCAGTGTCAATTTTGGTATAAGGATTATAAGGTATCTGGGGACCGATTCCACGAATTACAAATGTCAATATTGCGTCTCAACAGCCAAAATAAAGTGACAAGACCACTGTAAGACTTCTATGTTTTATCGTGATTTCTTTGGCCTTTGAGACACAACTGAGGCACGACATCTACATATGTAATTTGTAGAATCAAGGGAGTTGTATGCACAATTTAATTGAAATCTGACAAGAGATTTTGATTGAAAAGTAAAAAAAAACATTGACATTTGTCATATACCATCAGTAGTTTACGTAGTTTATAAATCTATAAAACACAATGTACGTTAAATGAACTTTATTACTACTTATATGTACATTATCAATGGACTAATTAGAAGAAATTGATTATTATATTGAAAACCAACTGGGAACATCTGGCCTGTCCTTGTTGCGATCAATGTAATTTTTATAAGATTTTTTGGCTTCATCCAAAGATTTCATGCTTTCCTCTTCTTCATCTTTTGCATTTTCAAAAATGTTGGGGAATTCAAACTGCATGGTTTTAGGCTGAAAATACGAGCATAATGAGCTAAGATGTAATTTAAATACTTGCTATTCTAAATGTTTTATAGTCATACTAATATTAGCTGCACCCAGGGTTCCACTGCCAAGTAATTTTTAGGATAAAAATACCCCGTGTGCTATTCCAGTTTATATTCTACCCATATACAAAATTTTATTGAAATCCGTCTAATAAATTTTGTAATTGTGTACCAAACATCCTCACATACACATAGCAACTTTCACATTATAATATGGTGTAGGGTGGTCAGTGGCAGGTAAAAGGTCACTAGCCAATCTCATTTATATTCCACCCTCCTGAGGTCTATGAACACACTACAAATGTTTAAAATTTCATACATAACATTGTCATAGTTAAGCAACAACTTTGATTTAATTCAATGTTGAGTATAATAAATTAATGTTATAGTTCACTGAAGGTAAGTTTCAAATTTAGCATGTTTTATTTGAAATTGTGGAACATATGTTGTGCCCCTAGGCACATACCTAGTTAGCCTAGCAAACTAGCTTTACTAGTAAGAATAAACTGCAATTGGGCCAGGGTTGCTAATAGCTGGACAGACCAGCCAGTTTGGCCGGACATTTGGGTAGAAAGGCCGGACACCCTACTTTATCAATAAAGTAGACAAAATCCTCAAGGATTTTGTCTCAGTATTAATAGGTACAACAAAAAATTTTTATGTAAAATCAAGCTTTTTTTGGTAATACTGACAGAGCGCAGACTGTCGACTCTCGTCGCCTGCGTTCGGCGCTCGTTCTTTTGCGAAATGTAAAAAGCCAACAAAAGCCAGACAGGCCGGACACTGTTTATTTTGGCCAGACACGCAATCATAAAGCCTACCTGTGTCTGGCTATATCTGGACACCTGGCAACCCTAGATTGGGCAGTAGAGACTTGGTGGATAGTATTTTTATCAAATTACCTAAACATACCAGTGCTCAGTGAGCAAATATTTGCAGTCCAATCTATTTCCCATTGGAACTATATTAATTTCTATGCCCTAATGCATCACAAGAGTATGAACACGTAAGTACATTGAATAATATTATACAGTACATACCAAAGTGACAAAAGCATATTTCGCATCATCATCTTTTACAATGTAACCTTTTCCATAGTCTCTACGAAATTTTCCAAGTAATATTTTTGTCCTCAAATCTACCACAGGAACTTTGTAAATCTTTTCTAAATAATTTCTGATGTCATTTTTGGTCATTTCCATAGAACATTGAAATTGTACTATGTTTGGCTGTTGTTTAGGAAGAGGTCTAACCAATTTCATCCAGAAGTTCGGTAGAAATACTCGTAACTGTGGATTACCCCTTTGGTATATAGGGTACCTGAAACAAATATTTTGTGATTCTCATGATTCAATGAAACTAATCAAATATTTTGGGAGATTCATAACAGTAAGTAAAAAAATTACCAGCGGGTAGACATCTTGTATATATATTTAAAATGCAATTATTTTGGTTGTACGTAAAACAATATAGCGCAAAACAGATACAACTTATTATTATGAATAAGTTAATATTCAAGTTAAATTATAACCATCCAAACAACCTAACCTCAAAATCTATGTCAAAACCACAAACTAAATAGAGAACTAGGTTGTCAAAACAAAACTGTCAAACAAAACTCATAATATATTATAAGTCTATGCTCATAATCATAACCCGAGACCATAGACTTTTTTTTTGGTTTCCTTATCCGTGAGGAAAGGCAAAGGGATCAAAAGTCCATACAGCCAGAGACCATAGACAAAAATATTTTAACGAAGTGTTTTTGTAGCAATAGTGTTGCCTAACGATCGATAGTATTGTCAATTTATTTAGTATTGTGATTTGTGTGTGACCTTGAAAAATAGTGGCACTATCGATAGGCCTATCGACAATATTTATACTGTCCATACTATCGATAGCCAATAGTTTGTAATACTATGGCACGAAACATAGCAAGTGCCCGGGGCGCCGCGCCCCGTGCGCTGTGCAGCCGCGCACCCGCGGCGCTGTGAAGGCGCGCGCCCGGCGCGCGTTTACCGCGACCTGAAAATGGCCTTTTTTTCCTATCGATAGTCCTGCAACCACGGAGGAGGGAATGCTCTGTGCCTGCAACGCTAGTTATAGTGATTTTTTCTCCATGAAAAATATCACTTGCAGTGCAGCTAGTGATGTGCCGTTTCCGAAGAAACTGCGGAAGTTTCTTGGTTTCACGGAAACTGTACTATTATTTATTATGGTAACACAATGAATGTACTGTCAGTTCCTGCATGTCTCATGCATGCCTATTATTGAATCGCTTCTTGTATAGATCTTAGACAATAGAGAAAGTATAGATCAAGGAAGTTATATCCCAGATATAACTTCCTTGGTATCATGGAAGTAATAAGTACCTTTGTACAAAGTACTTACTACTTCCATGCTTGGTATAGATCAAGTGCATCGCGTGGTGCATCTTTTGACCTTCGAGCAACAAGGACTTCCGCGCGCGGCCCGGAGTCCGTGTTGCTCTATGCTTTTGACAGTTAAATTTGATAGTGATGAGACATGTAAACTTTTCAATCATTAATCATGCTGCTTTTTTTTAAGTATTTAATAGGAGTCCGTGTTGCTCTATGCTTTTGACAGTTAAATTTGATAGTGATGAGACATGTAAACTTTTCAATCATTAATCATGCTGCTTTTTTTTAAGTATTTAATTTCGATTATAATACAATAGAAGATAAATAAAATATTTGAGGCCTGTTTGCAGTTTTATTTTGTAATATGAACTTTAAATTATTTACATGTAACAAATGAACTCCATATTTAAATGAATCTATTGATTGTGATATATTTATGTGCTGGTGTATTTGTTTCTATCTTGTTTATGAATTTTCTGCTCACGCAGAAAACAATAGGATTTGGCTTAACAATCACTCTAGTAGTAGTAAGTGAAACTCAATGGTCTCATGTCTGTGTGAAGTCTGTCATCCTGCCTTGTTCCTGTCATAATTTTTTTTAGTACGCAGTTAAAGATGGCGGTGGCACTGTCACCCGATCAAGAGTTGGTAAGTAAATTTAAAGTTTTAGCCTATTTATCACTTTTATGTACTTAATCAGTTTAATTTCATTGACACTGAAATGCATTGAATTGATAATAGTGCATAAACTGATGATGTAGGTTGTGCAGAACAAATTTCGATATGACCATGTCATCAGTGTGTTTGTTTTGATTTCCTGGTATTTGCTTTTAGCTGTTATAAGTAGGTAAGGTACCTACTTAATTCCTTTTCTTTTGTTATTAATATGTATATCTTTAGGTAAATATTGTTTATTGTACTTTTATGTACTTAATCTCTTTGTCGGGACTCATATATGCACAGTGAAGCGGTGGTTCTAACTCAGCCTAACGCCGCAACCAGATATCCGCTTTGCTTTCAGTTTTTTTAAGGTTTTATCCTCAGTCTGGGTTAGCTGGGCTTTTTGAACAGTGCTTGGAACTTGTTTTCATTTAAATCTTGTTTAAGACATAAAATATTTATATTGAAGATGATTGAACACCTTAATCAAGTGGATTTTTTATACATGTATTGTATAGCTTTTTTGTGTTTACTAAAATCATTACTGAGGATAAGCAACCATTAAAATTAAAATGGTCATAAAATAAAAATAAATGAACATACTGAATGGAATATGTATAAAAAGAATTTAAAGAAATAAAAAGTACAGACAAATTACACAGATTGAGCTAGTAGAGACTGTGTAACATACATACTTCTTCTTAAGGTGGTATATGAGGGTGAAATGGCTGGACAGAAAACGGAATAATTTAAAAAAATAGTAGGTCCTTTGTTTGTCTACAGGTCTTTAGCTACATAGTGGTTTAGCCATGAAAGTTAACAGAGAGATTTTGCATTTATAGTTGTTGCATAACTTATAGTATTATATTAGTATGGTTGTGGCTGAAATGTGATGAAACTGTTCAAGCCTGTGGTATCTGGGCTTTTTTAATTCTTTTTGACAATTCTTCTATGGCATGATCTTTTTAAATTGAACAATTGTATTTTTTAGCTATATTTTGTAATTTTTTTTTTCAGCCAAAATAGTTACCATGAGTTGCCAGTGTTATTTGTGTTATCCTCATTAATTGAGAATAAATCTATTATATAAATTGTGTCCCTCACTGAGGGAACAATTTTTAATCCTAACTAATATTATAAATGCGAAAGTGAGTTTGTTTGTTGGTTTGTTTATTTGTTTGTTTGTTACCTCTTCACTCTTCATCTACTGAACCAATCTTCCTGAAATTTTGCATACACATAGTTAGAAGTACGGAGAAGGACATACAGTACCTTTCATCCCGTAAAAAGGCACGGGAAATTCACGCGGGCGAAAGCTAGTGTTTTATAAAGGGATTGATTGAGCATGAACCTTTAATATTTTTGGATGTAGTAATATGTATTCAATTACTTAATTAATAACCTAATTAATTGTAATTAATTGGTCAGAAAATCTGTTGAAAATGCTCTATACTTTAGTTTCTTATCTAGTTTCTTTGACAGGATATGGCTACAAATATATTTTTTCAATTTGATTTGGAGAAGACAGGCAGATGTTTATAGAAAATTATTACTCCCTAATGTTATGTATTTTATGTTTACGCTCTTCATAATACCACTCCCTGAACTGAAAATTATGTTAAATCAGGGCTTGTTGGCATTTTCTAGATAAACTCCTGGAAAGTACAGGTACCAGTACTTTTTGGTTCTTAATATGAGAATTTGGTACCGGTACCAACCGGTAACAAGCCCTGGTTAAAATAGGTTTGACCTAAACTTGCCCACAACTAAGTATATATGTGAATGACCATTCCTTACAAATGACCACAACTTAGCTGACAAGTGACATGTTAATCCTTTGCATAGAAAATCCTGGAAGACTGCTGACAAGGAAGCCCAACACCAATTCTGGTATATTAGGCAAAAGAAAAGAATCTTGGAATGTGGTATTTGTACTATGCCTGTGTGTGTAGTCCATAGTATTTCAAGTATCGTGTTATCGAGGCGACTCTGTATGGCGTTGTTGGTACTAGATAAGTGACTTGTTATCTAAACGCAAGTTCGCACTTCCTAAACAGCCCGGATATCGATTGGCCAGGACACTAAGGCTAGACTGTTTGGCTTACCGTCCCACATTTTCTACATCCCTCCTTTGTAAATTAGTAAAATTTTGAAAATAGTCCATTTTTCAAATTTATTGAATACTAGCTTTCGCCCGCGTGAATTTCCCACGGGAACAGTGCTTTTTCCCGGGATGAAAGGTACCCTTTGTCCTTCTCCGTACTTCCAGCTATGGGTATGCGAAATTTCAGGAAGATTGGTTCAGTAGATAAAGCGTGAAGAGGTAACAAACTCACTTTCGCATTTATAATATTAGTTAGGATGAATTTTTAAACACGATTTTTGTACTACTTTTGCTGCAAACAGAACAATAAAGCTGCGCCCCGGGGCTTTTCGGGGAAAAAAGAATTTTATATTTTAAATTTTTTAATTTTAAAAGTACCAAATATTATTAAAATATTGAGTTGTAATTAGATGTATGAAAAAGATTAAGCCTCTTCAAAGCCAATGGAAACCCGTTTTTGTCATTAATAGAGGCCCTAAGCTAGGCTTTGGAAAAATTAACTACGGTAACGTTATCATACTTTTATGCCCGTGTCGAGCTGTGCACTGCGGTCATGTGGTGCGATGAGGTAGGTACGCGGGATGATTGTTTACTTGCGCGTAATATATTTAGACGCATGCTATGACGTCTTTGCCAGCCCAATTGGGACTACGTTTCCGTTACTTCTGCTGAAAATTACAAACATTTACCAATCAAACTTTAATATCCCTTATTAAAGGAACTTATGAGAATTGACTGGGAACGGAAACCGTTATAAATCAGAGGTTAAAGTGTGAGTGACGGAGAGAGGCGTAGGCCGGACGGCCAGTCGGTTGCGTGATCGAGGGTCCTCATCCTCCATATCGTTTAATTCATTCCATCTGATAGGATTTTAGTTATATAAAGCAGGAATGGTTGTTTTCGTTTCGGATTTCAAGTCAATTTAAAATTACGTAACGCAGAGGAAAATTTGGGTTCTTTCCCTTGAGCATTGCTTGAACTTTATTGCGTTTTGTTTTGTGTTTTTGGATTCCTTTCTTTCTATTGTTACTGAATATTATTAGAAGGTGTTCTATTCAGGATTCATGTTACTTACGTTTGAATAATGCGGAGGTGTCAGATTCTCATTGTTGCCTAAATGGGTCGTTCACGCCTGGTGGTGGTCGCTCGGTACAATGATGTTTGTGTAAGCGTGTCCAGTAGGCAAGAGTAACTGAGTGACCATATCCCAGTAGTAGAACTACTGGGATATGATCAAGTTCCATGTCCTATGTTATTATTTATTTACACAAAGTATTACATTTCCTTATTTTTCAATAGCGCGCTTATTTTAAGTGGAATTTTTAAAATTTTTAAGTGGCTTACTATTGCTAATATTATTGTTACTTTGTTTTTGATTGTAAAGTCCAAATAAAATAAAATAAAAAATAAATTTGCTTGGGTTTACCATTGATTCATTTGATAGAGCATGCAATAAGAAATAATGCACCTATATTTTTAAAATGTTTATCAAATTCTGCAGAACAATTGCTAACTGAGAAAATTCACCACTATTGTCAGTAGCTCTTTAGATTACATAGTACTTATATTAATTCTGTGATCCTGCGTTACTTACAATTTAGTTCTTGTACCTTTAGTACGAAATCAATTTACAAAACTTTAGACGTATTGCTATGTATATTAGCTTGATAAGCGAATATCGGGCTCGTATTTTGCTTATAAAATGACACAATATGCTTTATAGATTATTCCCATGCGCTCTTGTTAAATAGAATAAAAAAATAATATATTTCACGATAAGGATTTATGAAGAAGTGTAGATTCAAATCATCGAATTGAATGAACAACATCGTGTAGGGTTTTCTATCTGGTGTTCGATTTCTGTAGACCCTAAGGCCCAAAGAGTGAGTAACTGATAGAGTTGCTTGATCAATCCTTGTTTTACTTGAATAAAACAAGGATCGGAAAGGTCCTCTTTAGTCTCTAAAATTAAATGTGTATATGTAGCCAACTACATTTCTTTAGGTGGTTGATGATGTTTAAGTTTTTTTTGCCTTGTCATGAGTTTGCGATCATCAAACCGAGGTCACAGAGATGGTCTGTGGTCAGGTGTGGCCGTTCTCAGTATCAGCGATTCTGACAATTGACAATGCGGCATGCTAACGACACAAAATAATGAGCGAACATAACGATAGACTGACTGAATTATAATATTACTAGCCTTTATCCTCTTGGCTTCGTCCGCGTGAATTTAGTATTATGCCCGTCATCCCTTTAGGGGTGGAATTTCACAAAATTCCTTATTGCTCACTACGCTATATAAAGAACCTCTGCAAAATATCAGGTTTTACTTTCGGCGGCTTCCATACATAGATGAACATAAGTTTTGTTAGTTTGTATTTACCACGAATCTCCGGAAATATTCTTTATAGATTTAATTTTTTTATTAAAGCTTATAAAGTACTTACATGAATTTGTGTTTCAAATACGATGTTAGTTGTCTGTAGGTTTATTAAAAGAACCGCACCTACATTACGTGTTGGCAGTCCCACATGGCTGCAACCGATTCGTCATCGCACGGAGGCGTACCTTTATTACTTAATTTAAGGAGAAAACAGAAAAAACGCCCATGGTACGAAACCTTTAATACAAAATGAATTCTTTTTAATGACAAATGACGTTTGTTATGAGCAATTCGATATCACATGAAATAATGACATGAGGTAAACACCCCGAAATCATATACGAAGTATTTTGTTTTGTCCTCTAAACTGAAACCATTCAACAGATTTTGATAAGGATTTGGCTGATACAGTCCGCGAGGCCTAAGCTGAGCTTTGCATTTGTGTGAGTGCACACAGTGTAAATAGGCAGTGTTTGTACAACATTTTGACAACCAGCGTGATGTGTGAGATGTCACTTGTTCTGCGCAACCTGCTGCGCACTTACTATTCGGAATCACTCACACAAATGCAAAGCTCAGCTTAGGACTCGCGGACTGTAATGGTTTCTTTAAAATACGAAGTTGGGGCGAGTCGCTTCGCTAGTTGCTAACATTTTTTGTTAAATATAATTCGGCACAAGGTATACTTCTGTATCATGTTATTTTGTGAATGTGCGTTCTGTGTGCTACTGTTAGGTTCTTATTGTTATTATGACTGTTGCGAACTTGCGACTTATAAGTTGATTTGATCTGTTTAGTTTCAGCTAGTTAACGTACTGAATAACTAATAAAGAAACCATATGCGTGTCCTGCTAATAAATTCAACGTCTCTAAGACTGTCCAAGTCTCCAACACAAGAAATTAGTATAAGACTTTTTGGAGTGGCAATCGTGTAAATAGATTGACTCCCTTTTTATGCGGGATGTAGGACCTGAAGATATACCTAGGCTCGGAGGAGACCTCGGTTAAACGGCCTATATGTGTATATATGAAAGGGAAAAGTTCAACAAATTCGGCAATTCGACAGGGCTCGATAATCGCTTACCTTGCTCGCTTGCTGAAGGCTTCTCCTGGTGATCACCAGATTTCTTCTGAACACAAGTGGCTCCTTCGGAAGATCCTGGTTCTGCGGTGAATCTCAAACGGCGCGCGCGCACGGCACTGGACGCGTAAACACGCACTATCTCAATGATATACGGATCGAGACTAAAGTGTGATAATCAGCGATGCTTTCGGGAAGGCAAGTAGATTCCATCTCGCTCCCTCATTTGCCCGCTAAAAGGGACAGCGATATCAAGTTGCCTTGGCACCGAATTGTTGAGAAAAAGGAAAGTATAAAAAAATTGGAGGCTGATGGCCTCAACATAGCTCCCCGCCTTGAAAGGTCCAGAGCTTTCAAATTAAAATATAGACAAGAAGCTAGGTGGATAGATTAGATAAGATAAGATAGATTAAGCTAGGAGGGTAGATTAGAGGTAATAGCGGTCTGAGAATATCAGCGAATCGATATCTACGGTAGAAATTATGATTAAATAAGCGGTTTAATTAAATTGCGGTTTGATTAAATTGCGGTTGATTAAATTGCGGTTTGATTAAGTTGCGGTTTGATTATTGGGTAGGCAAAGGATACAGCTTTGTGACAGGACGCTTATATGTGCCTGACACAGTCTTGACTAAAGCCACGCGAATTATACCATCCGATCCAGGAAACACCTCCTTTATGTCACCTAATGGCCAAGTCAAGGGCGGTACGTTATCTTGACCCAAGAGAACGACAGTGCCTATCTCTATGGGACGATCGTGAGTGCACCATTTCTGACGGACTTGCAGCGTATGCAGGCATTCAATACGCCATTTTTTCCAATATGATAACACGAGTTGATCCAAAAGTTTTTTACGCTTTGTCAAATTCATACTTTCCTCTGTCAATTCAGAAGAAGGTAAATAAGTAATGGGACTGGACATTAAAAAATGAGCCGGCGTGAGAACGTCAGGATGCGGATCAGATGATAAAACACTAAGAATAGGCTGACGAAGCCAGGACGGGCCGTTATAATATAAGGAATGTACAATTAACTCCGAAGGCAGCATGCCACGTGAAAGACAATCGCTAGGATTCTCTTTCCCTGATACGTGATTAAAACAAGCGGCAGGTAAATTTTCCTGAATTTTTGCAATACGGTTGCTAACAAATATAGACCACCTATGAGGGGCAGAATGGATCCACGAGAGCGCAATAGTGGAATCCGAAAACGCATAAGTACCGGCAATCGGAATGCGGGCAGAAAGCTTCTCTCTGACAACCTTAACAAGCTTAGACAGCAACAAAGCAGCAACGAGTTCTAATCGAGCTAGTGTTGTTACTTTAGCGGGGAAACCTTGGATTTCGCACAAAGAAGGCGGACCGTTATATTACCTTGAGTATCAGAAATGTGTAAATATACACAGCAACCATAACCACTAAAGCTAGCATCACAAAAGGCCACAATGTTTACGACAGATTCTGCAAAAACTCCAACATGACGTGGAATTTTAAGAGCAGATAGTGCGGGAAAATCCCGTGCTAAAGCAGTGAAGCGGTCCATGATTGGCTGCGGAGGTACATCATCCCAATCTATCTTGGCTAACCAAAGTTCTTTAATAAGTATTTTAGCGTACAAAACGACCGGCGCTACAAGGCCAAGTACGTCGAATAAGCGAGCAATTAATGATAAAATGGTGCGTTTTGTACATTTACTGTCCACTGGGCTGGTTGTCAAAGAAAAAGTATCTTCAGCGGGCTCCCAGGTTAAACCAAGGATTTTAAAATTGTTAATATTGTTATCCATACTAGAAAAATTAACTGATAAGCGGTGAGACGCAGGGAGGGTCTCTAACAAAGCGGGTGAATTGCTGGCCCATTTGACAAGGTCGAAGGAACCTAATTTAAATAAATCAATTAAGTTGTGTGACAACTTTATAGCGGTTTGTTCATCAGGAACAGAATAAACATAATCATCCATATAAAACTGGGTTTCTACCAATTTGGATGCGTCCGGAAAGCGGTCGCTATGCTCACACGCCAGATGGCGTAGTGTGCGCATGGCTAAGTAAGGGCTAGACGCCAACCCAAAAGGCACGCGGTTGAAATTAAAGGTGCGAATAGGCTCATTCTTATTGAAGCGGAATAAAATTCGCAAGTATTCGCGGTGATGCGGATTAACACCGATTCTTAAAAACATCTGTTTAATATCTGCGGTCATAGCTATGGGAAACGTACGAAAATCAAGTAATAACAAAAATAAGTCGGCCTGTAAATTCGGCCCGACATGTAAAATGTCATTGAGTGACAACCCTGAGTGCGTCTTAGCGCTGGCGTCCAAAACCACACGAATACTATCTTTGTCTGGCCTAATGACCGCGTGGTGTGGTATGTAATAGCCCTGTTCTGTTAATTCAGAATCAGGTACTTCCGTTAAATAACCCTGAGATATATAGTCGGTGATGGTTTTATTATAATTTTCGCGTAGGGTTGGTACGTGCGCAAATTTACGCTCGAGGGCCAACAGGCGGCGGTGGGCGACTGCACGAGAATTGCCCAACTCAGAGGGGTTCCGCGAAAAAGGTAGGTCAACAAAATACCTACTGTCCTTAAACGTGACGGAAGAACAAAAAATGTCTTCGCACTCTTTTTCGGATGGACTAATAAGCCGTGAAAATGGTACTTCCTCCAATTCAAAGAACTTCTGTAAACCCGACTCAATGTCAGTATTAGTCAGCGCGGTAAACGAGGAAGATTGAGAAAACGAGTCACAATGACCTGCCGCACCTCCCATCAGTACGTACCCGAAGCTAGTCAAGACAGCTGGGGGCGCGACCGCCCGACTCAATCATATTACCTAAATAAATATATGGAAAAAGTTGCGCGCCGAGAATAATGTCAATATTTCCCGGCACATTCCAAGTTAAATCGGCTAGTGGTAATTTATTTATATATGACATGTCGTCATTTAATTCAATATAATTCGCGGGTAGCTTACCTGTGATGCAATCTACCACTAACGCATGAATATAATATTTATCTTCGGGATTAACGCGCGATTCTATTTTTATATGTATATAGCCATGCACTGACTGCGTGGACATTCCAACACCCTGTAACGAGGAGTTATGTAGCTTAACTATAGGTAAGTTCAAACGCTTACAACAATTCAAAGTTATTAAATTATTCTGAGACGCACTATCTATCAAACACCTGACCACAATTTTGTCATGACCATTGTTGTGAGTCGCATACACTTGAGCCGTAGACAATAAAACATAATTCGAATTCCGCATTCCTGTGTTTAACGTCACAGAAGTTGTATTTTCTACTGGCGGCGAGGGCTGGGTGCGCGCAGACTGCGTGGCGTCTGCTAGATAACAAACCGGTTTGCCGTCGCCTGGCGCTGAGTCCGGCTTATTGTTCTCAGAGAAATGCAACAATGAATGGTGCTGTTTTTTACAAAACTTGCATGTCGAACGCGACTTACATTTATTCAATGTGTGGGTTAGGCTTAAGCAGTTAATACAGGCACGCTTTGACTTAATAAAATCGAAACGAATTTGCGGTGTACTCATATTTTTAAATTGCTCACACCTAAACAATGGATGTTTTTCGCCTGCGCATATTGGGCAGGGCGTTTCTATTTCACACCGTGGCGCGCTATTTGATATGAAAGTTTTTGAAGTATTAGTGGAATTTGTCACTCGCGTTTCAAACCGCGAACAATTATTAGTATGTGATCTTTCGCGTGCCTTTATATGATCTTGTATAAAAGATATAAATTCTGTATAAGATGGCAATTC
This sequence comes from Ephestia elutella, assembly GCA_018467065.1. Lineage (NCBI taxonomy): Eukaryota > Metazoa > Arthropoda > Insecta > Lepidoptera > Pyralidae > Ephestia > Ephestia elutella. The sequence goes on from CM031584.1 coordinate 5,806,743, forward strand.
CTTTCCACTAATATGCGTTTCGAATAGCTGGGCTGTTTGAGAGTCAACCTTTCGTAAACCACAATGTAATAAAATAAAATCCAATAATTTAGGTATCTTTAGCTGCTTGAGCGCTGCAATAGACGCCGAATATTTTTCAATAAAAGTGTTTAAGCTAGCGGTATTATTGACACAATTTTTAATGTCCAAAATGTTGTTTAAATAATGAATACCTAAAGTGCGATTATCTTGGTACTTCTTAACGAGAGAATCCCAAATTGTATTATAAGTTTCTCCCGTGGGAACAATACCTGCAGTTAATTTTAAAGCACTGTGGGTAAGTTTGCCCATGAGATATTGGACACGCTGCGAGTCCGTCAGATCTGCGTTTTCGTGAATATTACTACGAAATATTTCGTAAAATATCGGCCAATTTTCAATTTTACCATCAAAGGAAGGTATCTGGATAGGTGGTAATTTTATAGGGCCTTTCTTAAGTGACACGCCAACGTTAGTCTTATCTCTGGCTAAAATTAGATTACGTTTGTATTTAATCGCTGAATATAATTCTTCGAACGAGTTTAAAGCCGCGTAATCAGGTGGGGTTTCTTTCAGTTCAAAGTTCAACTCATTAATATGTTCTATGATTACTTCAAATTTGTCATAAAGTTCGCTGATAGTCTCAGATTGGGCTAGAAATGGCTCATTCGAACGATAATCGTAATTGGAAATGCCTTTGCTTATATCGTATAAACGATTAATTCGTTCATAAATAGCTTCTTTTTTGGCAATGAGTTGTTTTAATTTGGCTTCGAGTTTGTTAGAAGCCATTATTGGAAATTACTATAAAGAAAGTATATGGAAGGTGAATTAGCAAAAAAAGCAATTAACAAGATGGCGGTTCGTAGCACTAGCGCCGAAGCGAAAGTACATAATATTAAAAGCTGGACAAATCCGCTCGTAAAGGACCAAATTATGGAGTGGCAATCGTGTAAATAGATTGACTCCCTTTTTATGCGGGATGTAGGACCTGAAGATATACCTAGGCTCGGAGGAGACCTCGGTTAAACGGCCTATATGTGTATATATGAAAGGGAAAAGTTCAACAAATTCGGCAATTCGACAGGGCTCGATAATCGCTTACCTTGCTCGCTTGCTGAAGGCTTCTCCTGGTGATCACCAGATTTCTTCTGAACACAAGTGGCTCCTTCGGAAGATCCTGGTTCTGCGGTGAATCTCAAACGGCGCGCGCGCACGGCACTGGACGCGTAAACACGCACTATCTCAATGATATACGGATCGAGACTAAAGTGTGATAATCAGCGATGCTTTCGGGAAGGCAAGTAGATTCCATCTCGCTCCCTCATTTGCCCGCTAAAAGGGACAGCGATATCAAGTTGCCTTGGCACCGAATTGTTGAGAAAAAGGAAAGTATAAAAAAATTGGAGGCTGATGTCCTCAACACTTTTCGTTTACATACATATTGTCACGCCTGTTTCCCGCAGGGGTAGGATTTCCACTTGCTGCTATCCTTGACCTTTCTCTTCGTTTATACCATACATTATCACTCAAGAAATTCCACTCAACGCTGTTACAATACAATATTCTCCAGCTTCTTATTATCCATTCAGTTTGCGTTTACTTATCAGGCAAATGTTTACACCATATCGCGAAGGCACGATTCTATAAATTAATTCATAAACTTCGTGCATTAATGTGTAAAGGCACTCGCTTTTCATTATTGTTGTCTCAGAAAGTTGATCTACATTCTACAGTGGTATTTAATACTTGTACACTGACTGAACCGAACTCAGCTTTACTTTCGATTGTAATTCGACTGTGACCTTTGAAAATAAGTGGGATTACTTACACATAAAAATGTGGACTTTCTTTTGAAGTTGCATGGAATCCTGTACTAACCAAGGAGTTCCGTTGAGCCTCTTATTAGTCTCTCGTTATTAGCCGTTGACTCCTTTAGCTGAGACATGTCGAGAAAGTTGCAAAGTTTTTTTTGGTCTTCCTAATTTGAATGTAGTGTCTTAACTATTTAATATTTTTGCAGTAGTTTCATAGGTTAATAAATTTTAATAATACCTAACAGATGTCACACTTTCATCACAAATATCTTCTTTGTAGTTTTATTGAATTTCGCTATTGTTTTGTTGTCGAGTATTGCTTGAACGGGGCGTTGTCATCGTCCATTGCTTTTCTTTGACAGTTGGCTTGCGCTGGCGCTTCGTGCGAGCGTGCATCGGCACAAACCGAGCGTTGTTGGTTGATTGTTTGTTTTGTTTATCCGTTTTATTATCCTAGAATCCGTGTGCGTGCGTAACTTGTGCATCATAGCTGCCATAACGTTATTATTTGGAATTTGCTCTGCTACGGAGCTCCGTAATGGAAATTTTGAGATCAGAATTATCCTATGTGACATTACAGTGAAAAGTTCAATAGTTTTTACGTGAAGGGGTACAACAAAATTCTGGTCTGACCATTCTCAAAGAGACACTTTCTCATTTATGACAATACTAAGATAAACTTGCTTACTTTGTCGCCCTTCGTTACACGATATCTCAAGACTTTCAAGATCTTTAAAAAGAATTCTCGGAAACATTTTTATTTTGCGAAGTAAACATTACTTACTCTTTAAGCCCACAGTTCGCCCACCTCATTTAAGTACAAACTTTCATCTTCAGTTAATATCTTGCCGGCTTAATTCGTAGAGGTCATGAATTAGAAATTCTGGATGGAATTGTTAATGTTAACAACTTGTTTAACTCAATTTAACTCTACCCCATACTCGGCTTCAGGCGCTCTGTTGTTTCTGTTGTTGAAACCAATTGAATTTCTTTTCCCCGAACGGTACGGTTCATGACAAACAATTATTTTTCTGTTTAAGATTTTCAAATTGTTTTCTGTGTTAGGCCCACAAAGAAGAAAACAATATACAAATCTTAATAACATAAGAAATGATTAACAAAATAAGTTTTGACGCTCTTTCCATTTACCATTTTATTTCAGTTCCCTGTTTTGTTTTTTTTTTTTTTTTTTTTATTTAAACTGTTATTTTCTTTACATGAGTAAAGATAAACACAATGTTCACGATGGCAGCTTTATTTAAAGCATAAATATCCATTGATTTCTAATATGAAAGAACATAACATTAATGTAATATTAGTCTTAATTTTTTTCCATATGAGTAATATCAGCATATTTTCCTTCAAGTTTTCCCGTATAACTCGATATGTTAGTGAGACCTAGTGATAGTGATGCAATGTACCAGGCGCACGTACCGTCGCTCGCGCCGGGCCATAACGCATGCAGCGAGGCCCGCAGCCCGCCCCGGAAACACATCCCGGAAGAATTAACTTGTGTCCCGGTGGGGTTATTTGCATCAATACATATGCAACGGACGCGTCCCACTCTAGAGCCCTTTTCAAATAGTTATTCCACCGTGATAGTTCGCCATTTACAGGTGATGCTCCAGCGTCGGGCGCTCGTCTCACTCGAATACATTTGTGACAGTTTCTAATGGATTAGCCGTCGCGGTGAATGCGTTAAATCGCGTTTGGCCTATTTGGTACGCAAATCAGGTTGAAGTTCGGACAATGAAAGTGTTGAAATTGTGAAAACTTTCTTGTGTGGTAACTGGACGACTTAGTAATGCCAATGTCGAGACTACTCAGGGAAATGGAGGCGACGTTTTTCCGGAAGTTAATGAGATTTTTAAGGGTATCCTTTTTGTTTTCTTAATTCAATTTAACTTTGGCCCTTTTTGAATGCTAAATGCTGGCTGTATTGTAATTACCCTCTTCCAGCCCATCAAAGGAAACCTAAGTAATTGGTACATTTTTGATAAATTTTGTATTGTAATTTGATATGGCATTGGCACCTCTACATATTTTTTATTCTACATATTCAGTAATCTAACTACTCTAGAATATGTATACATATAAGTTTTTACTTTTAAATATGTGTTTTAATATACATATATTATCCCTCACTTAAATAGTATCTTCATTGCAATCTTTGTCTCACTTGGTTTATTGTCAACTTTCTCACTGAGTACCTATTAAGATTCGATGTCGATTTTTACATTCAATTTTTTTTTTATTTCAGGCGACGAAGGCGTTCCTAGATACTTTGAGCGAGTCCGGCGCAGCGTGTGTGTCTCGAGCGACTGCGATCAAGTTCCTGCTCGCGCGCAAGTTTGATGTCGACCGAGCATTCGCGCTGTGGCGGCAGCATGAAGCCACGCGCAGGCGCGAAGGCCTCAGCAAGTTCGAGCCTTTCGAGGACCCGCTCAAAACAGAGCTCGAAACTGGGAAATTTACAATATTGGTAAGTTAATTTGTCTACTACATGCTGCTAATGAAAATCTGCTTTGTTAATTTTATCTCATTTAAACCTCGCACCTAATTTAGTTCAGTCCAAGCTTAAGGAGCTCTTTCAGGACAGTAATATTAGATACGTTGTGAAATTATACTCTTTCCTTTTGTCTAGCTAGGGACTATCACGGGAAAGCATTGTTATTATAAAATGGAGTGCAGATAAAGATATACACTTAGATAAAAAGCCCTTATCGACTGTATATTTTATCTGTTTGTTAATCCGTAACAAATAAGTTACTACACAATACCTATCAAGAGTAACATCAGTTTTCCTTTGAAATTGATTGCTTAATTTTCGTCAAGTTTGCTCAAGATATTAATCACTCACCATAAGAGTTTTATCTCTTACATATTTGGTAATCATTTCCACAAAACCCACTTTAAGGTGTTTGACTCATTGTTTTCTGTTAATCATTTTCAACATAAATGGTGATGGTAGTAAAATATTTGTTGACTAACCAGACAGTGACATTGGTTGGTTGACGGTATACCTAACAAGTATAAGACTATAGAAAATTACACGAAAAACTGAAGCCTTATAGCCTTAAGAGGGGTCGAGAATCATGATTGTGGTGTAGGAGTAGCCCAACGAACTAATATACCATAGAACTCTAACAACGCCAAAAAAATGGTTCCACGCAATAGCAACCTTGGTGGGCGGGGCGTAAAATAGCCACCTCACTTCGCCTCAGTTCGCCGTGGCGCAGCGAGTTCAACGGTTGTACTTGTACCTAACGCATAAGTGTCAATTGTACGTATCATCGAGTAATTTCGCAAGTTTAATTAGCAAAAATATGCCATCTTGTGTCGTAAAGTGGTGTAGAAGTCACACAGATATGACGAACATCGGAATTACCTTTCATAAGTAAGTATATTAATATTTTATTTAAAACGTTTTGAATACTAGGGGAAAATGTTATGCAATATGTATCCAAGATTTAAATAAAGTAAAGTTTACTATAATTAAAGTTCACTATAATTTGTATTACTAACATGCACTTTACAAGTTTGCTAAGGTCTTCAAAATAAGTATTACAAATACAAATATTTTAGAGAATAATATAAATAAATAAAATACGTTATCAAATACATGTTTACTTATTTTAGACTAATGTTACATAAAACCATCCATTCCTCGTTCCTCTAACATCGCCGCCATTATCGCCGCAGAGCGCGTGCGAGCTAATCACCTGATTCGTCAAATCGGCCGACACAGACGACCAACAGCGTTGAAGTATGGTCGATGAGAATGTGTGTGTTCATATAATTATTGCAGTTCATCTGTTTGCGTAAAGGTACCGAGTTAAAACGATCATTGTATGGGAGTTATTTTTCTATGGTATAGCCTAAGTTAGCGATAAGTATACAATAATGGATGTGAGAATACAATAAAAGGAGTCTTAAACCACACTCGTAACATTCAGTCGTCCATCTTTCACATGGCGACCCTGCCAGTCGATGCAGCGATGCGCCGGCTTTACAATTTAACCCATTATTTTTCGATACTTTACGATCTATCAACGTGAAACCGTCAAATGACATTAGACGGGACGCACGTAAGATACAAAAGTGCAACTGACAGGATATTATTTGCAAGTAGACCATTATGTTGATAAATATTGTTTGCAGCCGACGCGCGATGCCACCGGTGCAGCCATTGCCGTCTTCACAGCGAACAAACACTTCCCCACACAGACCACGCACCAGACCACATTGCAGGTAAACTTGAGAGATATTTATTCTACCATTAACATGTGCAAAAGATCCTCATCTACCATCCATGGGAAGGCGGATTATTTATCTTGGGGACCCACCAAAAGCGGGTCCTTAGTTAATGGTGCACCGTGGCATTTTCTCGCCCCCACTATTCCACCTCTGTTCCAAGAGGTTCTACTGTAGAACCGAGTTCCAGTCTTGTGCTATGAAACTCAGTCGTAAAAATAATGCTCTTTTTTTACTCTCACGGACATCCAACCAGGCACAAAAGTAAATTATTGTTACTGTTGAGTGTGTATTTTGAAATCTGTATGTCGTTAAAAAGTGATTAGCTTATCGGACCTCTACGGAAATGCGGGTCTTACGTAGGTAGGTATTTGTAGAGTTGCAACAATATATTTTACTAAATTATGTCACTGCCAAATCTGTCAATTGCATCTTTTTGAATAACGTTGCCTGCCTCATTTTAGATACTAACACGATCATTTTTATCGCGATGCTACTACTTATATTTTGACCGCGATTACAATCATATTTATGTTACCCCTATTGCATGCGATGGTACAAGCTTATTTGCAAGCAGTTCGGCCAAGGCTGTGTTGTGTCCTACGCAACAGGACCTCATACATGCATAATATCAATGCCGGCCCACATTATATCGTCCGCTGATTATCTGCTACATGATAATGCAACATGACAATAAGCTGCGCATGCGATATTCAGTCCACGGGAAGTACTGGTGCTTCCGAGTTTTAATTGATGTGTTCATATTTACCTTATCGAGTACCTACTTTATAGATTTATCGAAAAAAAAAAAACATATTTTTATCTAAATTAATACAAAAATTTGTATCATGGTATAGTTTATTTGATTTATTGAAAAATAAAAGTTAATTCTAACAGAATGTATAAAAATTATTTTTTCTTACTTGTCATTATAATCCAATTCTAAATTATGTAGTGTTGTAAATTGAAATCTCGAAATGAATTGCTTTAAATGAATTATTTATTTTTATTTCAGAAGCACTTGCCGCTTATTTAAATTTTTAATATTGAAGACGTAAGACATTGGAGACATGGAGTAATCTCTACCTACAGTTAATTGTAAGAGAAATTCGAGGATCCAGTCTCATCATCATTTAGCAAATCTTCTATAGACTATAGTATATTTAACATTTCATACTAGATGCATCATCACTCGCATTTAAACTATATGTAGAACAGTGCAATTACGATTTAAAATTATTCATTGTTATGCACAGTCAACGCAAATATGTATAATTCATACATTTTCCTTGAAAATGGCTTGCAAACCAATATATTTTTCTTTTATAATTGGCGCCATTTATAGTTGCTTCCAGTAGTGCCTTCAGATAAATGTTTACTGCGAACAGTAGATTGGTTGGTACAGTTAAATGCAGAGATACCTGAACGAATCCTATCTCAGGGGGGTCAGGTTTCTCTGCATGTGACTGTACACTGACACAAAACACATCTCCTGTTTATGTCGTGTCGATAGACATTGAAACCTTCGATCACAAATATGTAAATGTGAGACTCTTGTCAGTTTAGTTCCTGTGTCGATCTATATAGCATTATCATTGTAATAAAACCTTTTTTAGGCCCTATATATTCAAGCATTTTTCATCAACTTCTATTTTTTTTATTTATTAGTATACAAAATATTTTATTTATATTAATAGGGATGATGACTGGGTAAAAATAAAATGTTGGTATTCAAATAACGAAACACGATAATGAGAGATTATCCGAGACCCAAATTAAAAAAAAAATAGTTCCAGATGAATTCATAGGTGGCGCTTAGTAAAAGGAGAGACCATTAAAAAGCAAAAATGCACGGTATTGGCATTTAAAAAAAAAACCTAATAAAAAAACATCTTAAAAGTATCAATATTGTGATTTGTGCAACTGTCAAACTGTTGTGATTTTTTTTTCTGGCTCTTTCTGACAATAAAAAGCTCACAATATAGGTACAGCCATTATTACGACTCGGCTTTCAATAAAACGCCATCTGTTTAGACTTTTTTATATTGATTTTTTTTTCTTAATTTAGCTGTCAGAAAAATCATATATTTTACACATATACATATTTTTTAGCTCTAATTAGCTGCTAGTGTGTTCAAAATAATTAAAGTAAATGGAACGCTTTAAAAGTGACGTCATCGTTGAGTATTGTCATACAAGTCCCATATTAATGGGCGATTTTCTGACAGGTCAACTTCAGAAAAAAAATCGATGTTATAAAATCTCAATAGATGTCGTTTTATGAAAGCTGAGTCGTGTACCTATATTGTGCGCTTTTTCTTGTCAGCCAGAGGCAGAAATAAAATTACCAGATTGACAGTTGCACAAATCACAATATTGATACTTTTTAGATGTTTTTTTTTATTAGGTTTTATTAAAAAAATATATTTAGGTATATTTAAAAAAGCAAAAAGGCACGCTTTTTGCTTTTTGTATGGACTCTCCTTTTACTAAGCGCCATCTATGAAGTCACCTGGAACTATTTGTTTTTTAATTTGGGTCTCGGAAAATCGCTCATTATCGTTTTTGACATTTAGAAAAAAGTATCGGATTTGACTTTTAGATCTACCCTATTTTAACTAATATGACATTTGTCTGGCAGGGCGTGGTGTACCAGTTGGACGTGGCACTGCAGTCGCTGGAGACGCAGCGCGCCGGCCTCGTGTTCATATACGACATGACCGACTCCAAGTACACCAACTTCGACTACGACCTGTCCAGGAAGATACTCACAATGTTGAAGGTCAGTGTTTGTGTGAATTTAGAATAAAAAATATATATATATATATAAGGTGGACACAAATTAACTACAAATATTTTCAGGGCTAATTACTGATATTATTTAGAAAGTATATCAGTGGTTTTTTCAATTTTCTACCCGCTAGTTTTCGAGAAAAATTAACGTTTATGTTTTTTGAAAACCGTAACATTATAACATCCTGTACACAGCTTTGCGTAAAATGACACACACAAACAAAAGCCGCCCCCGCCCACCGGTCGGTCGCTGTCGTTTACGTATAATAAATCGCTTGACATCTCTGTCTTTCACGCACTTTTCATAAATAAAGAGGAATACAGCAAATCAATTTCATTCAACTATTAATTGGTGGGAGGAGCTTAAAGAGGAATGAAGTCTACACATTTAACTACAGTATAATACTAAATGTCATCATTTAATATTATTTTTTTTGTTAGAAAAACAAAAAAAAAAACTAGCGTATCGATTTTTAAAATTGTATCTCCAATACGTTTATTTAGCCCCCTGGAGCCAGCCCTAAAAATATTTGTGGTTAATTTGCGTCCACCTTGTATATACGGACAAATCACGTGGAATGATAGGACATATTGCGCCGACCCCAGATGATGAGATAAGGTAAGGAATATAATGACGATACGGACAAATCACACAAGATTGAGTTAGCCCGAAGTAAGTTCAAGACTTGTGTTATGGGATACTAACTCAACGATTCTATATTTTATGACAAGTACTTATATAGATATACATCCGAGACCCAGGTCAATCTGGAAAAGATTATTTTCCATCTTGACCCGACCGGGGATCGACCCCGGGACCTCCGGTGTGGCAGTCCGACGTGATGACCGTTTGGCCACAAAGGTCGTATAAGTGTTTGATATTCGAAGACCTCTATTTTGAACACGATTGAACTGGTTGACCCAGCAAAGTTACATTTCCAGTAATTGCATATTAATACATCTATAACAATAGAGGCTTTTAAAGTCAATTCAAATACACAAGATTGATACAAAAACTTTGAACTTTTACGAGTTTGTCAAAGTTATTGTCGTTCAACCATTTGTAAATAATCGTTTTGTTTTGATAGAAACTTTGTCGTTTCTAAATACTTTTTACTGACGTAAAAGGGGACTCATACGAGTTTGTAATCGATATGACGTCAACGAAAGTTTCAAGAAACGATGTTGTAATATACTAAAATGTAAATTTCTCTTAATATTGGGTATTTGCATCTAAAAATATAATTCAATTATGTCTGGTAAGCCGAGTTAAATCGAATTCAAAGCGGAGGAGTTAAAGGCGGAGGACGTCACATTATATCCAAGTTACAAAGTAAGAAATCCTATTTATCAATTTATTTTAGGTATTATAAATCAGTGTTTTTCTTCTTTCTTTTCGTGTGTTAGTGGCCAATAATCTACTGGAAAACTAAGCTATTTCACTTAGCTACTTTTTAATATCTAATGATTGCAGTGAGTCAAACTTAGCATACCACTGCGTCTAGCTTCTTATAATCAGTAATTATAACAGATGAGTCATGAGTGACATTAGAGTACTTGTACTATTATGTATTCTGTGATTAGAGTAGCTTCCATATAGGCAATCAAAATATGTTTTTACATACATACTCTCACGTTCTTACCATCTACGGGACTAGTTAACTAGTCGCTAGCCACGACACTTTTTCCATGTACTGGAATTATTTTAGAGAGTTTCTAGGCAGCTAAGTTTTCTTAAAAATACAATGTCCATAACTTGACATAATAAGCTACCAGTATCGTAACTAAATGTATAAAGTAATATTACGATTTGTCTTAATTTGAGTAAATTCCCTCTTGTCAGGTGAGCGATCGCTGCTATTATCGCGACAATGGCAAGTTTTGGGTCCATTAAAAGTTTGGTGTTTGCCCCACCATTATTACACGCCTTGTAAATGGTTCAGGGTTTGAAACTGTTGGGTCTGATGACAATTAGCTGTCAGCTGTAATCATATTGATAAGATATTTATACTAATCACATCATTTATGTTTTTAGTTACGGCGAATTTTTGGAGAAATTTTGTACACGTATAGAGTAAAATCTAAGCATAATCATTTAGTCGTTCGATGTAGGACAGCAACTGAATTTTAAAAGTAAGCAGTTTGCATTACGCAAAAATATCTTGAAAAATCACCTTTGATATGCAAAGAGAGAAAAGTTTAAGTAAAAGCAAAAATGTAGAGTAAAATGTGTAATGAGCTTGGGGGTTAAAAAGGCCACTTTAGTGAATCGGAATATGATATTTTAAAATGAACCTTATTCTTACATTCATATGGTTCATTTTTTAATGGTTTAAAAATGAGAAATGAATCATATTCTAAATCAAAGTGGCCGTTTCAGACCCCCCTGGTCTTTGTTCTAAGTTGAATCTGCGCCTCCCGGCCGCAGTGAGAGTTCTTTTTAATTTGCACTAGTGCTCCTACAGCCTGAAACTTGGCACCTTACTTTAAAATAACTAGTCTGCTTGTTCCACTTCGCATTTCAAAGACATTTAATTTTATGTTTATATTTGAATAATTTATTATGTATGCGGCTGATTTATTAAAACTAGAGTTGAACTTTGTATTTTGATTCAACAATGTACGTGTTACATAATATTTATTTAATTTTAATACTAGTCTTCTAGCATTACGCAAACATACGAGTACACTTATAACACATTACCTAACCATATTGGGTTTGTAGACACGCAAAGAGGACAGAGAAAGAAGGAATTAATTATTTCACGGGTGATTCTCAAGTGTTGCTCCCTTTTATAACGTGGGGTGTATCTGATGTAGTGATGGGTGCTGGAGCGGCTTCGAGTGGGCTCCATATCGATTGATCGCTCAGTGTAATGAGCCGCCCACTCGTGGAAACTTCATCAAGCGTAGGTCACCTCGGTCGGTACTGAATGCGCGCCCCCAAGGCTAGGCCACTCCATTGTTTCAATTTACTTTGCGCATTTGTTATGCTAATTTTAGTGGCGGAATTTTATAGCACAATACACTTTTTTTTTGGGAGTCGAATGTTTTTGAAAAATTATTCTGGAACGACCCAGTGATACTATATTTTCGTTAATTAACATTTTATTATACTTAAGCGTATTATAAATTAGAAAAGTGTGAATAAAAATGATGAATGATTGTTTGGTAACACTCCCGCTAATTAAGATTTTGATGAACATATTCACACATACATATTCAAATCTATAATATCAAAGTCAAATTCGATACCTACATAAATAAACCTTCCCAGTAAATAACATTTTGATTGCTTTTCCTAAAATATGACTATTCGCTCGCAACGAAGCAACGAATTAATAATCACGGTCATGCGGGCGATGCTATTCCCAGAACTTGACGCCAATATCCGTGTAGCTTTCAATTAAACTCGTGAATTGAAAAGTGAATTAATTTCATTTCTATGTCGCCGTAATCGAATACGCAAAGCAATTGACGCGGTAATTTTGGTATTTGTTACTGAAAAAGTAAAGAAAATCCAAATATTTCGTTTTAATTATTTCGTGGGAGGCAATATGCTGCCTCCTCAAAAAGAAAGGGCTTAGCAGTGGGCGGGCATCATTCTAATCCGAACTTCCTAACTAATGTTATAAATGCGAAAGTGAGTTTGTTTGTTACCTCTTCATGCTTTATCTACTGAACCAATCTTCCACATATAGTTAGAAGTGTGAAAATTGTAAAAGAATTGTGGAAGGAGAAAGGGGAGGCCTTTGCCCAGTAGAGGAACATTAATTCATCAGGCTAGAAAAAAAATAAAAATAAAATAGAAGTACTGAGAAGGACATAGGCTAACTTTCATCCCGAGTAAAAGCACTGATCCAGTGGGATTCACGCGGGCGAAGCCGCGGGAAAAAGCTAGTAAATAATCATTATCAAGTATAATTTTAGTGCAACATTATTTTTTAATGCGTTAAGTAGTTAGGTACCTATCTTCTTGGCGATAAATATTAATGGTCTCTCGAAGTATTTCAAGTTTTCCTCAGAAGCTAACGCCATCATCAGAACTACATACATACCCTACGTTTTGAGACTTTCAACGCTTGTCGAACTTTTCCGCAGTTTATCCGTCATATCACAAACTCAGAGTGACGTCACTAAGCTCGCTAATGCCAATCAATCTTGCCCTCAAAGCCAACAAAAGCTCCTCTGGCGATAAATTAGCGAATGCCATTCGGTTTTCGACTCTGTACTGATAAATCACAGATACGTTTACTTGATTTATCAGGGTTTCAGGCATATAATGTGAATTTAGATGACAATAGACAGTTCTTCGCAACCTAATCGCTTGTGACACGACCTTAGTGTTCTCAAAAGTGTACGGTTTCGTCTTATTGGATATAAATTGATGGGTATAGAAATAAGAAAGAACGCGGATGTATTTGCTATAGATTAGATATGTCCTATATTATATTAAAAAGTGGATTTGTTAGATAATAATACTCATATTACTCATAGTCACCGCGCGCTATTTATTTAATCGGAAAAGCCAGTTTGTTTAAAAAACAATCCTAAAATTTTAGGATTTTTTTTTGTCTCGTCGCTTCGTCTGTCTTAAACAAAGATATATAGATTATAGATTATAAAAATAATCTTTGTTTAAGACGAAGCGACGCGATGGATGAGCTAATAAGTGGGATTTGTAATTCCCTGGTTTTTACTCATCACGGTTGCATAATTATCAACAATGTTTTTCTGCAGTACTTAAATGATAATTGTAAAAACGTGTTTGCTCACTGTATGACATTATCTGCCTCCTTGAGTACAAGTAGGTACGTACTTGCCAAGAACACTTAACCGTTGTATACTTTTCGCATTTTTCTTAGAAAATTCTGGTCACTGTTATATCAAATGACCCAACATGATTAAAATGTGCTGATTTAATTAAATAATTACGCATTCATGTTAATCATTAGTAGACGATTTTTCTATTATTAGATAAGTATAGAGATTTAAAAAATGTGCTCATTTCTAATGTACAACTCTAACATAATTTAGTTATTGATAAACACGAAAGTGGAACAAATTCATGTTATGTAGCAACTTCTGTCGCATATGTTACGAAAGTCCATGTTAATCTTCTTTAGCATGCTAAAATGTGGCCAAAACTGAAGCCGTGGAAGTTGTCCGCAACTCGGGTAATGTAAATACCCTAGATAGCTGGGGCTGCGGGCGGCCCACTGACCCTCCACACCGAATTATGTACAGTCAACTTCACATCAACCCTACCAACTTAGTTGCAAATTCGCCACTATTACCTATTACAGTGGTAATAGCATAGAGGTATGTACAGTCCGGGGTATGGTCCGAGGTATGTACAGTACAGGTAGCAGAAACCTCACAGAATCCTGATTCAGGGGGTCAAATTGCATTTTTTCACTATAAGGATGTCCAAATTTTTTTCGGTGTTGATTTCGAATGATGTAATATTTGTGTATAAATATTTTTTATTTTGATAAATGTTTGAATACAAAATTATGTTTTAGTAGATTCTACGAATTTTATAGGTGTTAATTTGGGCCGTATTCGGATGAACCTTATTTAGTTTAACACAAACACTAATACGTATGGAGAGCATAGCAAACGCATCAAATTCCTCACGTATCATATGTCAAAGAGGTCATGCATAAGGCATTTGAACACACATTTGAAGATAGATTCCTTCAAAGGAAAATTCAATAGGTACTGTTCTTGTTTTTCCAATTCGCAAAAATGGTAGAGCGTTTAGTAAACATGACTTCATGCTATGTTCAGTATCCGGCTCCCTATGAGGGAAATCCTCAACGGTGAAAAGCATGGATGATATTGTGTACGTAATAATAGGCTTGTGTCAACTAACAATGAAACCAATGGATGAATGTTTCTAGGCGTAAATTGTATTATTTAAACACGGAAAACCGAAATAATTCCTCATAAAAAAATAAGATTATTGTTATTTTTGCAAATTAAAATAAAAAAAATACCACCCTGACCGCCTCCGCCGTGAACGCCAATCAGAACGTATTACGTCACATGGTGCTATGCGCCATTGTTGTTGTTGACGTTTGGTTATGATTTTCATACAACAGCAAAAGTCACTTCGTTTTTTTTCTATTATAGTCATTTTTCGACAAGTTGAGAGTGTTATTTCCACCCATATCGGATAATACTAGCATAAACTGCCATGGAACCTGCATTTATCAAAGCGAACAGCAATAATTTACCGAAAATTGACGCTGTTATGATAGGGCGATTTTTCGCCTCGAACACTGACTTTTGTTCATCGGAATATCGTAATGTTAAAACTTCTATGTAAGTATAAACAATACTAAAATACTGCTTATTATCATTTTCACTTTAGCACGCAGTCAATTATTATGGATTATTATGCTGGCCTGTGGTGTGGCCCTAGAATAGCACCAACCCATCTCTACCCGTGGGTGTCGTAAGAGGCGACTAAGGGATTAAAAACACCGGAGGATGGGCAGCAGCATCTTTCCGCGTACTATGCCATCACACTGCGATCGCCAACCCGCCTGCCAAGCGTGGCGATTACGGCAAAACCCCCCACGGATAAAATCCTTGTGGGAGGCCTTTGTCCAGCAGTGGACGTCTCTAGGCTGGAGAGAGATTATGAAGGAATGTATACCAATTGTAAATTAATTGGTTTTGAGGTTAGAATTACAATGTAATTATAGAGAGATGATATTGTAAAGACACTACTTTGTCTTAGTGTCTTTATTAAGTAAATAGCTAATAACAAATTATATTTCAGGTCTTCACGAGCTTCGTACGGTGACGACGCTATAAGCTACGTGCAGCTAAAGCGTGATGATAAATTATGCACTGTCAAGTGCAAGATTTGTCCTGAACACAAAGTTCACGCAAAATTGTATGGATGCACGCTTGTAGTGGATGAAGAAGAGGACATTATCATCTCCATTCAATGCCATGACTGCGTGGCTTCAAAGGGTGGCTGCAAACATGCAATAGCCTTCCTGATGTGGGTTCATCGCCGTAGTGAAGAGCCTTCTTGTACCGCAGTAGAATGCTACTGGAAAAAATCCAAATTATCCAGAGTTGGTTCCAGCTTAAAATTTATAACAGCGAAAGAGCTATCAAATGGTAATCAATTATTACCAGCAAACATGTCAGTGCTAGGGCATGCATACCGGAATTCCGGAATATCGTAATTCCGGTATCTCGGACAGATTTTTTCGATATTTCAATACCGGAATTGAAGGGCCGAATACCGTAATACCGGTATTCTTTTTTTTTTCTTGATCACAAACTTGCCCGAGGACACAGATGAGGTCTTGGGTGTAACGAGCTTACCCAGAAGCAGCCTATTCACTCTGGTTTTGAAGAGAGTCGGGTTGTACGTTGTACGTGCTCGGGAACACAATCGCAGGCAGGGATTTCCAACGTGGTTCCAACTACTTCCAACGCTTCGCTGTGCGCATTAAGAATGATGATGAAAAGCGCTTGGTGCGTGCGGGGGGAATATAAACCAAGAAGAGATGATAGCCCGCAGTGCGTCTTGTTCATTAAAATAAATATATACTATGCGATTTAAATAGGTACTATCGGTTTTTGTAATTTTTGACAAGTTGTCAGCTTTACTAAACTGACTTTTTGTACGACGTGCAAAAAAAAATGAAGAAAATTAGAAATATAGTATTTTTTTTTAAATGTTTATTTATAGTATTTTATTTTGCACTAAATGAGTTACATAAATTGAAAGTTAAATTAAATGCAAATATAATTTTACTAATAAAATTGACTCTTCAAATTTCGGTATGTAATTGCCACTAACCAACGCACGGAGTAGTTAAGAAATTTTTATATAAAAAAATATGTACTTAGTTTTTCATTTGATTGGTTAGTTGCTACCCGGTCCCCGCGCTGTTTCCCGCGCCCGCACTGAGCTCGTACTCTATAATTTTGCAGACTTTGCAGTCGTCAATATCTTATAGCGAGTGTGCACGTATGCGGTGTAGTGATTAGACGAATGTTCTTTTATTTGAAATACACTATGTTATCTAATAAGTATAGATTCATAGAGATTAAACAAATTTTGCCAATTCCGGAACCAGTACCGGAATTCCGGTATTAGGTCTCTAGTACCGAAAATCAGTTCCGGTATTGATAACTTTCCGGTATTGCATGCCCTAGTCAGTGCAAACGGAGTTTTTGGATGAAGCAAAGAAGAGGAAAATTCAAAATTGTGAACTTTTAAAGCACCGTAATGATTTCATTTTAAGTGACACATATGCCATCTCGATGCATCATCTTATGTGCAAATACAAACACAAAAGCGTTGATGATTTTTTAAAAGACATATGTATAACTGAATCATTAATAAATAAAGTTGAGGAAAAAACGAGAGAACAGCACAAGTGTAATTTATGGTATGAATTAAGATATGGCCGCATAACCGCTTCAAGAGCATATGAAGTAAGTCGTTGTAAGACAGCAGATGGCACACTTGTGTCACTTATTTTGGGAGGGAAAATACCCGACACGGTAGCAATGAGTCGGGGCAGAGTACTAGAAGATGAAGTCAGGAAAACAGTGGAAATAAAACTAAAAAAAAACATAAATAAATGTGGACTTATGCTAATTGAGAAATGTCCAATAATCGCAGGATCACCAGATGGTATTTTCGAAGATGGTATTATTGAAATTAAATGTCCCAATAGTAGCAAAACTTACAAAAATTATGTGATAAATGGAGAAGCTACAGAAAGGTATTTTGCTCAAATGCAACTACAAATGTACTTAACACAGAAAAAAACATGTGTTTTTTGTGTAGCAGACCCAGACTACAGTAATAATAAAAAAGTGACTTTGATAAATATACCATTTAACTTGGAGTATATTGAAAATTTAATTCATAATAATCTCATAGTTTTCTGGAAAAATCAAATATACCCTTTATTATATAAGAGTGTGGAGTAAATATGTGTACTTACATAGAAGTGTAGTTAATAAATATTGCTGGACTTTAATGCTGCTATAGTTGTGCTGTGTGCTCATGTATGTTTGTGTATAATAAAAAAAACAACAATAAAAGTTTTAGTTTTATTTTATTAAAGAATCTTGCAGATTTATCAATGCACATGCAATAATAATTACATCATCCAGTATCTTAACAAATTTAAAATTAAGACAGGCATGAGGTCTTAACATTAGGGCATGAATATCGGAATCTCGGAATATCATAACATCGGAATCTCGGACCATATTTACGATTAATTCCGATATTACAATTCCGATACTGAGTCATTTAATATCGCATAATATCGTAATTAAATTATTTGCTATATTATGCTTTAAAACGATATAATCGCATGAATTGTCAAACATTAACAACATTCTGTGTAGTAAACCTCCAAAAAAATTATTTTACTTCAATTTAAGTTATTTATTCAGGTTATTTAATCAAAACGTATGTAATAATCATATATTTATTTCCTATAAAGTATGTTGATTTTATTTGCGATTTTTTTTTTTTGTTTTAATATAGTATAAGAAATTTCAACTGATATGCGAGTACTAATGCCAAAGTATATAATTATAAGACTTTAGAGTTGATTTTAAGCGAAATAATTTTCCAGTAGTAAGTACCTATTTTCAACGTGAAAGTTATTCCATTTTAATTATAAAAACATTCGGGTAAAATGATTATTAAAGGATAATTATCAAAAATTTTACTTCTTTTATTGTTCTCAATCAAACCTTTGACGAATATGAGTAGTTAATAAAGAATATAAGCACTTTCAATAATTCCGATATTAACATCGGAATATCGATATTAGACTGTAATATCGGAAATCAGTATCGGAATTGAAAACCGTCCGATATTACATGCCCTACTTAACATGTTAAATTCTCGTAGGCGCCGAATCACTCTTTCTATATGTATGCGCAAACTAGCAATCTGTTTAGTTTCTTTGGCCTCGCTTTTAGTCATTTGAGATCCTTTTTCTACACTAGGAGGCCTTACTAGTGTTATACCTGATTTCTTAAGGTATTGTTCTATATGCTTAAAGCCCCTATCAGCCATGATGCACATGCCACTATTTAAAGATTTTATGAAATCACATGACTCTACCACACACGTGTCAGTTGTTCTGCCACCAAATCCGGGTGAAACATAATTAACTAATCCATTTGGAGTACATGAGATTAAATATTTTATAGTGTTGGCTTTTTTGTATTCTGACCAAGTCATTGCTTGGTTTACAGCCTTAGATGGCTTTTGTATCTCTATCTCAAGGCAGTCTATAATGCAACTTACGTTGTGATATTTATGCCTGAATGCCATTGGTAGAGTCCTTTTTATAATATCTTTATCTAGTGGCACAATAAAGGGACGTAAAACACTAGCTATGAAAGGCACATTTTTTGTAAATACCTTACTTAAACTAGATGCATTAGTTCCAAAATCATCTACTAAAATATGAAATGTACAATCTAATCTTATTTTATTTAAACATAACAAAATATGATGTTTGGGAATGTCTAATTTGTCTTTAATTATATCAATTAGGAAATAACAATTTTTTGGCACACCAATATATGAACGGGGCTGTTTTTCAATCTTACTTATTGCTCTCAATAAGGTCTCGGCTGCTTCTATTTTTCTGTCTTCTGCAAGAAAATCACTACAGTCTGAAGATGATTTCACTTGTAATGCATGCACTGATGGTGAGCTTGTGTTAGTAGATAGAGATGGCACAAGAGAAATATCACTGTCAAACTGTTCTTCTGGAATCAGTATATTTCTAGTTATCTTCTTTAGGGTAGATGAAGAAAGTCTTGATTTTTTACGGGTTGTTACTTTAAACGGGGATGTAGACCTAGATGTTACTGATGGCTTCAAAGGTGATATTGCTTGATCTATTGTTTTCACATGGGTTTGGATCGCTTTACTTCTATATTTATGTGTAATGTTTACTTGAATGCATTTATCTGCTGTCGGCTTATATATCACTTTTGGAGTATTTTCTTCAATGGTTTGAAAACCTGCAAAAAATATAAGATAAGAATCAAAAGAAGCTGTGCATGATATTAAACATCTATTTAGAATTTCAGTATGAATCTGAGTTTGAAGAGTATTTATATTTTTTTGGTTTTCGGTTTAGGCACCAGAGTTCCGTCTCGGAGGCCCGGGTTCGATCCTCGCCGGCCTAGTATGTGTTATATGATATAATATTTTTAGTTTATTAAATACCTGCTGGACTTGTTTGAGGTAGTTGTTCTAGGGAAGTACTAGGTGTAAAACTTTCTTGTAGTTCAATGGAAGTACTAGGTGTACAACTTTCTTGAAGACACTCTGCTATTGTAGACATTCTCTGTTTTTTTATCATGTATGGCCGCTCTGCGCTGGTACAGGTTCGTTTTCTTCTGTCTTCTTGACATCCAAATTTACTTGGTAAACAACCCGGTTTCATTTGCACATAAGATACCTTTCCCATTATATGGTACTCGGTATAATTCAGCATATCGTTTGGCAACTGGAAAAATATAAAGACTGTTTTAACACAATACAAAATATGAGACATTCTAACCTCAAAACAAATGTTGCATTGTTATTTTAAAACAAAAAAAAACTTTGGTTTTTCTTAAGATTCACGAGTTGAATATGTAGTCACTTCTTTTTTCAATAATACTTACATCGAAATGATCTTCACAAAAATACATTCTCGATGTTGTTGATAAACAAAGAGCATCATTCCTTCTTGCCAGTTTTAACCACTTTCTTCGCATTTTTTTCTCGACCGGAACACGTATGAATAATTTAGTCGGAGTTTTTAAACTTGTATTTATACACTGGGGCACTATACAGTTTTTAAAATACGAAGTTTCCATTTTTATATAAACACAACAAACTTTCGCCGTAAGTGAACACGATTGTTTGCAACTATGTGACGTCATTCACGACGCCATGACACTTTGTTGTGTTTTTACGTCAGATTTAAAATATTTTTTTCTAACTTAAAATATGTGTTTTAAATAAAATGTTTATCATGAAATATTATTTTTTTGGGGTAATACAGGTACTAAACTAACGAAATAAGCCATTTTTGAAATTTACGACACAGGCCTATTGTGAGAACCCGTTTTAAGTGTGACGTAAGTGAAAATGAATGCGATCGCCATCATTACACGCAATTATACCTAAGCAATATACAAGTGGCGTGCAGTTTCTAACTATTATACTTATAATCTGTGACCTAACTCAAGCTCAGTCCGATGAACACGGACCGTACTCAACTCAAAGTGATCTCGTTTCATTTCAACCGTCACTCGATTACACGGAATTCGTTTAAAAGCAAATTAAACCTTAGTTCCTGTAAAGAAAGAATCCAGAAAGTTCCAGCGCGATTATGCTCCTATGTATACATCTCTATAGGAGTTGCATAGTGAATGTCCAGGGCTTTTGTTACCTGTACTATATTTTCTATGTAAACTGCCGGAAAAATATCGGTACTTTATTATGAAAATTTGGTACCGGTACCAAGCGGTAACAAGCCCTAAAATGTACAAGATAAGTTGCACGAGTTCTCAACTCGCTGCTCCAGATTCCCTAATAATTTCCATATTTACTTGAAATTCGATGAAAGAAGATTCAACTTTACTTTGAACTGGTATAACATCTTCCTTTGATGCAATATCTATCGATATGCAGCGTCACGTGGTGAACTGGTAGCCTCATCATTATGCCTACGTGCCTGGAGTTAAACGTGAAGAACTTCCGATAACTCGACACAAATCCCACACGAACCAATAATGATTTGACTTCCACGTTGAAGTCTGAAGGGTTGTTGGTCAGTCCAACATTTTGCATTTAACCTGCTTGTGTTAAAGTCAAATGGGTTACGAATTTAACAGCGGGTATGTAAATCTGTTTACGAATGCAAATGTTCTGTGTATCGAAGTTTATTTTTTGTAATGAGTTTTAAATCGACTTCAGTACCTTCACCGACAATCTACAAAATGATGTGTGATTGTCCTATTCTCAAACTCAGATTTAAAAAATTGCCAGTTTAATTTGAAAATGTTCCCTCGTTATTACAGAAATACCGTCTCGAAATAAAAGTAGACCCTCCATCTTGATGACATTATTTTCGTCGTAATATTACGAATACTATTTAATTTTCTTATAAGCCTAAGTTTGCCATTTAACACCTTTAACATCCAAGGCTTCTTTGAGAGCGACTCCATTATCACTTTGAGACCTTGTTCGGTTGTACGCTGAAGTACGCTCTGATATCGAGTAGGTATTGATATTCAGCGTGTCGTATATCAGATATCTAGTGCCTTATGCTACGTGGCTGGAGTGAGAGGCACGTGGGCCCAATAACTCATCCAATCTCACGCCGACCGTAACCATTTTCCTTGTAAATCAACACTCCTCTTCCATTCCTTTGTAATTAATTCAGGTTCCGCAAAATAATATTTGGCAATAATTGATTTCTACGAAACCTTACCTTTGATCTTGATTGGAGAGCTTGCTGCTAATCAAGTGAAAAGGAACAATACTTCTTGATCAAAAGTTCCTTTTGTTTCCATATTTTCTAAGAAAATAACTTGCTCGAATGGAGTTGTTGTTTTTCCTTATCTACATTTCTGTTTCATTTTGAATTATTCAGAATAGATCATTTCATCTGCTATGTTAACAACTACATTACAAGAGTTGCCTGGAATAATAATTTCGTGGAATTCATTTTGTCGACGTCAATGTGCATTTTATATAACTACCCTTTTTTTGCAGATCAATATTAACTTCCTGGATATTGCAAATTGGTACAAGTGGATGTATGAATTGTTTACAATGTTTATTTTTGCAGAAATAACTCTTTAAATATTTATTCTATTCCATTGTCCATATACTCGTCACAAAGTATCGGTGAGTTGTGGTTACAGAAACTTAATTTCCCAATACGGCAACTCATCGTGTAGCGGTAGATGAAAATTCGTAGCGGAGTTTTCCCCGTAGCGCAGTGGGCGGATGTTTTGTAGCGCCCGCCGCTCGCTGCCGGCGCCCTACCTAGCCGACCTACGTCAGTTGAGCTCGCGCTGCCGACACGGGCGCACTTGCGTTCCTCGTTCTCGTCAGAAATCTACGTGTATTTACGTGTTAATACGTCATCTTCCAGTGTACGTCTTAGTATTTAACTCTATCAATTTAGTGACTGCGCGTGTCAATAGCGCTAAACAGTGAGTTGCGAACGAGCCGCTAACAGGTGGCAATTGCATATCAGTGCTATTATTGGGTGTTGTGACCGATCGTACTGCGGTGCCTGTGTCTATTAGCAGTGCTAGAGGCAAGTGCTTGGGTTGTGGAGCCCACTCGGCCGGATCGACAGTGTGTGGAGTCACATAGCGACCCCTCGATCGATAGGATTCAACAGCTGAGACAATTGCACGCCGCTGCCCGCATCGCTATTCAAGGTAATTGTGATCACAGCTTGGCATAGTCAGCCAGGCTATCTATGATATTTTTCCTCACGTCCCCGGAAATCAAACATACTTGAAATAGGTATCTTCTGCAGGAACTAGATAACATGTATAATCATCATCACAAAATATTATGTGATCATGTTATCAATGTCATATTGCATATACAATGTCACATTGCTATTTTGTATAAACTACCATAGTGGTAAAACAAAAGTAGTCATGTAATTTACATAGTACATTATGCATTTACTTATGTTCACAAGTATAAAGTAAAGCGTCAAAATAGTAAGTAGTTTTCTGTCTATTCTTCAAAGAATTATGTCGTATTAGCCCTTTATATCACCACCATTAAGCCCTACTGATGTCGGTCGCCCTTCTGTTGATGTATTTTATCAATTTGAATGGACGTCGGACAAATATCTATGTTAACATTTTCCTCGTCCCCGATTTATCAACGACGAAGAACAATTTATGGACATAAACATTAACATAAAAGATGACGGAACAGGCGGAGCTTGTATCGGGTCCGCCGAGGATGCTAAATAAAGTCAACAAAAAAGTTATTGTAGCGTGTAAACACGGCGAGTACTCGGAGACTATTTAGGATGCCATGCGAAATGAAGGTCGTACCACGGAAACCGAAGGTTTTGGACAAGATAAACTGCTGCGGTATCCTGTTACTCGTTATTAATTAGAGATTTTTGATTGATGATACGTTATACCCACCGCGGTTAACGCCTACGCGTTTTACACGATGCTGATTTGCGAAAGGAGCATGTGATAATATTGAAAAATGTTTTATATAAATATAGCCTTGTTGATCAGTCACGCAGTCAGTCAGTCTTATGATTACAAGTAGTTATAATAAAATATAACACCTATCATTAATCATACTAATAGCAAACTAATCATGCAGTAACTCGGAAGTACGAGTATGTTTTAGAAGAAGAACATTGATACATAATAAATGAAAAACAAACTTCATTATACATATTAAGTATTCGAAGTTTTTACGTTAGGATCTAATTAAGGTTTGAAATGACTTCGCTACAAAGTCAATTTGCACGGTTCATAAACACCAAGTTTTCCAAGAGATCTTATTCTTATCTTAAATTATGGAGTTACTTACCTATATAAAAGTGAAGTATCACGGGAAATCCGGTTGCTTGATTAATATATAAAATGCAGAACTTGACTTTAATATAGTTAATAGTATGGTTTTAAAAGTAGCTAAATGTCGTCTTGGCCCAGACAGACATATTCTCCAAGTATTGTTATCTGTATTGGAGACTTTTTACATAAATGTGAAAATGCGCCATGGTTCTCCCAGAAACCTGTGCTAGGTCCATTTCTCTGTACTTACTAGTCACCTTTTGAGAATGTGTAAATGCATTGCTCTTACGAAGAAACCAGCTCCAGGCGGTTTGCCGCATTGCTAATTGTATAATCGCATGCAGCTGTTCGGCAACACACAGTATAACGTAATAAAAGCTATCGTTTAACATGCCGTATTATAAGGATTTCCTAATAGGAAAGGAGCTCCTAATAGCTTTCTCACGGATAATGGCAAGGTCGGTACTGCACTATCACTCTTTTCACCCTGTTTAATTTACACTTGAATCAATTTTACTTTCGGTATCTCTGATATCAGTTACAGCAAGCACCACCTCTAATAATAACTCTTTAAAATTCATCACCAAAGAGATTTAGATAAGGATCGGTGTAAATCTAATTTCCTGCTCGCTTTGATCACGCAAACATAACGTAACATTTTTTCATCCAGACGTGAAATCATTAAAGAAATATTTTCAATTTGGGTTCGCAGCGTGGAAAACCCGTAGACGGTAACATTTGACGTTGTTATCATTCCCTCGCTGACAGCTCTAAGGCTTTCTGGTTAATTGACTTCTGTTGAATATTAACTATAACTTCCTACATGTTAATGCCATTTTTGGCAGAGTTGACTCTCTTTAAAAGGTTTTATGTATTTATTGTGACTTATTATTTTTAAAAATATAAAATAAAATAAAAACATTTTTATAACAGAACAATGGAGTTGAACAGACAATAGAAGCAGTAACTCGTGGGCCACGCCTTCCGCCTGACCATAAAATCACATCCTTGGTCCGAGCCAACCTTTTCGCGCTCGACAGATCTTCCGCAATGTCAAAACCATGCTGCCTTAACGTTTGCAGCGCCTCTGTATACCATAATACTCTTTGTAGTCTTTTTTTTCAACAAAGTTTATTTATATAAAGATGTATAGACGTTTATATTTTTGCTTTCTTCAATATCCATTATATCGAGGATAATCCATTCGCCAGATGCTCGACGGAATTGAATTTGCGTCCGTTTCATTTTGTTCGCGTGGTACGTTGTTGTCATATGATATGATGTCAATATTCTGTCCTTTAGCTTTGTTGAATGGTGCAGCATTCTCGATGGGCTGGTCACGTGGTCCGGATCCGCGTTACTGAGGCCTCGTGGGCGCGGACCAGTCTTCAAGAGCAAGGTCAAGGTGAAGGCACCGCGATTAGATGTCCCCTGTATTTAATTTGCCGACCGATTGGTCATTCTCTTTGATGTGTCCAATTTATTAGTTTACTCAGTGCGCACTTATTTTACTATTTATCAACATTTAGATATTATTGGTTATTACATTTTACAACATAATATTTAATTTAATTCAATATTTACTATTTATTTTTGTGGAAAAAGGCGTAGTTGCTGATACGCAACGCAAATACTGTTGAGGTGTTTACTGTTTTTGTGGAATATCATAGAATTATAATTGGCTGTATTCTGAGAAAAACTAAATTGACGCGTCATTATATTATACATAAAA
This sequence comes from Ephestia elutella, assembly GCA_018467065.1. Taxonomy (NCBI): domain Eukaryota; kingdom Metazoa; phylum Arthropoda; class Insecta; order Lepidoptera; family Pyralidae; genus Ephestia; species Ephestia elutella. The sequence goes on from CM031584.1 coordinate 5,832,960, forward strand.
CATTGTATTGTTTTCGCAAGTACTTACTATGTATTTAGACGTGATGATAAACATTATGAAGATTTGTTTCTTAACATTGAGAGGAGTATCTACGTAGTGGAAATCGATAAATGGTTTTTTATCGTGATCTTCACCTTGAAGTCACGTGTCTTCTGTTGACTGAGTCATGTCACTGTGCGCGTGCGCAACGCTTACAGCATGAACCTTAACATTATGTTCGCGTAAACACAACACCGTGTTTATTACGTTGTCTGTGCTCTACTCTAGCTAGAAATGTTATCTTCTCCTTAACTCATATTGCTCGATAACTATATCGCCACACATCTTGCACAACTCTATGATTTGTTTACTCAACTACTTAACCGATTAAATTGTTTGACGAAATTCTGGAAACTCTGTGGAAGACAGTTCCTTTTAAATGATTCTCATTTATTTAGCAGCCCTTTTAAACTGGGAATTGATACCGCTTCGTCATTACGTTTCATTAAACGACGGGCAATTTGATTGGCGACGCTAACGGTTTTGGCGACCTAAAACTAACTTTTGGGCCTAAATAGGGCGGGCAAAGTTGCTCATCATCTAGTTAGTTATCAATTAATCGAATTGGTCGCCGGTGTGCGACGAGCCGTCGAGCCCCGTGTCAGCCACCGGGATGATTAATATCCGTCGGGAGAAGGTCGCTCGGGCCCGTGACGTCACCTCCGCGAGCGCTCTACTTCCGCTCGCCATACGTGAAATTAATTACAATACGGCGTACACTCAACGCCATATTAAGTCCCTCATGGATCTCTATTGGGCGGTCATAACGGCGAATTTGCAATGAGTAAGTTGATGTGATGTTGACCGTATACCACTGGACGTACGGCATATTCAAAACACGTTACGAAAGCGAGGATCGTAACACGTATGGATCGTTATAAAATATGAAATTCCACGGGCGGTTCCGCGCATTGTACTGACGCGTGGTTCCTGTCACATATTTTGGATGTGTACGCCGAAATTTTTTAACAATGATTGTGCGATTTTGTCTTCTGAACATACACATTGGAGTACAGTCTGAATAACTGCAGCAGGCGTGGCGATCTTCTTCTTTACCCCCTTTGGATTATTTTGGGTAGTTTGTGCTGTTGACCGTACTGGGAGTGTTAGAACAATAGGATTGCTCCATTTATTGAGTGCAGTTTGCTTGCCTCATCGGCGTGCTCTTTTCATCGTCCGGCCAGTATAATGAGATCGGCTTTCATATCATTCAGCCGAGAACAGCTCATTGTGTCGTGATCGCTCTAACGAACCCTCTAAGCTCTTAGTTCCCTTGTCGTAATTTAATCTATTTTTTATTCAATTTAATCTATAAATATATACTTATGAAAAAGCGAATGATTTGTAACAAAATTTTCTAAACATTGCGAGTAATATCAGAGTTTTTCTTAACTTGTGTTGCGTGTGTTATACGCAACCGTGTTAAATTTCACATGTACTGCACTTACGTCTGTTGATTCGCACATTCATTACACATAATTGTTTGTTTAACTATTATTTTAACGCATGTTAGTGGTCATTAATCGTCTTCCAAAACAAACATATCTGTTTGTTTACGTAAAGTCAACTTGTCACCTTGGATGTTTGACAGTGACGTCTGACGTTGACGTTTGGAAATGGACCCTGCAACAAGTCGTATAGAGCTGACGGACGCGTTGGTAGAATGTTTTTTATTTACTTATATTTGTAAATAATATAGGTAATTGGTCAAAATTTATAGAATAATAATTTAAACAAGGATTTTATTAGATTAACTATATCTTTTTTCTTCGAGATGAATGCCGCACTTCTATAGTTTTGTCTCTGGTCGAGCTCTATGTTTGTCTCTGATTTCGTGTCAACGACACTAGGCTGACGTGGTAAAGGAGATAGACCTCGACCAAGATGGTCTTTCTTGGTTCCAAGGCGCCCCAGGGCTGGACGCCTTGCTTTTTTGAGCCCCCATGAGCGGAAAATAAGATGGAGCGGACAGAACGTGCCGCTCCTAACTCCTACTTCTAAGTGCTAAGCTTAGGTTTTAAGATGTTAGTTTACGCTTTATTTTTCAATATTCCACGTTCCACGTGTTATACTTTATTAGTTTACTCGTTTAAACTATTTTTCCTCGTGCTCTGACACGTAATTTAATGTCGTAACATGGTTACTTCAAAATAAGTTTCTACTTATATTTTTCTTTCTTTTCGTTGTACATACTGGTTACAATGACCCTGATCCTAAGGGTAACCACCTTCTCTGGATAAATAACCCCTATTTATCCCAGTAAAACAATAACACTTCAAGTAAGCAAAGAGGATTGCCGACCACCATGTGATGTAAGACCACATGGCCAGATGTCTCCAAATCAACAATCCAGGACCCCCAGCTGTTCCTACATTACTGGGAATGACGAGGTGATACAATTTACTAGAAGAAAAGAAAGGACTTAAATGGGATTTACCAAGTAACATCCATTTTATAACTAGAACTTAAACTTTAGAATTTATTTTAAGGCAGAGACTTTGCCTAATATGTTCCTAGTTTCATCACATAGAGAGGACGCTCTCAACCTTTGTTAAAAGGTAGGTCTTATAACCAATATTAAGAATAAGGACATTTTTCTATGTCATGTGTTTTCATAGGTTATGATACTTAGACTTTAGTCTTAATTAGTTTGTTTTAAGAAACATGTAAGAAAAGAAAGGATTTGTTAAAACATTCCTATAGAAAGAATTAGCATTAAGGAATAAGAATATTTAACTACTAAAAAGTGAGTTTACCAAATATGTATATTTTCCTGTAATATATTTAACTTGATATATAAACAATTAACTTGTTTAATTGATTTCAACTAATAGTTGATGGCGCCCTTGTTAGAATAGAAACACAACATATAGCTGGTCCCTTTCTTCAAATGTAACATTCCACAGAGCGACAAGAACCCATCGACCCACTCCGGAGTCTCCTACATAACGCACCACTGAGCTGGCTGTGCGTTTGTCCACCGGTGGCAGGCCGTGTTTTACACGCCTGTCCTATAGTGGGTAATACTTGTGATAACTAAAAATATATTTTCCTCACGCAAAAAGGGCCCAAACTGGAGGCCTAATTGCGGAAAAATGTCCTCGCTGGAAGTCAAAAAGAAGTCAAGTAGATAAAAATAAACCAAGTAATTTATTTACTTGCGTTTAATTCGATTCCAAATTCCCCAAGCGATTGTCGTAAAGAATCGGCTGCCAGTGACATCTTATCAGATATTCCGACTACGTTCCTAGGTCGACAAATATCTGCAGCTATCAACCATACTATTCTACTTGTATTAGGTTATTTTGAGGAAGTTGGCGCTTCCGGTGGTTTATTTGTATTGTCAGTTGTATCTTGTATTTGAACAGTCTTGTTTGATACCTCTTGCGGCCCTGTTTAGAATAAAATTCGCATTATCATTATTTTAATACTAACAAAATTATCTTTGATGAAAGTGAATTACGTTGTATAGCAACCTCCGTTTTAAAATTGGCTTGTTTTGTTTACAACACTCCCTTCCATTCTATAACTGTTGTAATATGGTCATTGATTGCGTAAAAAAATCGGATGCAGCGTATCACCTGGCAGATGCCGAGCGGCAGCTGCCAACTATTTTTTTCTTTCTTTTTCTATACACAATTATGAATCAACATACCCGACAGCAAAATGCATTGTGCGCTGTGATACAATCCTTATTTACGTGAGGGCATTATGTTTTCAACTTCTTGAACTTCGTTTCGAACTTCAATTTAATCTTGGTTTACGAAAGACGTAGCATTTCAAAATCATGCAGTTCCAAGTAAATGATCACGGCATAGGACGCACGCCTTGTTAGCGCTTCATTATTTTGGCAAATTGACCGGTCGCGTAATCTTCGATGTTGCGTCAGACGAAGCAAATCGTCGCATTTCTAATGTCTGCGTTGTTACTTTTCCTTGGTCTAGTTGGTCGAGTCTGTCATCTTCTGAGAGTGCGCCCGTCGGCTCCGGGCCGCCCCGTCGCGTCGCATCTTTGCTAACGGGGACGCCATTCCTGACCTACATCACGAGGGGAATGGGGTGGCCTGGGCCATCGCCAATTCCTTCACTGCATTTTATACAAACAACTCAAATTAATGGCTCTTTAGTAAATGCACGTACTCCTTTTAGTTTTTCAGAGTTAGATAGCTAACTCCTAGATGTCTATAGACATGAAAATTAAGTTCAACTCAATGAATTAATCAACGTTTAAAAAGTTAGAAGAACGAATCTTGTTATGTAAGCTGAGTTTATAAAACTCGTGTCGTTTTGGTGCACTATCACTATTTCGTCTACAGCTTCTTACTTAATTTCTGAATCGAATGAATAATAAAATATATCATACATTTAATGTCTTAATGATTAAACAAAGTTATCTTCGATACGTACGGGGCCTCACTAGGTATTTGCGAGTTGATTTGAATTTCAAATCGCTATATCGACAAATGTCAATAAAGTTTATTCACTGACGGGCCCGTACCGAAGCGAGTCTTCGTCAACATCCATCCGTACCGTGTTGTTATGAAAATCATTTGTTCCGGCATGTCGGGCTCTCGATGTTTTGTTGGTTGCGAAATAATATTTTAAAGCTGGAGCTCTGTAATTGATACTTTCACGCTTAACTAAACTCTTGTCTTGCTCGTGGGTTGTGTTATTTCAAACGAGATTAAATTTAAATTTGGTCAATGGTTGTTCAACATTTTGCTTCGTTAATTAAAATATAGCACTACTGCAATTATATCCAAAGGATGAAATATTCAGTGTAAAGCTTTTGAATTGAAAATTGAATACAAGATTCGAGGTACCTATTGGATTTTCACCGGTGAAAACTAGGCACCTCGTTAGAATGCAGCGAGGTGCCGAGCTCCGCTTTCTGTGTCTCGTTTTGGCTTCACTTGTGTAACCGTCGCGGACGCTCCAAATTGATTGTATTTTATGGTTTTCCGATATTTCGCCCCATCTGAACTTTTCTCTTTCAGAATGTAAGGCGTTTAATGCATTTAAAAACAACATTTAGTTCCGTGTTCCTTGAATTCCAAATTATGAACAAATTTGTTCTTTTCTTGCATACGAGAGAGAAGAGAAAATTGTCAAACAAGTTTTTCGCTTTATTACTAGGTATGTAGACGTCTATTCTTAGACACCAGGATAGAATCATATACCTATAAATATACGCGCAAAAATACTAATAGGTATGACTAATACTAATATTATAGAAGGCCAATCGTCGAGTCACAGTAACCATATTGTGCGGATCAGAGATGACCATATTTGGAAAACGAGCGGGGTACTACGTAACGAGAACAGCACTATATTTACATAAGACTCTACTTCTATGTATAAAATGAATGGCCATAACACAAAAGAAGGTTGCATTTATAGTTTCATTTTTTTTAAGCGATACACTTTTAAAACATTCATACGGTATTTACATAGTTGATTTTGTGATGTAGTTTATAACATTTCGTTTTTACGAGTAACGTTCATATAAAAAGCAGGTTGTCTTAAGTGTAGCTTGTGTGTCATCTCCTATGCAACCATATGCATCGATTTTGTTTTAAATTGTAACTTAAACAGTGTTTTTAGCTTTCTTATCATGATATTGGTTTTAGCTATTAATAAATTAGCTCTTTTTCCTTAGTTCTTTGCTCTTACAGCCCGCCCAGTTCGGATTTTATCTTGTAAATACAATGGGTATCTACGAAAAAAGTCCTTTGATGAATATTTGAAATGGCATGAAAGGCAAGTTTGCCCGTAGTAATAAAACTAGGGGTCGGATCAATCCGGGAGATGGCAGCGCTGCGCACGTAAATGTCGTCGTGCGTAGATAAGGATTATTTATGCATCGGGGACACGAGCACAGGCATGACATAACACGCAAATTAAACACATCACAGGTGGAACGTCTCGTTACACCTTCGCAGAATCTGCTCAATAAGATACTTACCCCAAATTATTAACCATGATTTCTATTACGTTCAAAAATTGGCCGTTTATTTGTTTCAAAACCATTATTAGGACTAAATATGTATGTTTAACTTCCCACGTTCCGTTGTCTGTATCTCTGAATTGAAATTCACAATTAATATGACAGGGCTGACCTGATGATGAGCTTGTTTGGTTCTCTTCACAAAGAACAAGAGTAATGAATGCAAAGTTACTGTTTTTAACTGTCGGACGAGTAAGTCTTGGAGCAATTGGTATCTGGAGCTAATTCTAACTGCTTTAGTGATTGGCAATCCAATAATGACCGAGTTGTTCTGTACTCACATTATTTGCTGTCACAAGATAGCCGCATCGATGCACTGCACAGACAAAAGGACACGCATCGCTGCCATCGACGGTAATACGCGCTTTATCACTAGCAGCGGTTTCTGGTCCGCTATTTATGCATCGAAACTAAACCTTTCTCATCATTCCGTGCATTATGAACTCCAAACGCATGAAAAAAATGTTTTTGGGTTTATCGGCGGAATTAGTTTTTATAATCCGTTTATGTACTTTTATGTGTACTTATGTAGATATTTTAATGTAATGATGATCCAGAAAGGATGATTAAATACGACTATTGCAAATTAATTGATTATAATAATGTGTGTTAAGGACTGGCATTATATTTATTAATTATCATTCAAGCGGCCTCCGCCGCAAGCCGAAATATGTCATTATTGTTATGTTTATCGTGTTTTGTATGATATTATACGAGTAGCTATCATCTGTTTACTGCCGAAAACTATTTATTCTTCATCGTATTTAATTAAGCAGTGATAATATTTTGTTTGTTAAAAGTTTTAAAGTAGATATCATCGGTAGACCGTGTTTACGCTTCAATGAATTCTGTTAGTAATGTCATCACTACAAATACCTTACTTCTTAGAATTAGAGAACTACTCGTGTCCAATTTTACGATTACATCGTACATTCCGATAACAAATTAATTAGTAGTTATTGCGATATATTGTGTAGCCATTTCCTAGAAACTGGTCTTTTTAAATGAATTATGCATTGTGCACACTATACAGCAATAATTTAGTGCTATAATTGTATGCATATTATCCCGGCCGCGTACTTGGGAAAATCCACAACGCTTGCAGCTGCTTGTTTGTGATGCTAAACCCGGATTATGCGGACCGGCGTTGGTTCAAATCGTAGCTGCATATGACGTCACATCAGAATATCCGCGTGACATTTCCAAAGGTCAGGATTTAAGAGCGCACAAATGCAGAAAATTTAATAAGATGGTCCAACGATCCTGATGTAATAATAATGAAGATACATATTTATTTATATACTCAGGGTAAAGGTCGGTGCTAGGTAAGCAACCCTGTATCATAATAAAAATAGATTTTAATTTCCACACGCTAAGTCGAGTATTTAGTGTTGTGTTCAATGCGATATTCTGGGAGCATTTTATTAAACGGACATGTGAAAAGGGTGATTACACGTGTAATGGTATGGATCCAATGGTAATTTCATTTGCATCCAACCATTACATCTGATAGTGAAACTGGTCATTTAAGTTTTAAATTAATGCTTATGCAAGCGATGTAAGATTCTTACATACATCTTTTCTATAAGAGTCCAGGCTCCGTAAGGCCACCATTAGCTGCAATGTCAAAGATTAAAATAAGAATGAAAATAAAATAAAAATTGTTATTTACGTTCTAGAGTTCTTGATACTAAGAATAATCGTGTTTCCCCTTTAAAATTTGTTGTGAGAGGATGATCCGCGTTCAAATAATGATGAATACGTGTTACAAGCGAAGCATTGACGTCTGGCGACGAGCCAGATATGTCTCGACTTGTTTACGACACAGCTCCATCAAACTGCGATGCTGCTGAACGTCACTTTCGAAGAGTGGACCACAACAATTTCAAATTCATTTTGCTCAGATTATGTTGTTGATATGATGATGATTAACAGGTACATCTAACAACAAACGGGCCAAAACATCAATTATCAAAGGATTTTGATGTTCTCCAACTTTTTCTGTGAGACATTTTTCTTTAATCTTGATTATCGTGAAATAAATTTTTCCTTTTGAAGACAGCGAACATGCAAAGTCTTAAACAACAGTAAAGAATAGGGAAAAGATGAGCTTCTTAGATTTTAAGATCCGTGAAGCTTACCGATTATCATTATTAGTAACGAAAAGTAATAAAAGGTAATAGATAAGAACAGTACTCAGTAAAAAAAAAATTAGACAAATCACTGCAATTTAATAGTTATAAATTAAATAGTTGCAGGACATTACCTCATTACACATTATCAAGTAGTCGGGTTGTCGGCGTTTCAGCAGTAATTTAGCTCATATAATATTAATTGCCCGCACGCTAACGTTTTGTGGCGGTTCGCGTTGCACCAACTCATTTCAAGACTGAATACGCGTCATTTGCCCTCAAGAATAGAAAGACCCAGCCTCCTTTGACCCTTTGAAGCTTACAATTTTCAGTCACCAGACTCTGAAAATACTTAGATTAAGGAAGATGGCTACTCCTTTAACAGGTTTGACAATGATATTGCTTGTCATCAAGCCGAAAAATTTCATTATAAATTGGTCAAAGTGCTGGGTGAATAATATTGATGACTCATTGCTTTAATTCAAATTGCTTAGGATTTGTATTCTCTGTTTTCAAACTTAAAATGTTGAAATGAACAATAAGCCTCCTGGAGTGACAGTTAAAAAAATAATTCTTAGAAGCACTTTGTTTTATATAAAATTTTGTACGAACAAACTGAACGTTTATTCCTTCGAAAAAACTTGTTCCTTTTCTCTATTTCATCTTGTAAACATGGCTGTAGAACATATTCAGATGCTAGCTTGTCTGTGAATTAGACCAATACAGACTTCTTGCAAAAACATGGTTTTCTTTGGTCGTGAACATAACTAACTTGAGAAAAAAACTGGAGCAGTGTAGGCATTTGCGAGAAAGCGCGGAGATTCCCTTGAATGTCGTCCCGCCATTCTGGGACGGAAAGACATCATTTCTCCCGTGCCAGCTGCGCGACTGTATGAATGTCGGCAGTTAAAGTGCAACCCTTTCGAGTCTGCGAAAGCCCTTTTCACCTGCACTTCACTGTACCTGACCGACGCACCTGGCTGCTTAAAAATAGTTAGTAATTTCGATTTGTATATCGGTAGATCGGTAGGTATTAATTTATTCGTTACACAAATCCATGAATTTCGTTTTATTTTTTTTTTCGCTTGTAATTACTTGACCTCATAGTAGATAGAGCACATGCAGATGCATTTAGATTTTTTATACAATATTTTTAAAGCATTTTTTTTATTTATTTCACATCTTATTATCACGCGAGAAGCTCTTTTTATATAATATGTTTTTGGGAAAAGGGCTCTACAAAGTGTAGAAATTTAGATATTTCAGTGGCTTTTCTCTTAAGAATACGTGGATGGCTAAAATATCACCCGTGACCTCCCAAGTGTAAATCAATTTGCCCTAATTCAATATAAGAAGACCCTTGATTCTTATACAATAAGAGTTATTTTCGTGAGAGCGTTCAACACCCAATGCCGACAAAATATCCGCTACTTTATTGCGATGTGATAAAGAACCTTGAAGATGTAAGTACTTGTACCTTGGATAAAATTGAGTTCCCGACCTCTTTTGAAATATCATTGTATTATTGCTTTGTCTTAAAAGCAATCAAGTATTAAACTTATTTAATACTAGCTTTTGCCCGCGGCTTCGCCCGCGTGAATTTCCCACGGGAACAGTGCTTTTTCCAGGGATAAAAAGTAGCCTATGTGCTATTCCAGGTCATTATCTACCTCTGTACCAAATTTCATCGAAATCCGTCCAGTAGATTTTGCGTGATTGAGTAACAAACATCCTCACAAACTCACAAACTCACAAATTCACAAACTCACAAACTCACATCCAAACATTCGCATTTATAATATTAGTATGGATTCTGCTCTGGTTTTGCACTGGCCGACACACGGCCTCTGGTATTTAACTATTAATTCACTTAGCCTCTCTCAGTGATAGGGGTATAAGTGAAGAAAATTTTATCAGGATCGTGCATTTATAATCGTCGAGTTATTTATGTGATTAGCTTTCGCTAACGTAGATTCCATTAAGGGTTTCATTTTATGTAGTCAAAGTCCTCATTGTGTAGAGTTAATTGATTTATTGTGAAGTAATTATGAAAATATTGTATTGTTAACTTGTAACTTACCTAGTTAACGCCGCAATATAATAGCAGTTGACAACAATAGGTCTGTCAAGAAGCCCGGAATAGTGTTAAGTGTCCGCAGCGACACCAACTTGAGAGCTGGCTCTTACACAAGTTTATCTTGGCCGGGCCAGTCGGCGCCCTACTTAGCCCTATAGAATACCCCAGAAGTCAACTTATTGTGGAACTCCGTCGAGACGCGCTCTGATAAACCTTGGTTCACAAAATTGAGTCTGAATTCATTTTACAAACTCTTTAGAAATAGTTTAAATGTTCAGGAAAAATCCAGTTTTACTGGCTTGTTCCAAATTTAAAATTGAAAGCAGTCGTCTGTCAAACGCAATTGTTTCACAGTGCTTGGAAAATGGGAAAGCAAATCTGTTTTATTTTTGGCTCTCGACAAAGAAAAAATACACTACGCCCCTCGACGAATTTTAAGATCAACTCTTTTTTTTCTTGTGATGTCAGAGATGTTTGTAAACTTCGCAAACATTTTATATAATGTGTACAATGATGTATACAACAACTTTTGTTTCATGATTAAATCCCTCCTGGTGTAGAACCTCTCATAGCACATCATCACGTACTCTCTTACACACAGGTAGAAGACAAAACAATGGGTATATTTTAACCATTCATAAATATGCTTTTACACGAAGATTGTTACGAAAATAACAAGGAGCCATAGAAAAAACTACTGGAACCAAACGAAAGTTAATAATAGTCTTTTAATTAAACATTATCTACATAAAAAAAAGTCTCGTTTCTCAGTAGTTTTCTCTTTTGTATTAGAAGTTCTCCAAATGAAGTAAGTTTACCTGTTGATATATTTCTGCGGGAACAACACAAAGGTTTCTCTGGCCCAGTTCCCGACTTTCTTTACAACTCCATTAATTATTCACCAGGATACAGAAAATTACATAAAATATTTCCGTTTGTGCTCTGTTACATAATGACTAATGATAGGAACGCAATTCACGAAATTCCCGCCCGTTATTTTGTGAATTACGGGTTTGCGTTGCGAAATGGAAAACCAAATATTAAATTAAATATGTGCGTTTGTGCCCTCTTTTTTATTCTGAGAGAGAATATGCACATGTGTCGGTGTTAAGTCATAGTCATAGGTAGGGTGCAAGGGTGAGTTGGATAGTACTTCTTATCGAGATAACACTGATGTCAGCTTTTCCTCAAGTATCCTAAGCAACAGTCATGACTCGACGACTATCGCCAGCTTGCGACAGTAGTCGTATATATTAGTAAACTGTTAGCTAGTTAATGTAAGTGCAGATTTCCTCACGATGTTTGCCTTCACTGGAAGCAGGTGGTGGTCAATGAAAACGACCGTACAGTCATAGATTTAGAATACGTACAACATACAATTTTATTATTACTTATTTACATAATGCATTGCTTAGTTGGGAAATGAAAAAAGTTGAAACATGTACTTAATGTAAAAGTCTAAATAGTAACTTTAGCTGCGCATTGATGACTCAGGCAACCTTCTCCTTTATAGAAAAGGTACTTGATGTCGTCTAGTTGCAATAAATCGTCGGTGGAACGTTTTGCGTGGTATTTATTTCATCTAAAAGCCTCGCCTGGGGAGTTGGAACTCGGCTGGTACCCTTGCGTTGACGTCAGTGACGTCTAGACTATAGACGCAGTGAGGAAGACCCGGGACAATGCACCTTGACTATTTAATACTTGCATATCCAATAAACTGTTTATTTCACCTCAAATAACCCAAGTTTTGAACGTATCGCGCCACTGAATGTTTCGGCAATTCGGCACAGCTTAAGCCAAGGTGACATTACAGAGGTAATAACTTCGAGGTTGAAGGGAGCTAAGTACGGGGCAATGACCTCTCACCCCTAGTTTTCTTAACGCACCCGAGCCTGGGTGCACCCTTGGTCGATTTTAGAATATTTTGATATTAAATACACAGAAATAGAATATTCGAGAAGTTTGGAACTATTTTGGTACCCGCAGAAAGTTGAAGTTTTACGTGGAATTGGTAACATTTCCAAGGAAAATGGTTTCTTATTTCACTTGAACCGGCCGATGTTGTGAGTTAATTTGGCTGTTCTGTAACAAAGTGCTTTCGTTTCGTTTAATTATATGATAAATATGCAGGCACGACATAATTGATTAGGCGACCCTTCGCTGACCTGCCCTCGTTTTTATTAATCCTTGCTTTACATTACACACCACACATACAATGAACCTTTATTTGGGTTCAGGAAATATTTGTTTAAGGTACGTGATTGTAAAAATGAAATCAAAACATTTTATCAAGTATTTTAGTCGAGCTTATAAACATACATGTGTACAATGTTTTGTGAATTCGGCTCCTATTAGGAAAGCAATGTGTCACCCTCGTACCGCATTGAGACGACCATTTCTCTTGATAAAAGTTGAATGGAGGTCGTTTATCAACAAATACTGTTGAATTCTTATCTACCAGATAAATTTGGTATGTATAATATTGGCAAGTGTGACTGGCATATTCTTTAATAGTATCTAGTTTTCTATTATGCCTTTCGTTGTTTACTACCTTATGGTTTGTTGATGTAAAATGATGGTCACTATTATTATTCATGTACGAAACACATTTAAAAAAATCTCTACTCATCCTCGATGCTAATAAAATTGTGATCAGAATTAGCACATGAGATATCTGACCCCGCTTTGATATTCATATCTCTTTGGCACGGGATCTTAAACCGGGAATATTGGAGGGTGTTCGTTTTTATGGATCGCGCTACGTTGGATTTATTAATATTGCACGGAGATTATTTATGTAGAGCCGTGACTTGCCTTGCCGACGGGATATTGCGTACCTGCTGTGGGTACTTACAGGGAATGACCTCGTCCCACCTGACCAATTTGGTCCATGCCCAACCCAATTTACCTCTGTACCATAATAGTAACAATGAACAGGAATGCTAGCATTTTGCGAATTCCCTTTTCATGTGAGAATGTCGGCCTCTTGTTAGATCGCCTTTATATGGCTCGGAATAACAACCGACCCAAGGAAAGGGAAGGTTTCGGCCTAAGGACTCCTGCAAATTGGAATATGGAATAAAAGTTTAATAAAAGCGTGTCGCCCGCGTGCGTTCAATAAATCACCCGGTTAGTAGACTGCGTAGCGTAGACATAATGGAACCACTTGAAATTGAAAATAATATTGAAATATTTCGATTTTCTTTATGAAAATTATTTTAACTTTACATATTTTGATTGTGTTGTCGTATGTTAGCGGTTATTAATTGTTTTGTAAATAGATTATTTTGGAATTTGTATTACTATAAAATAACGTAAACTTTGAGTTAATGTATAATATCGATTAAAATAATTCAATAATTAGGGAATTCCAGTTACCCCTCCAAAAACATATTGAAGGACAAAAAGTTGGACAATTTCAGCGGACAGCCACGTGCCTAGATTTCCATGACATGATCTCAGTGGCTCTCATTTCACCCCCGAGCGCTTGTAGCGACCAACCTGAATATTTATAAGGCGAACTCCCACTCGGCTCGCTAATACGGATTTATTATCGAGTTTTGTCGTTCACTCCCAGATTGTCTAAAATAAGTTTAAAAGCGAGTAGCTTTTCGGTAATCACCATATTATTTCATTTGAACAATTAATATAAACGTTACAATAAAAGCGATAAATTTTAACGTGGACTCTAAAAGTTTGTTTCATGATCATGATTATGAACTTGGGTAGGATATTAGGTGATGTATTAAGCAAAATAGCGTCGTTATAAGCGCGTATTGACCTATTTTCTGATTTCTCCTAATAGCAACACAGTTTCGTGTTTGTAATCAAGGAAACTACACATTCGGCAGCAGTCTTTGTGTTTATACGCCGTTCCGTTGCTAAGCTTTCACTTCTATTTCCCGTGGGTCGTCATATGATAAACGCTCAATACGAATACAATATAGAATTCGTGAAAATTCGATGACTGACATGATTGAGAGTCGTTCCTGTTAACCCCTTGTGGTTTGTCTAAAAATAAGTATATATACGACTCTTGTGCGGTTTTGTTGTATATAATGTGCTTTCTAGTGGGTCTATTTCCGTACCGGTGAACACGTTATTTGTGTCCCGCTGCACAGGGCCACCGCGCAAAAAACATCGCTTTTTACTACCTGAAGTGGGAACGTTACGCGCTAGGGGAATTTTCCCAGTGCCTTTATGGTTGACAGCGTCACATGGCCTTCTTAAACATAAAGAGTATTCATAATATTCACGCAATTGAAGTTACCTTATTTTGTTTCAGGGTGGATACCCGGCTAAATTGAAAAAGGTGCTAATAGTGACGGCACCGCTGTGGTTCAAGGCGCCGTTCGGAATCCTGCGGTTGTTCGTGCGGGAGAAGCTTCGCGAGCGCGTGCACACCGTGAGCGCGCCGCAGCTCGGCTCGCACGTGCCTCGAGCCAGCCTGCCCAAGCAACTCGGCGGCCAATTGGAGCCGGACCACGCTGCCTGGTGAGACATTTTTTTCTTTTCAACCATAACCACAGAATAAGTAATACTTACAGAACGGCCACTCACCGCCCCGCACTCATTTCAAATACCGCACCACACCCCGCACTTTGTTGTAGACATCACTGACACTAGATCGAGGGCTGGCGCGTAATCGGCGCACTTTTCGCGACATTTTGATGGATAACCACGACACGGAAGCAGCCCTACTAAATTTCGCGCACATATTTGCGCGTGTACAAACGTCATTTGCTTTTGTAGTACGTAGTAAATTTGCGAGGGTTGTATGGAAATTAACCTGTGAACCATCGTGATCGTACAGTTTTCAAACAGAAAAAACCGCTATCAATCTATTCGCCTCGAGGAACTTTGAGACTTGGACATACTAAACATTCCCCAACTTTTGGGCCAGTGGTTAAACATGATTTATTATACTTAAATCTACACAATGTTTCGCTACTCCAGGAAAGTATTAACTTTCTTCGGAATGGCGAAACATTATATGTTAATCTGCAAATCTGGGGGTCTAAAATAGCCATATTGACGAATCAGAATATGATCCATTTTCCATTGACTAAATACGTAAAAACTAAACGTATTTGTGAGGTTATATAAGGTTTATTTTTAAATATTTAGGAAATAGGAAATGGATGATATTCCTATTTGTCAATGTGGCCATTTTAGATCCCCTGTAGTGTTTCGAGATTTACAGGGCCGCCTCCGCTTCGCCTATGCACTTCAGGGTATTAATACTTGACGTAATACATATTCAGAAACTAACGTTAGTTCTGAGTGCTAGGTGCAACAGAAGGATCAGTTTACCATAACATATTCTATTAGCTTTTCTCTCCTTAGGAGTCGAACGTTCAAATTTCCTTTTTAGTGCTCATTTACGCAATATAAAGAACCTCTTTGCAAAATTTCAAGTTTCTTCGCTCAACGTTGCAGAGTCCAATTACAAGATTATATTATACTATACTCAATGTTTTTATTTCGTATAAATACTTCTAAGATCCAACAGTGAATTTTCCCCTCATATTTTTCTTACATTGGATCATTAATTGAGTTTCCCATCTCTTATATTTTCTTATTACGTCGTAATTATATTCCTTTGAAAAGTTAAGTGGTGTCTAATATTAGAAGAAAAGCTATTAAGGTCTGATATTTCTAATACTTAGTTGTCTGTTTTCAGGTTGGAACATTGCAGAAACTGTTACACGAACAATCTCCAGGCCAACAAGCTAGACGTTATCGACGAATATGTAATCAGTAATCACATACCCGCCGCCAAACCACAAAATGGTGAGATCTTATACAATATATGTACCTACTAGCTGTTGCCCGCGGCTTCGCCCGCGTGAGTTTCGCTTAGATGAAAAATCTTTTTGTGTTCCAAACTGTAGTAACCTAAACTCCAGTACTCAAAATTTCAGCTTATTGGTTTCCCGTGTCTCACGGGATTATATTAGGTACTCGTAGTACAGTCGCGGTGTTAAAATGAATCAAAATTCAATAAACGATCTTCGTCTGCTCGTTATCAACAATTTCTCGTTTACCACCACTCCCACCCTGAGTCCCTCTTTATCCTATCCCGTGTCCTGTCTATTTATACGTCAGTAGAAAATGCTCATCAGGTTGAACGACTTTTGCTAAGGCCCCATTTCCATTTTTTTTAGAGTAGCTGGTCTCTTGGAGTTCTTCATCAGATGTTCCATAAACTAAATTTTTTATACGTCAGCAGAAAATGCTCATCAGGTTAAACGATTTTTGCTAAGGCGCCATTTCCATATATGTAATACTCGTAGTGTAGCTGGTCCCTTCATCAAATGATCCTGATCTTCGATTTTTATACGTCAACAGAAAATGCTCGTCAGATTGATAAACTTTTCCAAAGGTACCATTTCCATATTTCTTTTAGTTTAGCTATTCTGTTAAGGTTCTTCATCAGGTGTTCCAGTTTTCAAAATCAATTATAGCCATATATACAACAAAAAAAGTTTAATTCAAATCCGTCCAGTAGTTATTGCGTGAAACGTTTGTCTGTCCGTCTGCACGACCCCTATATGCTGTTAAAAATCTTAATAGCGGAAGGTAGAAATCACCAAAATGGCGCAGCGCCATCTATTGGAAACATGAGAAATAATTTAGCTTTCATTGTATGGATGGCTATCGAATACGTAATACATACATAATGGTCATCAATTTTTCGTGCACACTCAGTGGATTACGATTTATGAAAAAATTACATAGGAACTACGTTTAAATTAGGATAGTACCTATTATATAATCTGTGGTTTAAATTAAATCACTTTAAAGACGCCATTCTCATTTTATCAACGCCAACTATTGGATATTTTTCTTGGCACAATCAGTAGATGACCGGAAATAAATCTGCAAATGAATTTATTCGTTTCTTTTCAAAATTAAAAAAAAAGTATGAAAATAATTCTAGAAAACAAATAAAAACGAAAACAGAAAATTATTGTTTGTGGCAGGATTCGATCCAGCTACTTTCTTGAAACATTTCTTTACTAAAATATTTAAAAAAATATAGAATTCTAAAAAAAAACTAATACAAAACGAAAAAAAGTAAGTAAAAAGAAGTCACGTCTACCAGGATTCGAACCCTCTACTTAAAAAAATTGATCCGCGACCTCTACCGACAGGGCCAACATGCGTTGTTTGTAGCTGACGAAATTTCAAATGGGATTTGTCTATAAGTACGCAAATTCACCCCTTTTTTTGGACTGTAAGGGTTGAAATTGTGAACAACCCTTTCTTATGTGGACAGTTTATAGTATAATGAAGACACTTACCAAATTTCACGTTTAAAGCTTTTATAGTTTCGGTTTTGTGATGATAAATTATTTTACCTCCCCTTTTTACCCCTTTAGAGGTTGAATTTCAAAAAACGCTGAAACACGCCAGTGTTTATTTTTGTTGAGAAGTATTCTTGCCAAGTTTCAAGTAAATCAGTAAAGATTTTAATTTTTTTAATACAAACTTTGCCCTCAATTTTAACCCCCTTAGGGGTCTAATTTTGAAAAATCCTTTCTTATCTGAGCACTACGTATTAACATAAAACTTCGGTCCAAATTTCAAGTTTATAGCTTTTATGGTTTAGGCTGGGCGTTGATTTATCAGTTACCCTTGTTCTTTTATATGTATATATATAGATATATATATATATATATATAGAATAAGAATATTTTTCTTAGCACAATCAGTAGATGACCGGAAATAAATCTGCAAATGAATTTGTTCGTTTCTTTTCAAAATAAAAAAAAGTAAGAAAATAATTCTAGAAAACAAATAAAAACGAAAACAGAAAATTATTGTTTGTTGTTGCAGGATTCGATCCAGCTACTTTCTTGAAACATTTCTTTACTAAAATATTTAAAAAAATATAGAATTCTAAAAAAAAACTAATACAAAACGAAAAAAAGTAAGTAAAAAGAAGTCACGTCTACCAGGATTCGAACCCTCTACTTAAAAAAATTGATCCGCGACCTCTACCGACAGGGCCAACATGCGTTGTTTGTAGCTGACGAAATTTCAAATGGGATTTGTCTATAAGTACGCAAATTCACCCCTTTTTTTGGACTGTAAGGGTTGAAATTGTGAACAACCCTTTCTTATGTGGGCAGTATATAGTATAATGAAGACACTAACCAAATTTCACGTTTAAAGCTTTTATAGTTTCGGTTTTGTGATGATAAATTATTTTACCTCCCTTTTTTACCCCTTTAGAGGTTGAATTTCAAAAAACGCTGAAATACGCCATTGTTTATTTTTGTTGAGAAGTATTCTTGCCAAGTTTCAAGTAAATCAGTAAAGATTTTAATTTTTTTTCATACAAACTTTGCCCTCAATTTTAACCCCCTTAGGGGTCTAATTTTGAAAAATCCTTTCTTATCTGAGCACTACGTATTAACATAAAACTTCGGTCCAAATTTCAAGTTTATAGCTTTTATGGTTTAGGCTGGGCGTTGATTTATCAGTTACCCTTGTTCTTTTATATATATAGAAGATGTGTGTATAGGAATTATATATTTTGTTTATACTATAATGGATACCTATTTTTCATGCAAAAAATTGTTTCTCACGGATAATTAAGATAATTACGTAAGCGCGATCGTAAATATACCTAATTAATGTATTTTTATTCAAAGTCAAGTAACAATTTCAATCCTCAAAATAATGAATATTAAATGTATGGAAACTTAGCCATTGATAGTGAAAATAACTTTTTAGGTATTTGATGGAATTATGATATGACAGACTAGCTTTTGTCCACGGCTTCGCCCGCGTGAATTTCCCACGGGAACAGTGCCCTTTCCCGGGATGAAAGGCACCCTTTCTAAAGTCCACTTATCGCTTTATCTACTGAAATACTTCTCAGTATTTCAGTAGATAAAGCGTGAAGATGTACCAAACAAGCAAATTAATAAACAAACGCACTTTCGCATTTATAATATTAGTTAGGATTGATCTATAGACTCAGAGATAGACGTCTTGGACCTGCATCCTTTCGGTGAGGGTGCAACCACACTGATCGACGCGGAATCAAGTCCTTATTCTGTTGTCAACGGAATAAGGACGATAACCGAATGAACTGACGCCATCAATCAGTGTGATTGCACGACTGAGCTATTATCGCTTATAATTTGTTCGTATGATTTTTTTTAAACAAAAGATTTTATAAGATCTTATATCACTGAGCACATTTTTAACGTACGAGTGTTAATAAACAAAGTGTTGTCTATTGTTTTAGGTATAATAGAGCGGGCGGTCGAATGTGATATGACCAGCGACCGCGCCGCGCGAACAGACAGCGCAGACATGCACATCAGTGGGGACCCGCCCTACAACTGTGACCACAGCCCACTCAGGTATCAGGATATCCATCTCTTTCTCTTTAGTCGTATTTCCTCATGACTGAAGGTCGTGGTCATTATATAAAATTAAAAATTAAAAATTAAAAATTCTTTATTTTTGTACCATTTACATTATCTTATTTGTGATTGGGATCTCCATTTAAGTAAATAATTACCTGTGTTAGGAGATCCCGCTCTTCAATAACAACAGTATGTACATATTAAGGTACTTATATAACTAAAAACTATTGCATTAGCCTATTTTAATTACCTATTTTATGTTTGTGTATGTGTATAGATGAGAGAATGCGTGTTTGTGTGTGTGAGCATAACGTGTGTGTGCTGTGCTATCAAATAAGTGGGACTATTCACATAAGGTTTCAATTTCATCATAACTTAGGGATTTTAAATATGCAGTAATAATTTTTTTTAGATATGTATTTTGTATGAGAATAAAAATTTAATTTATTATTTAATCTATAATATAAGAATGCAGATTGTCGCGTATATTGCCGTCCAGCAAATTTAGTTTTAACAACGGGTAGTGGTACAACCACACGGTTTCGTCTTCTGCGTAATTCATTTGGATCAAACTTGAAAGTCCTATGAAATTTTAGAACACAATTTAAAATATACAGTCCTCGAACCGTGAGCAGATCACACAGCCTGTATAAACAAATAGTGGAAAAGGTGTACGGTTTAAAGCACATAACTTTTAGTAATGCTCTTTGAGACCTTTCTAACTCCAGCATTTTCGTCTTAGTAGCTCCACCCCAAACCGGAATACAATATACTATGATTGATTGGGCAAGTGATAAATAAATTTGTTTTAATAGTTTCGTATGAGCGACATGTCTCAAAGATTTGAAGATCCATATCAATTTGCGGATTCTGTTCATAACAAGGTCTAGGTGGTCGTGCCAGGTGAGACGCTGATCAATAACGACACCTAGATATTTTATCTTGGCAGTCTTATTGATTATATCACAGTCACAGCCATTGTATGGTGTGGCAGTAAGTAGTAGTTGAGTAGTTGTGGAGTGCACGAGAGAAAAATCACCAACAGTCACAGATGTTATATTATTAAGTTAGAGATACACTGGCCGTTGGCTATTCCACTCAGTCGTAGGTTTGGATGCACTCTGCTAGTAAAAATTATGCACTTAAGGTAATACGCGCGAGCCGTGGCGATCGCCGCGTAAGCAAAAATTATGTACAGTGAGACTGTACATCTTGGCAACGCCAAAAAGATAAAAAGTAAAAATTATAAATGATAAAGTTAAGTGTAAATTTAAAGTAAAAATGTAAAAGTAAAAATTAAAGTAAAATTCACTAAGAAAATAATATTTAAAGTTCAAGTCACAAAGATTGGAATAGCCATCACAAAGCAAATAATAAATCTTAATCAAATTCGAATGCTAAGTTAGGAGTTCCTCCGGTGACGTTCCGTCGCGATGTTCCCGGGGGAGTCTTGGTATGATGGGTCCTCTCTCTGTGCTCGTCCGGTCGCTGAATAACTTGCAGTTCGATGTCATCGGTTTTCCGTTCAGTGTTTGCTTTTTGTGTGTTTTTCCTGTTCCGAGCAAAGCAGCGGGGACAGAGTTTCCTCCCAACCAACACAAGCAAAAATGTTACAGCGGCCGCTAGTAAAGTATAACTAATCACATACTGATGGATATCGTGACTAGATATTTCTGTAGTTGGTAGTCGGGCCTCTTGTTCTTTCTGGTAGGCGATGCTCTCGTCTATCTTGTCGAAAGTAAGTTCGTGAGGTACCGCTTGAAAAGATGTTAAGTTGACTATCTTGTTAACAGCCTTATTCAGGCTGAAGTCTGGTACAGTAAGCCCATAATCCATGGTGATTCGACTGCTGTAGCGGCTTCGAGAGTAAATAGTTAAATCTTTAGATTGTACCAGGCATCCTTGTGGCAGTGTAACAATCCCAGATGAAGTCATCGTGAGAGGTGTGACGTCATTGCCACATATGACACGAAGCGGACAAGTTTGGCAACAAATCATCAGCCAGCTGTTTCGAGTGTGTAATTCTATCCATGAGTCCTTGCACGTCGCGTGCTCGATATCACATGGCGCGGTGTTTTGATGTGATAGCAGTTTTGCTTCGCAGGCTGCATTGTTGCTATGTAGATCGAAAACTGGCGGGTTTTTCTTGCAGATAATTTTTCCCGACTGTTGTAAACATTGTTGAAAATCTTCTGCAGTTAATAGTAGATAGATATTTTTCTCAAAGTTGACTCCAATATATGGTGATGTCAATTGTACATAGCCAAATTCCATGTTTGTTTTCACTGGCAGAGGTATCGTATGATACAGTGTGAAGTCTTCATTTGAAATCAAGGGAATGTGCATTTCGAAGAGAAAATAATTATCAGTTACTCGTGCTCTCACGTAGATAAGTTTGTAGATATCTTTGATATCTTCTTGGTAGTTCTCGACTGGTAGCGATAGTGACTTCGGAATGCTTCCTGAGATTTCACTTAACTGTTGAATCAAATGAGCTGGAGTGATCAAATGCACATCGACATGTCCTTGATAGACATTAGTGAGAGAGTCGAATAGCATTTCTTGGAATTTCTTCAAGCTGTTTATTAATAAGAAAAGTGTCAACGACGCCGAATTGAAGTAAGATGTGGCCGAAAGAATTTCCATCTGAGTTTCCAATGCAGCCATATTCTGGTTAGTTTGATTTATGAATCCATCGATCATGTGAAATTGTCGTTGAATGTTTTCTTCGCTTTTCTTTAAAATGTTGTTTTCAAGTTCCACAATAGAAGTCTGATTTTTTATTAATTCCAGCAGGTAGTTATCTTTGTTTTTGATGGATTGTATATCATCTTCATATTTGTCAGCAAATCGTTGGTCGAGTATTCCAAATAAGCTGTTAGCAATATATCCCACACCATCAATTAATCCTCGCTTCTTGCGGTTGACAGTGAGATGCTTATGAGGATTAACCAAAATGTCGTTGTAGTGGTGAAGAAGATCCATCTCATGGTTAAGCTGCTCTGTTGTTGTTCTACATTGTTGTAAGTTGGAAATGTGACATAGCTTTTCTAAGTTTTTAAAATAGCTGTCAATTCGTCGAGTTCCTTCCCAGTACGTAGATAAATTGTAATACATAATTAACATCCATTCATTGTGTACTACTTGCATTTTGCCGACTGTGTCATAGTATATAGGGCGCTCTTGTTCCAGTGATGTAAGTTGAGCGTCCGACGATACGCCGACCTTGGTACCATATGATCCTGATAAGACTGTAAATAAGGTCAAGGCAGTTAGTAGTAAATTTGTGACGAGTTTGTTTCCTTTTCTTCTTCGAGTTTTCTTTTCAGGACCTTGTTTTGTTTCTTTTTGAGTTTCAGGTTCAGGATCAATGGCTTCGACTTCAGAGTTCAGAAGAAGTTGCGCTAATTTGACTATAGGACGCTTGATAACTCCAGTTTGTGTTTTGATGGTGGTGACTCTAACACATCCGTCAGCGCCCGGATGCGTCTCCATCACACGTCCTTTAGCCCACTTTCCTGGGGGCAAGTTGTCCTGCTTCACCAGTACAATGTCGCCAATGTTTATATTTTTTGTTGGTTTGTTCCATTTACTGCGTGCTTGAAGTTGTGCCATATAGTCGTTGGACCAGGCTTTCCAGTAGTGTTGGAACATGTTTTCAAGTAGTTGCCATCTACACCGCATATCAATTTTGTACTCATTGTAGTTGGATAGGGGTAGAGATAGTAGCGAGCTGCCTGTGAGAAAGTGTCTTGGCGTCAGACAGTTAGAGAACTCTTCAGGGTCTTCAGTTAGAGGACACAAAGGCCTCGAGTTTAGGCACGCTTTGATTTTGGTGAGTAGGGTTGTGAACTCCTCATAGGTTAGCTTCTGGTCACCAAGTACTTGTTGTAGATGGTGCTTCGTGGACTTCACAGCGGACTCCCAGATCCCTCCCGCGTTTAGCCAGGAAGTTACGTTAAAATTCCAGATAGCCTTCAATTTGGCTAGTTCATTGAAGAAATCAGTAGATAGCATCGACTTAAATTCCTCAAATTCTTGTCGTAGTACTCTTGCAGCGCCGACAAAGTTAGTACCGCAATCCGAGTACATGTGTTTAGGGGTGCCACGCCTGGCACACAAGCGTCGAAATGCTGCGATGAATGTTTCGGTGCTGAGGTCCGAAAATAGTTCTATATGTACAGCTTTAGTTGCCATACATATGAAGATTGCAATGTAGCCCTTAGTAGTTTTGGCGCCTCTTCCCTTGTGTGTTTTTATTTCAACAGCTCCAGTGAAATCGACACCACAGTGTGTGAAAGGCCGACTCGGTGTTACACGTTGATATGGTAGGTTGCCCATAAGTTGATGGTTATCCACTTGATTGAAGCGACGACAGCGGACACATTTTCGTAATTGAGTTTTGACAGCCCTATTGCCGCCAACGATCCAGTACGCCTGCCTTATGTGAGTCAGCGTTACCCGAGCTCCGCCGTGCAATGTTTTGATATGCGATTGTTCTATTAATAAACTTGTAAATCGTCCCCTGTAGGGTAGGATAACAGGATTTTTCATATTTGCAGGCAAAGCTGAGTTCTTGAGACGTCCGCCAACTCGTATCACTTTGTCCTTATCCAGATAAGGGTTCAGTTTCAAAATAGGACTTCCTTTAGTTATAAGTTCGTTGTGTATCAGCTGTTCATATTCGACAGTAAATTGCGTTTGTTTCACGTACCGTTTGTTAAGTATGTTAGCTCTATTAAGTTCGCTTGCACTTAGGTAGGTAGTTTCCGATTTCTTTTTGTTGCGCAAGTTATGAATGAATCGTTGAATCCAAGCGATAATTCTTGTCATTCGGAATAATGAACTACAATTATTTAATAATGTAGTTATAAGATTTTCAATGTTAAATTCTTCGTGATAATATTTGGAAATCTCTGATAACAGCGATCTCTTAGTTCTTCGTTTTGAGTTTTCTTGAGTAGGCCAGTTAAAGTAGAAGGTATCATTAGTACGATTCCGGCTCAGTCCGAGCGTTTTAGAAGCCTCTTCAGTTTTAAATTCATAGTTGATGTTGGATGCAATTTGATCCGATGGTAAATCTTCCAATAGGGAACGATCGTTGCTGGACCATTTGCGTAGATTCATACCGCCGCCTTTAAGTAATGCGATTAGCGATTTTTGTAATTCATTCGCTTCCGAAAATGAATTTCTTCCGCAGACCAAATCATCCATGTAGAATGCGTTCTTCAGTACTTCGGCAGCTGTTGGAAAGTTGTGGCCATCATCAATAGCCAATTGTAGTAAAGTTTGCATTGCCAGCCAAGGGGCGCATGTCATCCCATATGTTAAAGTACATAGTTGGTATTCGTTAAGGGGCTCGTTAGGCGTTTCTCTCCATACGATTTTTTGCAGATGTTGTTGTTCCTGGGCAATCCATATGCATCTGTACATCATTTGGATGTCTGCAATAAGAGCAAACTTATATGTTCTCCATTTTAGGATGAGAGCTTGAATGTCTTTTTGCAGATTAGGACCCTTTTCAAGTACGTTGTTCAGACTGAGACCATTGGAATTCTTTTGGGATGCGTTGAATACGACTCTTAAACGTGTTGAAGCCGCGTTCTCCCTCAGGATTCCATGGTGTGGCAAGTAACAGTCGTTAGCGGTAGATTCAGTCGATGGTCTCATGTTACCTAGTTCTTCATACTCCTTCATAAAATCCTTGTACATAGTTGACAGTCTCAGATTTTTCTGAAGTCGTTTTTCTAGTTGTAAGAATTGGGACACGGCAATAGGCCTAGATTTCCCGAGTTTATTCTCGTAGTCAGGACAAAGTGGCATCTTGACAATATATTTTCCATCAGAGCTTCTTTGTACTGTGTTCTTGTAAAATTGTTCACATTGGTCATCCTTGGAAATATCCTTGGAGTTTTGGATTTCCTCAGTTTCCCAAAATTTTGTAATTTCTTCTAAATTGATTAGTGTTACATGGCAGTTAAAAGTTTTCATTTTCCCGCATAGAATCCATCCTAGATGTGTCTGTTGTGCAACTGGGGATTGTTGACCTCCCTTAAGTACCCCGTCGAGTATGATCTGAGAATACACGTCGGCGCCTAGGAGAAGATCAACAGGCCGAGATATGTTAAAGTCTGGATCGGCGAGTTTCAGGTGTTCCAGATGAGGCCATTGTGATTTTTCAAAAGTAGAGTGGGGTAAGTTATTCGTAAGTTTCTTCATAATTAGCGCTGTTGTTTCAAAGGTAAAGTCGGAGTGTATCGATTTACAGGATAAGTTAAGCTGTCCTCTGCAATCTCCAGATACAGATCCGATGCCAGTTACAGTAGCAGTTAATTTCTTGCGAGGCAGTCGCAGCAGCTGCGACGCTGACTCACTCAGTAAGTTCACCTGAGACCCTTGATCCAGAAGGCACCTCAGGGTGTGGTATGTACCATCAATTGCCTTTACTTTTAGCTGAATCGTGGTAAGTAAGATTTCAGTGTTAGTGTCACTTATATGGTTCGTAGTTTGATGCTGTGAAGATGTTGAAGGATTTTGCTCCACATAGTTAGATTTGTTAGATGAAAAATTCCTGTTAGCTTGATGTAATAAAGTGTGATGTCTCAAATTACATTCCTTACAAGTTTTCTTCGATTTACATTCGTCGTTATTGTGGCTAAAGAGACAATTTTTGCAGAGTTTCAATTTCGCAACTGTGTTATTGCGCTGCGTAGTATCCAGTTCAAGAAATTTGTCACATTGCATCAAAACATGACTTCCGCTGCAATTTGGGCATTTTCCATAAACTGTATGATAGTTGTAAGATTTTTTAAATTCAAAACTAGGTTTCTTCATAGGTTGTTTCGGCGAAGTTTTCCAGTTTGATGAAGAGTTAGATGATTTATCAGGTTGATTATTTCCCTTCTTAGTTGACTTTGCAGTTTCATAAGCCATGAACTTTGTTTCCAGGAAATATATAAAATCCGACAAGTTCTGTATCTCCCGATGATCCCGAATTTCATTCATGTAGTCGTTTAGTGTGGAAGAATCAAGTTTAGGTAACATTAATTGGACGATCATAGGATCCCAAGTTGAAGTATCGAGACCAATGTTAGACATTCCGTTCATGCATTCCTTAATGACGTCATGCATTCTCCTTAAGTTGTTAGCGTCTGGATTTTGAATTACAGGAAGGTTCATCATAGTATTGAAGAAAGATGTAAACTGCAAGCGACGATTGTC
Source organism: Ephestia elutella (assembly GCA_018467065.1). NCBI lineage: Eukaryota > Metazoa > Arthropoda > Insecta > Lepidoptera > Pyralidae > Ephestia > Ephestia elutella. The sequence goes on from CM031584.1 coordinate 5,859,824, forward strand.
GTACCGCTGAGTCAGTATTTCCCAACAGGAGTTGTAGTTATCGGCACTTACAGATAAATGTTGTACTAAAGTTTCAGCTTCACCCTTCAGTTTAGTTTTCAAATGCCTCATTTTCTGCGCCTTGTTAATAGTTGGGTTGTTATGGATAGTCTCTAAAAAAAGATCTTTAAAAGATATCCACTTACTGTAGTTACCAGAAAATTCCGGGAGTTCCATTTTAGGTGCAGATTTTTCATAGTGAGCGTTTGACCAAATTTTTGAGTTGATCTTTTTTCGTAAATCGTCGTATTGTTCCTCGATTTCTCCAAAAGATTCATAATAGTGAGAATTAGATCCTTTCAGTTTAAAATCTATTTCCCAGTGTAGTTTGTCGATAGGTTGCCATTTCGACTTCAGGATAGATAGGCTATCTTCTAACTCCCATTTTTCAGACATACAGGAGATGTCGATCTTGGACATAGCGTTGCTGATTGCGTTGAAGTAGCATTCCTGTTTGTTGAGTAAGCGTTGTACTTCACAGGCACCCTCGTCCGAGTCCTGTGAGTCGTCAGTTGATGTTCCAGCTAAGTCAAACTTAAAGCCGCGTTTCTGTTGGCTTAAGGCACTTAGCCTGTTGTTTATGTCAGTTATATTTGACAAATACAGTTCTTTAGTTTTCTCGTAGACATTTTCCGAGAAATAGTTGATAGTTTTGTCTTCTATCTCCAGTACTAGAAGAGCATGCCTCGCCTCGAAGTCCTGCCACTGAGCTTCTAGCGACGCCAGTCGTGTGTTGAGATATTCCTCAGTTTTTCGAGAAGAAGAATCCTTGCGATAGTTTGTACACAAAGTCTTGATGTTCCCGAAGCAAGTTTGTTGAAGTTCCAGTTTGTTCATGTTGAATGTTAGTTATTAAGTAGATAGTTTCTTCGATAACTCAGTTGATCTGGCACGTAGTTGACGGTGACAGATGAGTAGAGATGCGTTAGTTCACGACACGAAGACTACACAGTTATACGCAGTCTAGTAGTCGCTTAAGATCTCAGTGTCTCTGTACTCCTTGTACAGTGTGTGCGCCTTCTCAATCTAACTGGGGATTCTCGCTTGTGAGAGGCCAGCTAAACCGATTCGCCACTGTAGTTAGAGATACAAAAAAACACCAAGTTCTTACCTTTCGAAGGACCAAAGATGTAGGGTGTGGCAGTAAGTAGTAGTTGAGTAGTTGTGGAGTGCACGAGAGAAAAATCACCAACAGTCACAGATGTTATATTATTAAGTTAGAGATACACTGGCCGTTGGCTATTCCACTCAGTCGTAGGTTTGGATGCACTCTGCTAGTAAAAATTATGCACTTAAGGTAATACGCGCGAGCCGTGGCGATCGCCGCGTAAGCAAAAATTATGTACAGTGAGACTGTACAGCCATCTTTATTAGAATTGCATGTATGTATTTTTATTTCAAAATTTATAGGCTGTGAACTATTATAGTTAGAAAAAGTTATATAGTTCGATTTCGAGGTATTCAAAGTTAGTAAGTTGCGTCTTAGCCAACCAGCGACCTTGGTCAAACCTTCTTCAGTGCTTTTACGAACGTCTTCCCATGTTTCTCCTATGAATACTATTGCGGTGTCGTCAGCGTATGAAAAAACTTTACCGTTATTAATGTTCATGTTACAAAGTGTATTTATGTAAATAAGAAAAAGGGTAGGCCCAAGGACACTGCCTTGGGGTACACCGTAAGTAACAGGGGCTTCTTCGCTAGTGTGATTGCCAATTTTTACGCATTGTTTACGATTTCTGAGAAAGTCATTAAATAGCGACAAGGGAGGTCCTCTAATTCCAATAGCTTCAAGCCTGTGCATGAGAATGGGTATAAAAACAGTATCGAAGGCCTTTTTAAGGTCTAAGAATGCTGTCACACATTTTTTACCTTGGTCAACTGCTTGAACAATAAAGGCTGACACACACCAAACGGTGTCGCAGACGTGCTGCACTGCGTCTTGGTTTGTATTATTTGAATTTGTACGCGGTGGTTCCCACCGACGGTGTCGCAGATGCATTGCGTTGCGTCTGCGTGCATCAGTCGGCCGGCAGTCCGCGCGATACAAACTGAACATGGCCTCGGTGCGGTCGCGCATAAGCGGGACGGCAACGTCGCTCACTCGCTCGGGCGTGTTGACGTTGTATTTCGTAGGATTTTTTAGTCGAAAACACACCGCGGTGATCTATGCGTCTGCGTGCATCTGCGACACCGGCCGCAGCACTCCAGTTGTGAAAATTTACAGATTTTAGTTTGGATTTTACTGACTAGTGATCATGGATTTTGAAATACACGAAAAGATAATTAATATGGTACGTAGTTACAAATGTTTATATGATCCACAGGACAAAAATTATAAGAACAGTTCATATAAAACTATGTTGTGGGAAAAAATTGTTAGGGAATTAGGAATTGAAGGTAAGTACTAAATAAAGACTATTATGTTGCAAGTAATTCACTTGAAATGCTATCTTCCTCGTCGTTCGACATCTTGACACAAAATTACAGCCGTGATCCGAAACGAAAACACGGCGTCGCAGACGCACGCAGACGCAGCGCGCTGCGTCTGCGACACCGTGCGTCTGCGACGCCGTGGAGCCGGTGTGAATTGCTTTTGCCGCAGCCGTGCTGCAGATGAAACGCACGGTGTCGCAGACGCATCCGGTGTGTGGCAGCCTTAAGTGAAGACAAATCTACAACAGCATCCTCAGTAGAGATTCACACATATATGGAATGAAACACACACAACGACTCTCATGGCAATTTTAATGGAGTGGTTTGCCATTGCCTTCTCCATTTCACACACTAGCTGATAATCATCAACCAGAGTGCAGGTTTCCTCACGATGTTTTCCTTCACCGGAAGCAAGTGGTGTTCGATGAAAACTAACATGAGTCAGATTGGTATACAAACTCATGTAGCCCGGGCAGGATTCGAACCTGGGATTTTGTATCCACAGGCGGGCGCCCTACCACTCGGCCACCACCGCTTCAGGATATCCATACTGCCGTACTATACTATACATACAAGTCGAATCTGACATGAGCAGTGTGGTTGCACCCTAATACAGGGCTGGCATATTACATTCGGTATGAGTCCTAAGATGCTGTTAATGTCTCTCATTCGTAGCAATATTAAATTGAATGTATGCGCAATTCGTATTCAAGCCAAACCAATATTCGATTGAATGTCTGAATAAATTTCTCTCGTGTCAATACTGACGAAGTAATTGAGATCCTTTTCATTTCTGCCTTATGGAGTATATTTGAGTTATGGACGATTTGGGAAAATATAAATCCAATATAAATTGTGGTGAGAAATAAATCATATTATTATTATGTACATATTAAGTTAGTTTCCTATATATTAGGTGCAATAAAGTATTTTACTTACTTAATTCCATAAACATCAGCATGTATTTTTATGTCATAAGTAGGTAACACAATTATTTAATTAACTTTATTAAATACGTTCTTTTAGTGTAATCTAAGTGTTCTTTTAGTGTTGTAGTGTGTAGTGTTTTAGTGTGTATGGTTTCTCAGCATACAAACAGAAGGATTAAAGAGAAAAAAACTGGCCAAGTGCGAGTCTAGCTCGCGCACCGAGGGTTCCGTACACAATAAGCATCTCAGCATCTCAGCTCTAACTAAAAGACTAACTAGTTTCAAAAACAAACTTAACTTTAAAATTTAAAAAAATAGTTTGACAGACAGACGGACAACAAAGTGATCTTATAAGGGTTCCGTTTTTGCCTTTTGAGGTACGGAACCCTAAAAAGGCAATCAAATGTTTTAAATGTTTTTCTATTTCAACTATGATAAATCCTAACTAAAATTATAAATGCGAAATTGAGTTTGTTATGTGTTTATTTATATGTTTGTTTGTTATCCCTTCATGCTTTATCTGTTGATTGAACCAATCTTCCTAAAATTTCATCCCGGGAAAAAGCACTGTTCCCGTGGGAAATTCACGCGGGCGAAGCCGCGGGCAAAGCTAGTTCTGTCTATATTATTTAAAAAAAAAACATCATGCAGGAGATAATAAATGTACTTTTAATGCTATACTTACGTAAATTCAAAAATGTGTCTTGTCAAGATTCCCTGTGTGCTCAGAACTCAAAGGGTTCGTTCGTTTCAGGCACTCGCACGGATACAATGGCGACGTGAAGGGCAGGCATATAAACGCAGATGACGACGATTTAGATATAAACAGTGAGTATATTTAAAAAAATACACGCAATACAACCCCCAAATAGCGTAATGGATTTCGTTCAATTGATGTGTTCAATTACTATCGTATTTACATGAGTACATCTCATTAATTACTTACATTAAAATGTTTACGATTCCCGATTTTAGCATTAAAATCTCCAATAACGTTTATTTTCCTAGCCATTAAAATATATAGATTTTTCGCTAAGTTTTTATACATGTCGCTAAGATTTTTGTCTGCCTCTGGCGCAGCGACCTTGCCTCTGAACCAAGGGATCCCGGGTTCGATCCCTGGTCAGATCTGAAGAACTCAAGATGGAAAGATGGAAAATTATCTTTTTCAGATCTGTCTGGTTCTTGGATGTTTATCTATATAATAATATATGTATTTGTTATATCCTAATCCTAACTAATATTATACATAAATGCGAAAGTGTTTGTTTATTTGTTACCTCTTCACACTTTATCTCCTAAACCAATGTCCCTGAAATTTCGCATACACATTGTTAGAAGAACGGAGAAGGACATAAGTGTACGGTCAAAGACCGCACAATGTAGGTTATTGCTAACGCAGCGCTCTGATCAGCTGCGCTGTATATTTAAGCGATTATTTTATATTATTCTGTTCATTCTAACTTTAACTTAATCACTATAACTTTGACATTCTAACTTTGTCACTCCAACTTTTAACTATAACTTAACTTGTAACTTTAACTATAATAAACTCCAACTTATTTTTACTGTGCGTTTAACTTAACGTCAGTTCTCAACATCTACCATAACTTCAAGATCCTGTCAGCAGCTCAGCATCCTCAAACTCACCTCAACTTACACATCTACAACTACAAACTCCAACATCTTTTGGTCCTTCGAGTATCAACTTATCTGGTGCTTGGTGTCCTGGACTACGCTAGCGAATCGGTTCAATTGACCTCCCACAAGCGGGTCTCATCAATTTAATTGAGAAAGCGCACATAGCGTGAGGATTAACAAGTACCAAACGATCTACCAGCTCTACGCAAATACAACTGCTGCTCAACATGGCTGCTAACTTTGAAGAACTTCTTGCCCGTCAAAAGGAAAGCTTTGATAAGATCAAGCAAATCTGCACTAACTACAAGAAAGATGGCGAATCAAGGAAAACTGCCGAGTATTTGGACAAGCGTCTGGATGCTCTACGATCTCATTGGCCAGAATTTGAGATCAATCATAACATTTTGCTGAAACTGGATAAAAAGGAAGAAATCCAATACTTCGTAGACGACATTTACAGTAAAATGAAGGAACTATGCGACGAAACTACTCTATCTATCCTGAAACTGAAAAACGAACGATTTATGTCGCAAGACGTTCCCACACCATCCAAACGATTGATAAATGTACCTGCAGAGGAGCCTGAGGACGACTCCAGGGTCAAACGTCAAGAACTGTTACGTCATCAACAATGTAACTTCAAGCTATTCCGGAGATTTGTTTCCAAAATTGACATCAAAACTTTGAAGGAAAAATGGGAATTGGATGACGTATTGAGCAACTTGAAATCGAAGTGGGAAAAAATCGAAAAAATTAACTTTGAACTGGAATACTTATCTAGCGAAACTGATCAATCTTACGAACAGGAATACAACGAAATGGAATTTACTTACGAAAATATGAAGAAACAAATAAACCAAAAAATCTGGAACAACGTTCACTTCGAAAAAAGCACACCCAGAATTCAAATACCGGATTTCAATGGCAACTACACTCAAGGCTTGGGCAAACCAAACGCAGGACAGTAGCAGCGCTGTTTGAATGCGGGCCCGCGCAAGTTGTGATACAAGAAACTCTATGAACTATGGTACACCAAATTTTAACGCGGGCCCGCGCTCAAACTGCTCCGCGCCGCGCCGCTCTGAAACTGCCGGACGACAAACCAGGCGGCGCGAGAGCCGGGCAGAGGCAGCGCCTGCGCGGCGCAGCGCGGCTCGAGCGCGGGCCCGCGCTTCTGGATTTAACTATGGCGGCCATGTTAGTATGGCTCACCGGGGGCAGGGCGTTCGCAGTGCAGCGCGGCGCGTCAAAGGCAGTTGACGACTTTTGTATTTTTTTACAACTCCGTGATGGATTTCAGTGAAAAGTTAAACGAATTAGTGCGTAAAAATCAATGTTTGTGTGATTTTTGAGACAAATATTATATAAATATAACATACAAGGTGCTACATACGAAAATATGTGAAAATTTTATCCTAAAGACTTTCCAGGTTGAGACTTTCAGTGTTGCATTGACAATGATATTCCCCATATTCTTCTCTTCTTGTATTGATATCATAAACCCAAATTATTTTGTTTCGCCTTAGAGCCAAATTGCAGTATGAATCTTCTTTATCCGAGTCCGTGTCGTTCGACATCTTGTAGCGCTGCCTGCCTGACCCGTCATACTGAACGCAGTTTAAACGCGGTTCCGCGTTGCAACTGCTTTGAACCTGGCGCTGCGTTCAGTGTGCCCTCTCCCGCGCTTCTACTGACCTGCTCTGCTACTGTCCCGCGTTTGGTTTGCCCAAGCCTTCAGTGGATCTCTTTCAAGGACTTGTTTCTGGAGGGCATTCATAACAACCCCTTGCTGGCTAAAACTCAAAAAATGCAACATCTCAAGGCTAAACTGAAAGGAGAAGCTGAAAAGTTAATTCAACATCTCACAATCAGCGCAGATAACTACGATACGTGTTGGGAAATTCTCACGCATCGTTATGATAACCATCGCCTGTTATTTACATCCTACATGAATACGCTATTAAATCAGCAAATGGTGCAGCAAGGAAACGCAGCTACTATCAAAAAACTCCACGACACATCTTTGGAATGTCTGAACGGTATAACAAATATCGGATTGGATTTAACTTCAGCCCATCCAATAATAGCTCATCTTATCATGAAAAAACTTGACAACGAACTTTGCACGGAGTATATCAAGGACTTGAAAACTCCCAGGGAAATCCCTAACTTACACGAACTTTTGGAATTTTTGGAGTCAAAATTTGTTGCCCTGGAAACATTCGAGTCTGATCAACAGTCTAAATCATCAACTCAACCATCAAGCTATCGGAAATTTTATCCTGAAAAGAAGCCAAACAAACAGGAAAAAGTTGCGAAAACTTATTACACCTCTTTTCAAAAATACTGCCCTATGTGCAAGGTGAACGGTCACGTTCTTATGCAATGTGAGAAGTTCATCGACTTGAACAGTCACGCGCGAAACAACGAAGTGGCAAAACTGCGGATTTGCAAAAATTGTCTATTCAATCATAACAAGCCCTGTAACTCGGAAAAAGGTGCAAAACTTGCAATGAATCGCATCACACATTGCTACACAATGATAACGAAAATATTTCGCAAACAAACCACAGAACGGTAAATAACATTACAGATGAAAAAAAGGAGGTTCTATTAACTACTGTACAGCTGAAAGTAAAAAACTTGGATGGAAACTACGTAACTTTAAGAGGACTTTTGGATCAAGGTTCACAAGTCAATCTTTTATCTTTGGATGCTGCTCAGTATCTTCGTCTTCCACGACGTAAACTAAGTGCTGTTGTTTCTGGAGTAGGAAACATCAACGGAAACTGCAAAGGCTCATTACTATTGGAATGTAAATCACTATACTCGGCATTTACATTCAAAACTGAAACTCTGATAATGAGCAAACTTATCAACAAACTACCGATGTCATCATTTTCGATCGAGAATTGGTTCCAATTCTCGATCGAAAATGATGACATCAAGTAGTTCTACTTGGATAACATCAAGCTAGCTGATCCTGAATTCAATATCTCAGGACCCATAGACTTTTTGCTGGGAGCAGACGTCTACTCACAAATTATCCTAGATGGGGAAATGAAAAGCGAAACTAACTATCCTGTTGCACAACAAACAAAGCTGGGATGGATCCTGTGCGGGAACGTACAAACATTTCAATGTTGTGTGACCCTAAACGAACTCAACAATATCACGAATTTTTGGGAAACAGAGGACGTAACCAAACGTGATAACGAACTTAACAAGGAACACTGCGAAAAATATTATTTGGAGACAACTACAAGGCAAGACGATGGGAGATATATCGTAAAAATGCCGATGAAACCTAACTACGAACAACATCTCGGAAGCTCAAAACCTCAAGCCTTATCTCAATTTTATCAGCTGGAAAAAAGGATGGAAAAACAGAACTATTTCACAACGCAATACAAACTTTTTATGAAGGAATATCTGGACATGGGACACATGAAACCTGATACTCTTAAACAAGGAACTCAACTTCAATCTTATTTACCGCATCATGGAGTGATGAAGCTAGAATCAACAACAACAAAGCTAAGAGTCGTCTTCAATGGAAGCATGAAGACCAGCTCAAGTAACAGCCTTAACGATGTGATGTATACTGGCCCTAACCTCCAAAAGGATATACAAGAACTTATCATTCACTGGAGAACACACAAGTTCGCTTTAGTAGCTGACGTAGAAAAAATGTATAGAAACATAATGCTGCACGAAAATCAGCAACATCTACAAAAGATTTTATGGCGGGAATCTCCACGACAGCCACTACAAGAAATGAAGTTATGTACTTTAACGTATGGACTAAGAGTTTCTCCATACTTAGCGATTCGAACGCTACACCAACTTGCAAGAGATGATGGCCATAAATATCCAAAAGCTGCCAAAGTACTTGAAAACCACTTCTTCATGGACGATTTGGTTTGCGGAGTCAGCAATATTGAAGAAGGACGGAAGCTGATACACGATCTTATAGCTCTAAAATGAAAGGAGGAGGATTTAACTTACGAAAATGGGCTAGCAACGAACCAACTTTATTAGAAAACATTCCACAAGAACAACTATCACAAAAGGACGTATTGAATTTCAACAGCGAGCATACATCATCTAACACTAAAACTCTGGGCTTGAGATGGAACACGAAAGAAGACTATTTATACTTTGATTTCAACTTATCTGTATCGGAAAAACCGCAAACTAAACGAAAACTGTTATCGGAAATTAGCTGCCTGTGGGATCCCCTCGGGTATCTTGCACCTATCTTAATTCAAACCAAGCTATTATTCCAGAAGCTTTGGTTGAATAACTTAGGATGGGACGACACTGTGCCATCCGAAATAGCTATGGAATGGGAAGAGCTAAGAAAAGATCTTCAAAACATCAACAAACTTAAACTTCCAAGATGGATGAACGGATGCTGCGAAGATTCAAAACTGGAACTATTTGGATTTTCTGATGCAAGCGAAAAAGCATACGCGGCCGTTGTGTATTGTCGCACACGGAACGAACAAAACGAGCCTACAATTACGCTTATCGCAGCTAAAACAAGAGTAGCGCCACTGAGAAACAAACTTACGCTGCCACAGATGGAATTGTGTGGAGCTCTATTATTAGCAAAACTTATCGACAAAATCAGATGCGCTATCAACAGAAAAACTATAACTCTTCACTGTTGGACGGACTCAAGGGTCGTTCTCGCTTGGTTGCAACGTGACGTCACTAAGTCTGAGAGATATATCGCCAATCGAGTGAAACAAATAACTAACATCGTTCCTGCGAGCCAATGGGACTACGTAAAAAGCAAGGAAAACCCCGCAGACTGTGCTTCTCGAGGCCTATCAACTTCAAAACTTTTATCTTTCACCCTGTGGTGGGAAGCACCCCTGTGGTTGAAAACATACAACGAAGAAAAAACTCAAATATCTAAACAGATATTTTACACCGAAATCGGAACAATTAAAAATACCTATGCAACATATGTTGAGGACAATAGCACCGTAATAAGTGCACTATTAGCAAAATGCAGCACAATGACTCGTGCAATCCGAGTCGTCAGCTGGATTCGACGATTTATTTCCGCTGTTCGTCGGAATAAAATAACTTATACAACTAAATATTTAACTATTATGGAACTTTCTGAAGCAACTGAGATGATTTTGAAACACGAACAAGGGCAATATTTTAGTGCGGAGATTGCTCAACTACGAAAATCTGGGTCCCTGCCTTCAAAAAGCAACATCTTAAAACTGCACCCTATTTTGGACGAAAAAGGGCTGCTACGAGTCGGAGGTCGGCTACGTAACTCGGAACTGTCTTACGAAGCAAAACATCCCATTATCTTTCCACCTGGAAGGATTACTGAATTAATCATCGAGCACTATCATAAACTTACTTTGCACGGTGGAGCCCGACTCACTTTGGCGCAAATTCGACAAAAATACTGGATTCTTAGTGGAAACAGTACTGTGAAAAAACAACTACGAAAATGCATCAAGTGTCATCGATTCAAGGCTCACAAATCTGAACAATTCATGGGCGACCTTCCGAAAGCAAGAGTAACACCATCCAGACCCTTTTTAAAAACTGGCGTGGACTACACAGGTCATGTGGAACTTAAGATAAACAAAGGAAAAGGAGTCCGAACCTGCAAGGGATACATTGCCATATTCGTTTGCATGGTAACTAAAGCCGTGCATTTAGAATTGGTTTCGGACTTGTCAACTGAAACATTTTTAGCTGCTCTGAAGCGGATGGCTTCCAGAAGAGGACAGCCGGAGGACATCTACTCAGACAACGGAACTAACTTTGTTGGTGCTGCGAAAGTACTTGAACGAGATTTTCGGGAAAACAAAACATTCACCTCAACAGCATTTCATGACGAACTAAACCAACTACAAATAAAATGGCATTTTAACGCTCCCCTTTGGCCTTCAGCAAATGGCTTGTGCGAGGCTGCAGTGAAGTCCATGAAATATCACTTACGCAGAGTACTTGGAGAGCAAAAGCTAACTTATGAGCAATTCACAACTTTACTATGTCAAATTGAGGCGTGCATGAATTCATGACCCATTTGCCCGCTAACAGAAGATATCGACGAACTGGAATTCTTGACACCAGGTCACTTCCTGGTCGGTGGTCCTATAATGGCACTGCCGAAAGGACGCAACGATGAAACTCTCAGCTTGCGAAATAGATGGAAATTGATCGAACAACTAAATTTACATTTTTGGAAACGGTGGTCTCAAGAATATCTACACGAAATGCAGACACGAAGCAAATGGAGACTAGCAACAAAAAACCTTGCTATCAACGACATTGTACTCCTAAAAGAGAGTAACTTTCCACCTGGAAAATGGGCACTAGGTCGTATTCTCGACATTCATCCTGGAGCAGATGGCTTCGTACGTGTCGTCACTGTAAAAACGAAGAACGGTCAACTCAAACGCCCCATCACAAAACTGGCACTGTTACCTTTACAAGAAACAACAAGCTCGAAGAAAGAACTGGACAACAAAGCTGCTGGGGAGGAAGGTTGGCGCCGGGAGACAACTGCCCTCTCGCGACGAGCATCTGACGCCGCCGCCGGGAACTAAACGCCAACGTTTTCTCGATTAACATTATTTAAATTTTTACATATTTACCTTTTAAGTTGTATTTTAACTTTTACATAACTTTGATTTTACATTGTATACTTTGTCTTTTACTTTAGATTAGTTTTGTATTTGTGCAGAGCAACTACGCTCTGCTGCCAGAAAATGTGCGCAGAGCGAATCCGGACAAACGAAGCGGCGGGAAGAATTCTGTACCGGAACTTTACCGGGAAAAAATCTACCGGTAAAATTAAGTACCGGGACAAAATCTCCACGCGACACCACGCTTGTCCGACTAGAATCTAACTTAAGCTATACGCAGTCTGCTACCACCGTAGCTTATGAAGGGAGCTACAGGGCCCTATATGATAACCTAACCTATAAATTAACTAGAATTGAACACTTACCAAACTAAATCTTCTTTCTCTTCGGATCCAAACTTGAGTGTCTTCGGGAAGGGGGAATTCCTAATTACCCTACCTAACCCTTGAGATCTCAATTCCCCATAACAACTAAATAGATTTCTTCCCGTAGTTTCACTCGGGAACAGCCAGATGTGAACAGCCAGCCACGTTTCACCTCTCACAAGAAAAAGTCACAATAACAGAGTTTTTCACAAACACAAATTCAATAGTGATTTAACAAACAGGAAATTCACAATTATCACTCAAACTAAACAACAAGCAAAAGACGCGAGACCGCTCCGCGTATTAAAATCAAACCGATATCGCCCTGGACAATGCAATGGCGGACTACACACGACGCCATCCACGCTAGCAGTGTGAAAACCCCGAACGCCCTCTGGCGGCAGCAATGCGAAACGCCTGCGTTTAGTTTTACCCAATATATTACAAACATCCCCCCGTCCCGGTCTGAGAAGCAGACCGCTAGCTTACTCTACGGGAAGGCGGGCGAGAGAGGTCACACCTCTCCTTAAAATCGAACCGTCGACCAACACCTCAGCCACACGCGGAGTGCCATCTCCGCCAAGAATCAAACGTAATATGCGAGCTCGTCGCCAAAGCAATGAGGGCAAATTTGCCTCTTTTAACAATACTAAATCACCCTCCCTGGGAGGCTCAGTCCTGTCTGTCCACTTCACTCTTTGCTGCAGCAAATGCAAATATTCAAGCGACCAGCGACGCCAAAAGTCCTGGCTCATTTGCTGCAACATTTGAAAACGCGACAACCGATATACGCGTTCATCCTTCCACGGGTATTCGGGCAGGGCATTCAACGGCCCTCCCACCAAAAAATGACCAGGGGTGAGAGCTTCCAAGTCATTTGGATCTGGAGATAGCGGACAGAGAGGACGAGAGTTGAGGACCGCCTCAACTTTACAAAACACTGTGGCCAGCTCTTCAAAAGTTAGAGCCGTTTCTCCGATAATGCGGCGGAGGTGGGTCTTTGCGGATTTCACAGCCGCTTCAAAAATCCCTCCCCAATGGGGGCAACTTGGGGGACTAAACTTCCAGGTTATTCCCCTTTGGGCAGCAATTTGACTTAAACTAGTACAATTTTTATCAATAAACACAGAAACATCCTTAAGATAATTTACAGTTCCCTTATAGTTTGTGCCATTATCAGACCTAATAAGGGAAGGTAGACCTCGACGCGAAACAAAGCGATCCAACGCGGCGACGAAGGCCTCCGTAGTCAGAGCCGATACCACCTCCAAATGGACAGCCTTGGTGGCCAAACAAACAAATACACACAAATAGCCCTTCACAATACGGGCATTACGAAAGGGAGAAGCCTTGATCGAAAAGGGACCGGCAAAATCGGTTCCAACGCCGTCAAACGGCCTCGAAGGTCGAATTCGATCAACGGGCAAATCACCCATCTGTGGTTGCATCGTGGATGCCTTCAACCTATAACATGCAATACATCGAAACAGAACACTACGGATTGCTCTTCGGGCAGACAATATCCAAAATTCGCGTTGCAAAATAGCCAACAAAGCATTGCACCCAGCATGGGCGTTACGAATGTGTCGATCAGACACCAAAAGCTGCACCAAGGGTCCGCCCTTGGGCAACAACAGAGGATGGCGAGTCTCATATGGAAGATCCGCCTTCCGGAGCCTGCCTCCAACCCGAAGAAGCCCATCCGAGTCGATGTACGGGTTCAAACGAGCGACCGCGCCCTTCAACTTAGCGCGTCCGTCGCGCAAAATACGAAGCTCTGACTCAAACCGTCCGGTCTGCACGACACGGACCCAATGCAACAATGCGCTCCGGCGCTCTTCTGCACCTGCAATCGGCTCCAACCGCTTTGCCTGTGGGTTTCTACAATTATGTATGAAACGCTTAATCCAACTGGTGACACCCAGAAGCTTATCCAAGCTGCTATACCGAGCAAGTAGCCAATCCGGCTCCGACGTCGTCTCAGCGACTACAGCATGTACACGGAGCCCAGTCAAACTCAAAGAAGTAACATCTGTCTGACAGACAGGCCAAGATGTTTCTGATCCCATCAGCCACTCTGGACCCCACCAGAGCGGGTGTGACACCAATTCTGGTGCCGTACAACCTCGGGAAGCACAGTCCGCTGGGTTAAGCTCTCCCGGCACATGTCTCCATGTTATATCAATTCCGATATTCTGGATTTGGGAAACCCGATTTCCCACAAAAACCTCCAAGGTATGTGGGGCCGCGCGCAACCATGCAAGCGCGACCAGGCTATCCGACCAGGCGAAGATGTCCCGTATTTCGACCGTGGCCGCCAGCTCACATGCAACGTGATGCAACAATTTAGAGAGAAGGTGAGCTCCACTCAACTCAAGCTTGGGAGTAGTCAGCCTAGTCCTGATGGGGGCGACCTTGCTCTTCCCTAACAAAAGCGAGACATTGACCCGGCCATCGGCGTCAACTGTCCGCATATAGACTGACGCGGCGTAGCCTCGCTCCGACGCGTCACAAAAGCCATGCAGGCTGGCTCGATATTTCCCGGGGGCAATATTCGACGAGGCAAGGCAATCCGATTGACTTCCTTAATCGATGAAAACAACTCGAGCCAATCATCCAATGGAGAGCCAAACAGCGGCTCGTCCCACGAGACGCCCAAAGTCCAAAGTCTCTGAAGAAGACACTTTGCAGAGAATATCACTGGACTGATCCAACCGCTTGGATCAAACATACGGGCTATTACGGACAACACCGTTCTCTTAGTCCAGACTTTTGGTATTTCCAAGTCCACTTGGAATGTGAAAATATCGGTTAGCGGCTGGTACTGCATGCCCAGCACCGCTATCCTGTTGGGATCATCCACATCCTCAAACAGGTGAGGGTTCTGTTGGTGATCCTCCGGGATCCCTTCTAGAACTTTAGGCTCATTAGACAACCACTTACGTAGCTCGTAGCCACCTGTCTTCAATATTTCAATCAATTCATCCCGCAGTAGGAGGGCCTCCTCAATACTTTGGGCTCCGGTGCACACGTCATCAACATACAAGTCACGTGACAGCACGGAAGCCCCACGGGGAAAGCGGATCCGTTCCCGCTCTGCCAATTCAAGCAATGATCTGATGGCGATATAGGGACTAGATTTCAAACCATAGGTGTTTGTATTGAGTTCATACACCGTCACAGGATCCTCAGGGCGCTCACGCCAGAGTATCAACTGGAATCGCCTGTCCTCAGGATGTATGACTGTCTGGCGGAACATCATCCGGATGTCCGCGCCAAAAACCACTTGATGTCTTCTAAAGTTCAAGATGATGTCAATTATGTCCCTATGCAATTTGGGACCTGAATGCAAACATAGATTCAACGAAACTCCGTTCGAAGTGGGTGCGGACCCATCGAAGACGGTCCTCAATTTGCCTGTTGAGGCCTTCACCACCGCGTGGTGGGGCAAAAAATAATGCTCAGTTGAGCTCCAATCAACTCGAGCCGGAGACATGTGACCCAAATCCTCGTACTCGCGCATAAATTCAATATATTTATCGCGAAGTACGTGGTCACGCTGCATACGTCGCTCCATGGACAGCAGTCGTTTCTCCGCAAGCGCCCTACTTTGCCCTAGGCTAGGACGAGAGGCAACAAAGGGTAACCTAGTTACAAACCGACCGGAGGGCAACCTCTCCGTGGTCGATCGAAAAAGGGCTTCGCACTCAGCGTGTTCCGGATCCATCCTGGAACTCATAGGTGGCTCCTCCACCTCCCAAAACCTTTGCATGGTCTTGGCCAAGGACGCAGATGCGACAACCGGTGGCTCCTCCACGGTGCCATTATCAAACACAGGGCCCATCAGGGCAAAACCAAAGATAGTAGACACTGCCATCAGTGAAGACGAACCCAGAGCCTTCTGGGTACCCAACAAAATCCAACCCAATACGTCCGAGCCCAGGAGCAAGTCCACTGGGCCGGGATGAAAGACAAAGGGGTCGGCCAAATCCAGACCCGAAACCAAAGACAACACACCCGGCGGTATGTCTGTCGAGGGGTGCCAACCCGCAATGGTATCCATTACCATAGCCGAAGTCGTGATCCTCATTGTGGAGGACTTCAGCGAAGAAAAGGTGACAAGTGTCTGGCCCGTCAGACACTTCACTTGTATGCCACCAACTCCAAGAAGTGGCACAGGCGAGTCTTCCACGACTAAACCTAACTGGCGTGCCACTCGAGTGGTAACCAAACTGCTTTGAGCCCCTGAGTCCAACAGAGCTCTCAAATTAATGGCTTCCCCCCACGACCCCATACGCGGACCACCGCGGTAGGGAGCAGAACCGTCCGCGGCTCTGTCCCAGCAAGGGAGCAAGCTAGTTACGGGCTCCCCACTCTCTCCAAACCAGGGGCGCGCCACTGACCCGGATAATATGGCGGGCGAGTGCACATCCCCATCTGAGGGGGCAGAACCCGCGGCCCGGCCATACATATGGTACGGCGGGTGGTACTCCAGCCGTGGGTACTCGTGCAGCGGCGGAGAAAACCGCTGCGGCTGCATGTGTTGGGTATTGGTAACCCGCGTGGAGGGGGTGTCCCCACTCTCACGTCCGATCTAGGGCCCCCGCCCATGGGGGCCCTATCCGGGGCCTGGCCAGCTACATACTGGCCATGACCTTGGGGCGCGTGGTCCCGGTCCGCCAAGACCCGCGCAGGTACGCGACCCCCTCCCGAGGGGGGGTGCGACGAGCGAAGCCGCGTCCTCCGTCCGGTGGTGGAGGGCTTCGCGCAGGAGCGCCCCCGCCCATAGGGGACCCCTGCCTCAACATCCGGGGGCCATCCCCGTTCCGGTTCATGCAGAGCATCGCGTGGTGCCGCCCACGGCATGCACTGCATGGTATGGCACTGGGACAGTCACGTGCATAGTGACTGCCCAAACAATAAAAGCAAAGTTCATGCCGCTTTGCCATGCGGCGCCTATCTTGTACTGGCAGTCTCTGCCAGTCCCTGCATTGCAGCAGGCTGTGGCCCATCCGGCCACATTGCAGGCAGTCCGCGTCCCCCGCGACTGCTGCCGTGTGTGCAACCCGCACACCAGCTCCACGCGGTGGCGGTTGCCGTCCCTGTTGGGGCCTACGTTCAGGCGCTCTGGATGGCGCTGAGTCCGTCATGGTATTCTCAGCCGCCCGTGCCTCAAACTCCAAAAACTTCACCAAGTCAGTGAATGTTGGTAGGGTGGTGCTATCCCGTTCCGCATTCTCGCGCTCAAATCGCGAGCGGATGTCATTGGGTAATTTGCCCAATACAATGTGCACCAGCAAAAAGGACCATTGGTCCACCGGCAGCCCCAGTGTGCGGAGCGCGTTACAGGCCACTGTAACGGGCGTGAGCAACTGCAGGCGCAACTGTGCCCTGTTGGCCACCTTGGGCAGGGCCATCAACTGTGCGGCGTGCGCATCCGCTAACAAACGTAAGTTTTGGTAGCGGGAGTTCAATAACTCCCAAGCCGTATCGTACTGGTCGTCCTCCACCCGGAGGTGCTGGATGAGCGACCGCGCTTCATCCTCAAGAGTGGAGAGGAGGTAGGCCATCTTCTGGGCCTTCGACAAATCCTGTCGTGCTACGACCAGGGACTCAAACATATTTTTATATGCTACCCACTCCTCCATCCTACCCCCAAAGTGGGACAGCTGAAGGGTGGGGAGCCGACCAGTAACCGCTGGTCCTTCCTGTCTAACAGGTGTGCGAGGGGCTGGTCCGCCAGCCTGTCTCGCCCTTATTGCGGTCACCGCCTCCGCGATATCATCGTGCAGACTCAGGATCTGGTCCATGTCCGCCATGTGACCTGCGTAGGCCTCCGGGGTAAGATCGGCTTCGGTAAGCGCCGCCATGGCCGCTTCCGCGCTAATCAATCGTGAGTGGAGGTGATCCGCTCTTAGCAGTATGGCGCCCTCCCTGTCCTTCCGGGACAGGAGTCCTCCGGCCGTCACAAACCATCTCAATTCGTTGGCGAGTGTCGCCTTAGCATTGGAGGCCTTCGCCATCGCGTCAAGTCACAAACAAACAAACAAATAAAAAAAGATAAAAAAGGTAAATAAAGAACAAGATCAAGCAACAACACGAAAAACCGCGGTAGGTATGAGAATGGCACAAACCCGGAACGCACGGTACAAACCGAAAACAAATACAAAAAAGGTTACAAATATTCTTATACAAACAAACTAAGAAAAATCTAATAATTTTTACAAACAATTAATTATTTTTTACAAACGAACAAATAGAGGGTAGATAAACTACGCTCTGCTACCAGAAAATGTGCAGAGCAACTACGCTCTGCTGCCAGAAAATGTGCGCAGAGCGAATCCGGACAAACGAAGCGGCGGGAAGAATTCTGTACCGGAACTTTACCGGGAAAAAATCTACCGGTAAAATTAAGTACCGGGAAAAAATCTCCACGCGACACCACGCTTGTCCGACTAGAATCTAACTTAAGCTATACGCAGTCTGCTACCACCGTAGCTTATGAAGGGAGCTACAGGGCCCTATATGATAACCTAACCTATAAATTAACTAGAATTGAACACTTACCAAACTAAATCTTCTTTCTCTTCGGATCCAAACTTGAGTGTCTTCGGGAAGGGGAATTCCTAATTACCCTACCTAACCCTTGAGATCTCAATTCCCCATAACAACTAAATAGATTTCTTCCCGTAGTTTCACTCGGGAACAGCCAGATGTGAACAGCCAGCCACGTTTCACCTCTCACAAGAAAAAGTCACAATAACAGAGTTTTTCACAAACACAAATTCAATAGTGATTTAACAAACAGGAAATTCACAATTATCACTCAAACTAAACAACAAGCAAAAGACGCGAGACCGCTCCGCGTATTAAAATCAAACCGATATCGCCCTGGACAATGCAATGGCGGACTACACACGACGCCATCCACGCTAGCAGTGTGAAAACCCCGAACGCCCTCTGGCGGCAGCAATGCGAAACGCCTGCGTTTAGTTTTACCCAATATATTACAAACAGTATTCAAACTTTAAACTTTCTTTTCTATTTCTTATTCTCCCTCGGGAGCATGTACGGTCAAAGACCGCACAATGTAGGTTATTGCTAACGCAGCGCTCTGATCAGCTGCGCTGTATATTTAAGCGATTATTTTATATTATTCTGTTCATTCTAACTTTAACTTAATCACTATAACTTTGACATTCTAACTTTGTCACTCCAACTTTTAACTATAACTTAACTTGTAACTTTAACTATAATAAACTCCAACTTATTTTTACTGTGCGTTTAACTTAACGTCAGTTCTCAACATCTACCATAACTTCAAGATCCTGTCAGCAGCTCAGCATCCTCAAACTCACCTCAACTTACACATCTACAACTACAAACTCCAACAATAAGGTACTTTTCATCTCGGGAAAAAGCACTGTTCCCTTGGAAATTTCACGTGGGTGAAGCACCGGGCAAAATCTAGTATAAAATAAACAAGTCTTGAACTTAGGGGCTAGTTCAATCTGTGTGATTTGTCCGTGTATGTGATTTATTTATACACATATTTTATTGCCAATGTTTCTGGTCAACATTTTCTGTGGTTGGTTAAAAATTTACTTCCATCCTTCCTACGAGGATTTTCACAAATCCTGTCTGACATTACGTATGTCAATAAAAAAGTATACTATTGACATGCGTCTTTTTTGATTAGTCATTATTTCTGTATATTTTTATTTACTTTTACTTAGAAGTATAAATTAATTATACAATTTTATGAGTTCAGACAGACCACTATTGGGTACGTCCTTTCTCTTTTAATAGTTATCACGAAATACGTTGTTCGTATCATTTGGTTGAGTAAAATACGTATTTCCATAAAAGGTAACTATTTGATGCCTAGCTCGTCATACCCTTGTTTTTCTGAATTCCTGTAATAGTGTTCTAAGGAGATTCCTAGCAATATCAACAATGATGTTATGAAAACATGTAGCACAGGCTAAATCAGCGGATTTAACGACTATGTGCCTCGAACCGTATCGGGGAGTGGTAAATTGATTTTATTGCATTTGTACATACGTGGGCTAGTGGATATGTTACGTCTCGCACTGACTGCGCTGTTATTTTGTGAGTGATTGTTTTTTTTATTTCACTGCACACATTTGTTACATTTTTTTTAAGTGTAAAGAATGGTAAACTAATTAAGAAATTGTTTATTCATTTTTTTGTTTCGTAGTATTAGTACACAATATCTCGAATTTCGTAGCAATAATGTTTTATTTCAAGTGTTTAATTTTCGGGAAGTTACTACTTGTTTAAGTAAAATTGAATTAGTTAAGTTTCAACCATGCTAGGATGCGTATTTTTGAGTTACAATTTAGATTTACACCTTTGTAAGTTCTAATTTTTATTGCTGTATTGATTGTACTTTGTTTTGTGTGCTATTAAACAAATATGTCTCAACTTAGGGTCTATGTGAGGTGCCATATTACGCAAAATAGCTCATCCTGAGAAATTGATTATATCTAATGAATTACGTAATATACTCTCAGTTAAGACTTACTGTATATTCAGAATTGCCCGAGGTCTAGTTTCTGAATAAACGATTAATTTCGATACCCTAGGCGGTGACTGGCATGGCGGCGCTCGCGCATACTAACAAAGTTGGGTGCGGCCACTTCTCTGGATGGGTTGTTGTTGTTTGAAATCTATTGGTACTTATTTTGAGCAATCATTAATAGCTACCCTTATTTCTCCATCTAGAGACAGAAATAATAGTTCTAATGTTTATTATATTTCCAAATAAAATAACGTACTTGTCGTTACATTTAGTTTACATTAAACCCAATAGTGTTTCATAGTACGATGTATGAAAAATTGATATTATTCTTAGTTTGTACAATGTATATAGCGAATGAAATAAAAGCACATTCGAAATCAGGAAAAGTTTTGGTATAAGTAGTTGTTGCCTACTTCCCGGACCTTCGTTGTCGTGGAAAATGATATGTTAAACCAAATCAAATTCTACGCTTGTTGCGTCCAATTTCATCAACTAGGGTGCAGGATTCTTCACAATATTTTCCTTCGCCGAAAGCAAGAAGTGGTCTATGAAAACTAGTATACCATTTGAGTAGTACTAGGGTGTGTATTGTCTTAGAACGGCCGGCGATGCGAGTGCGTAGCTAAGGAATCGCCCGTGTCAATTATTGCATAAGCCACGCCCCGAGCACGCCCCTAATCTTACTAAATATTGATGTGACTACACTGAAATAAATCGGTAAACACGGTCATGACATTTTTGCAAAATCGTTTCGATGTGTTTCAAGTCGAGGCGCGCGCGCTGACTAATTGAACGTTCAACAAATCTTGCGGTACATTGCAAGATCGAGGCACGCGTGCCCCGCCCACCTGGCCATTCTATCTTGATTTATTTCTATGGGTCCGTTACGTCGCAAAATGTCCCTTTCGCAAAATGACCCTTTCGCAGAATGTCCCTTTCGCAAAATGGCCCTTTCGCAAATTGTCCCCCTTTTTCCAAAGTGACTTTATGACCCCCATAGTATTTATTTTTACTTTGTATATACTATTTTTTTCATCACTTTTCCAATGTCTGAAGTAATCTATAAAAAAAAGTAGGTATAAATTAAAGCAAATCACACTAATCATATCACACTTAGTAATATGTGAGTTTTATTTGTTAAACAGTCACGTAAAATGTACTGGATGGATTTGGATGAAAATATGCAGGTGAATATCCATGTGGATAGAAAAAATTCGGGAATAGCAGATAGCGCGACACACAAAGTAAAAAAAAAATGCTATGGGGGTCGTAGGGTCACTTTGGAAAGAGGGGGACAATTACGAAAGGGCCATTTTGCGAAAAGGACATTCTGCGAAAGGTCCTTTTTGCGAAAGGGACATTTTGAGAAAGGGCCATTTTGCGAAAGGGACATTTTGTGAAAGGGACATTTTGCGACGTAACGATTATAACTAGCATACCGTATGAGTCCTACTAGCTAGAGTGTGTGTTGTGATTGCAGCGCGCGGCACGTGGTCGTCGGGCGAGGCGTCGCCGGGCTCGCCCGCGCTGTCAGACGAGGAGTGCGGGGGCGGCGCGCGCGGGGAGAGCGCGGGCGCGCTGGCGGAGCGCGTGCGCGCGCTCGGCCGCCGCGGCCTGCACGCCGAGTACGACGACATCCGCGCGCGCCCGCCCGTGGGCACCTTCCACCACGCCAAGTGAGTGCGGGCATCATGCTGCAGCTACAGGCACTGTCGCACGAGGAGTGCGGGGGCGGCGCGCGCGGGGAGAGCGCGGGCGCGCTGGCGGAGCGCGTGCGCGCGCTCGGCCGCCGCGGCCTGCACGCCGAGTACGACGACATCCGCGCGCGCCCGCCCGTGGGCACCTTCCACCACGCCAAGTGAGTGCGGGCATCATGCTGCAGCTACAGGCACTGTCGCACGAGGAGTGCGGGGGCGGCGCGCGCGGGGAGAGCGCGGGCGCGCTGGCGGAGCGCGTGCGCGCGCTCGGCCGCCGCGGCCTGCACGCCGAGTACGACGACATCCGCGCGCGCCCGCCCGTGGGCACCTTCCACCACGCCAAGTGAGTGCGGGCATCATGCTGCAGCTACAGGCACTGTCGCACGAGGAGTGCGGGGGCGGCGCGCGCGGGGAGAGCGCGGGCGCGCTGGCGGAGCGCGTGCGCGCGCTCGGCCGCCGCGGCCTGCACGCCGAGTACGACGACATCCGCGCGCGCCCGCCCGTGGGCACCTTCCACCACGCCAAGTGAGTGCGGGCATCATGCTGCAGCTACAGGCACTGTCGCACGAGGAGTGCGGGGCGGCGCGCGCGGGGAGAGCGCGGGCGCGCTGGCGGAGCGCGTGCGCGCGCTCGGCCGCCGCGGCCTGCACGCCGAGTACGACGACATCCGCGCGCGCCCGCCCGTGGGCACCTTCCACCACGCCAAGTGAGTGCGGGCATCATGCTGCAGCTACAGGCACTGTCGCACGAGGAGTGCGGGGCGGCGCGCGCGGGGAGAGCGCGGGCGCGCTGGCGGAGCGCGTGCGCGCGCTCGGCCGCCGCGGCCTGCACGCCGAGTACGACGACATCCGCGCGCGCCCGCCCGTGGGCACCTTCCACCACGCCAAGTGAGTGCGGGCATCATGCTGCAGCTACAGGCACTGTCGCACGAGGAGTGCGGGGGCGGCGCGCGCGGGGAGAGCGCGGGCGCGCTGGCGGAGCGCGTGCGCGCGCTCGGCCGCCGCGGCCTGCACGCCGAGTACGACGACATCCGCGCGCGCCCGCCCGTGGGCACCTTCCACCACGCCAAGTGAGTGCGGGCATCATGCTGCAGCTACAGGCACTGTCGCACGAGGAGTGCGGGGGCGGCGCGCGCGGGGAGAGCGCGGGCGCGCTGGCGGAGCGCGTGCGCGCGCTCGGCCGCCGCGGCCTGCACGCCGAGTACGACGACATCCGCGCGCGCCCGCCCGTGGGCACCTTCCACCACGCCAAGTGAGTGCGGGCATCATGCTGCAGCTACAGGCACTGTCGCACGAGGAGTGCGGGGGCGGCGCGCGCGGGGAGAGCGCGGGCGCGCTGGCGGAGCGCGTGCGCGCGCTCGGCCGCCGCGGCCTGCACGCCGAGTACGACGACATCCGCGCGCGCCCGCCCGTGGGCACCTTCCACCACGCCAAGTGAGTGCGGGCATCATGCTGCAGCTACAGGCACTGTCGCACGAGGAGTGCGGGGGCGGCGCGCGCGGGGAGAGCGCGGGCGCGCTGGCGGAGCGCGTGCGCGCGCTCGGCCGCCGCGGCCTGCACGCCGAGTACGACGACATCCGCGCGCGCCCGCCCGTGGGCACCTTCCACCACGCCAAGTGAGTGCGGGCATCATGCTGCAGCTACAGGCACTGTCGCACGAGGAGTGCGGGGCGGCGCGCGCGGGGAGAGCGCGGGCGCGCTGGCGGAGCGCGTGCGCGCGCTCGGCCGCCGCGGCCTGCACGCCGAGTACGACGACATCCGCGCGCGCCCGCCCGTGGGCACCTTCCACCACGCCAAGTGAGTGCGGGCATCATGCTGCAGCTACAGGCACTGTCGCACGAGGAGTGCGGGGCGGCGCGCGCGGGGAGAGCGCGGGCGCGCTGGCGGAGCGCGTGCGCGCGCTCGGCCGCCGCGGCCTGCACGCCGAGTACGACGACATCCGCGCGCGCCCGCCCGTGGGCACCTTCCACCACGCCAAGTGAGTGCGGGCATCATGCTGCAGCTACAGGCGGGACAATCTCCGTGGACTAAAGGACTACGCACGACCCGATTTAGGACCCCAAATCGAGAGCAGTGTTGCCAGATCCAATTTTTACAAATCCAAAGATTGCCCAGTGACACTTTTCCTGTGACATTTCCCATGTTCTGTGTCGTTTCGTCTTGTATCGTGTATGTAAAAGTGGATTAGGTCTATGTAAATCAACGCTCTTCTGAATATAATATTTTCAACCGACTTCCCAAAAAAGGAGGAGGTTATATGTTTCGATGTATGTATGTTTTTTTTTTATGTATGTTCGCCGATTTCTCCGCCTACAGTGGACTGAAATTGTTTTTTTGTTCGTAATGATATATACCCAAGTTGGTCCCATTTTAACCACGTCAGAATCTGTTCGGTAATTTTAAAGATACCTAACAAAATATAAAAATACCAACATTGCATTATAGAGCAAAAGCCCGCGATAGCATGCCCTTCCTTATTTTATTAAAACTAAAGATTTTCTGTATATGTTCCAAACATAGAAATAGCGATTAGCGACTATAAAAGTTGGATCATGATTACTTAGGCAGATTATTTGTATCAATAACATTTAAAGTGGTAACTCAATTTCCTTAAAGTAAAGTTTTTTTAAGATTTTATTCCTAATAATATAAGAAATCACGCCATCCATTGCCAGGCAATTGGTGCAGATATAAACCCCTGCTTGACATTGTAACTCTACTAAATTATAGTTTATTTGTTTTATTATAAAAGCTGAATTTAATATTACTTTGGAAGGCCCCAAGGGTGCTTTTTATACCTATAAAAATCATCCTTGCTATCCATATTACCTGCATAAGCAACTAAGATCCAAACTTCATACCTAGTCGCTAATATTTTTTACTCGTATATAACACGCAGAGAAATATTCAGCATTTTTAAAATAAGGAAGGTTTGGTCGTCGCGTGCTCACGGTCTATTTATGTGCCAAAAATAATAGACAATTTGACATGTTCTGACATTTCAAATCAAACTGACATAAAAAGTTTCGAATTCTTAATTCTTTATTTTCGGCCACCAGTGAAAGAAAAGTTTAAGTTTTTATTAAAGAAAATGAAAAGGTGTAGAAGCACTAAAAATGATAAAATAAAACTTTTTTCCAAAAAAGTGAACCGACTTCCATCATAAAACTTAAAATCATGAAATAACAATAAAGAAAAATGTATTAGCATGCTACCTACTGAATGAGGTGAAGTCGGTGCCAAATTGAATATTAAATAATCTAAATTAACATTAGAATCATGTACATATACGAAATGCCTAGCTAAACAATTACATAGTCCTGCACCTGGCACCGACTTCACCTCATTCAGTAGGTAGCATGCTAATACATTTTTCTTTATTGTTATTTCATGATTTTAAGTTTTATGATGGAAGTCGGTTCACTTTTTTGGAAAAAAGTTTTATTATCATTATTTACCTACGTGTTTATGTAAAAAAATGTTTTTATTGTTGACGTATTAGCATGGGCCCGGGACTTTATTCCCGTGGGAATTTCGGGAAATCTTCACTTAGTGCTCCCCTACACTCTCTAAAGAACCTACATGCCAAATTTCAACTTCCTACGCACCTCAGTTTTGGCAGTAACGGAAGAATTTTATATTGATGATTGAATGTAACTTGCCGCCAGATTGCCGAGTAACCTAGCCAAGAACCGGTACACGGACGTGCTCTGCTACGACCACTCGCGGGTGCTGCTCTCGCAGACCGACCCCGACGACCCCACCACCGACTACATCAACGCCAACTACGTCGACGGCTACAAGCAGAAAAATGCCTTCATTTGTACACAAGGTAAGTACAAAACACTACAACTAATGTACAGTCAGATGCAGATAAACCTGACCCTATTTCACAGAATCCTATCTCAAGGGGGTCAGGTTTCTCTGCATCTGACTATGTCATAACATCATGTTTGTACATCATAACTGTCTATTGATTCACATGCATGCACCACTTTCGCCAACGTGTGCAAGGATATTTGAATTGTCTCCTGTTGGTTTCATCGTTATCCAGTTGACCCTTCTTGCTTATGAGTTTGTTGAATTTGAGTGAAGCCCGATGCTCCTCAGCATTTGGTAGACTTGGAGCTATGCCTTACCTATTGGTATAAGAAGTAAAATCTATCAGAACACGCTGCTTTCTTCCAAAGTTCCAGCTACCTGTCTTATTACCTGATCGGTAGCTATTAATAAATACGTTATGTTTCTAGGACCACTCCCCAAAACGTTTGGAGACTTCTGGCGCATGGTCTGGGAGCAAGGGACGCTAGTGATCGTGATGACAACACGGACAGTAGAACGGGGTCGTGTGAAATGCGGACAGTATTGGCCTTTGGCTCCAAACACGACAGCACAGCACGGCGGCTTCGCGATTACTAACGAAGCCGTAGAGCAGGACGACGACTATACAGTAACTCATCTCGTACTCACAGATTTAAGAGTAAGTGCTCTATATTTTCTCTTTACAAGTTTTGTTTTGTGCTGTATTTTTCCAATAATTAATAAATAGGTTTGAGAGAACCACTTTATAGTGTTCAATACGAAATATAATTTAGCGACCGTGACAGTACGCTAGACCTGTCACGGTCGCCAAATTACAAAGACACTGTATATTGTGTAAAATTAGTGATTAATGAGTGCAAGCTATTGCTTGATCATAAATTTGGAAATTAACCGAGCGAGCGAAGTAAGCGATTGGTCTCCGTTTCAGCTTGGCCAAAGATATTTTGGTATATCAATGTGTTCGCCTCTAAAGATCGTATTTCTCAACCGATTCCCATGAAATTTTGGGAGCAGGTTCTATAAAATCTATAGTCGAGCCATTTTTTGTTTTTTTTTTTTAAATGGCGAAGATTTTAATATTTCATGAAAAACATTCTATAAGCTCGCGAGGTCTACAGCTCACAGAGCCACTAGTAAATAGAATGTTATCTATCCCCCCAGTCGGAGCAGTCGCGGCGCGTGTGGCACGGGCAGTACACGCGCTGGCCGGACTACGGCGTGCCGGGCGGAGGCGGCGCCGCGCCCGTGCTGCGCTTCCTGCAGCGCGTGCGCCGCGCGCAGCACCAGGCGCGCAACGAGTGAGTACTCATTGTACATACATACTGCTACAGTATACATACAGTACACGCGGCCGGACTACGGCGTGCCGGGCGGAGGCGGCGCCGCGCCCGTGCTGCGCTTCCTGCAGCGCGTGCGCCGCGCGCAGCACCAGGCGCGCAACGAGTGAGTACTCATTGTACATACATACTGCTACAGTATACATACAGTACACGCGGCCGGACTACGGCGTGCCGGGCGGAGGCGGCGCCGCGCCCGTGCTGCGCTTCCTGCAGCGCGTGCGCCGCGCGCAGCACCAGGCGCGCAACGAGTGAGTACTCATTGTACATACATACTGCTACAGTATACATACAGTACACGCGGCCGGACTACGGCGTGCCGGGCGGAGGCGGCGCCGCGCCCGTGCTGCGCTTCCTGCAGCGCGTGCGCCGCGCGCAGCACCAGGCGCGCAACGAGTGAGTACTCATTGTACATACATACTGCTACAGTATACATACAGTACACGCGGCCGGACTACGGCGTGCCGGGCGGAGGCGGCGCCGCGCCCGTGCTGCGCTTCCTGCAGCGCGTGCGCCGCGCGCAGCACCAGGCGCGCAACGAGTGAGTACTCATTGTACATACATACTGCTACAGTATACATACAGTACACGCGGCCGGACTACGGCGTGCCGGGCGGAGGCGGCGCCGCGCCCGTGCTGCGCTTCCTGCAGCGCGTGCGCCGCGCGCAGCACCAGGCGCGCAACGAGTGAGTACTCATTGTACATACATACTGCTACAGTATACATACAGTACACGCGGCCGGACTACGGCGTGCCGGGCGGAGGCGGCGCCGCGCCCGTGCTGCGCTTCCTGCAGCGCGTGCGCCGCGCGCAGCACCAGGCGCGCAACGAGTGAGTACTCATTGTACATACATACTGCTACAGTATACATACAGTACACGCGGCCGGACTACGGCGTGCCGGGCGGAGGCGGCGCCGCGCCCGTGCTGCGCTTCCTGCAGCGCGTGCGCCGCGCGCAGCACCAGGCGCGCAACGAGTGAGTACTCATTGTACATACATACTGCTACAGTATACATACAGTACACGCGGCCGGACTACGGCGTGCCGGGCGGAGGCGGCGCCGCGCCCGTGCTGCGCTTCCTGCAGCGCGTGCGCCGCGCGCAGCACCAGGCGCGCAACGAGTGAGTACTCATTGTACATACATACTGCTACAGTATACATACAGTACACGCGGCCGGACTACGGCGTGCCGGGCGGAGGCGGCGCCGCGCCCGTGCTGCGCTTCCTGCAGCGCGTGCGCCGCGCGCAGCACCAGGCGCGCAACGAGTGAGTACTCATTGTACATACATACTGCTACAGTATACATACAGTACACGCGGCCGGACTACGGCGTGCCGGGCGGAGGCGGCGCCGCGCCCGTGCTGCGCTTCCTGCAGCGCGTGCGCCGCGCGCAGCACCAGGCGCGCAACGAGTGAGTACTCATTGTACATACATACTGCTACAGTATACATACAGTACACGCGGCCGGACTACGGCGTGCCGGGCGGAGGCGGCGCCGCGCCCGTGCTGCGCTTCCTGCAGCGCGTGCGCCGCGCGCAGCACCAGGCGCGCAACGAGTGAGTACTCATTGTACATACATACTGCTACAGTATACATACAGTACACGCGGCCGGACTACGGCGTGCCGGGCGGAGGCGGCGCCGCGCCCGTGCTGCGCTTCCTGCAGCGCGTGCGCCGCGCGCAGCACCAGGCGCGCAACGAGTGAGTACTCATTGTACATACATACTGCTACAGTATACATACAGTACACGCGGCCGGACTACGGCGTGCCGGGCGGAGGCGGCGCCGCGCCCGTGCTGCGCTTCCTGCAGCGCGTGCGCCGCGCGCAGCACCAGGCGCGCAACGAGTGAGTACTCATTGTACATACATACTGCTACAGTATACATACAGTACACGCGGCCGGACTACGGCGTGCCGGGCGGAGGCGGCGCCGCGCCCGTGCTGCGCTTCCTGCAGCGCGTGCGCCGCGCGCAGCACCAGGCGCGCAACGAGTGAGTACTCATTGTACATACATACTGCTACAGTATACATACAGTACACGCGGCCGGACTACGGCGTGCCGGGCGGAGGCGGCGCCGCGCCCGTGCTGCGCTTCCTGCAGCGCGTGCGCCGCGCGCAGCACCAGGCGCGCAACGAGTGAGTACTCATTGTACATACATACTGCTACAGTATACATACAGTACACGCGGCCGGACTACGGCGTGCCGGGCGGAGGCGGCGCCGCGCCCGTGCTGCGCTTCCTGCAGCGCGTGCGCCGCGCGCAGCACCAGGCGCGCAACGAGTGAGTACTCATTGTACATACATACTGCTACAGTATACATACAGTACACGCGGCCGGACTACGGCGTGCCGGGCGGAGGCGGAGTGAGTACTCATTATACATCCTACTAATATTATTTTATTTTTATTTTATTTTATTTTTTATTTACATGGAAGACCAACAACTTTCTTATAGGTTCTATAGATAACAACTTAAAAAACATATAGTCATTTACAGGTCCTCACATCTAGAAAACGGACTAAAATAACATTCAATTGTGATCTCAGAAAACAGAATAAGGACAATAAAGAATATTAATTCTGAAAAATAAATAAAAAATACGTTCTCTCTCTCTCACTTTATCTCACAACAATATATAAATAGTTATTATATAATTACTCAAGAAATATTTATAAATAAATTAATGTCAGTTACCCATATAGAAACTGATTAAGAGTCTTCTTAGCCTTGTAAGGCTGGTGTGGAATAAGTCGAGATCAAGTTCATCTGCAATGTGGTTGTACCTATTGCCAGTTCGCCAGAGAAATGAGTTTTGCCTGTAATTCGTGCTAACAACAGGAGTATAAATGAGCGGTCTGTATCTCAATATTCTGGGGAGCTAAGAAACCTATTCGTTCAAGCAGCTCAGGGCAGTCCAAAACACCATTAACAATTTTATATAACAAAACTATATCAGCAACTTCTCTACGCTTGTCTAGAGGTAAAAGATGCTGTCTTGCACAGAGTTCAAAATATGAGTCAGAATCAAATTTAATATGTAGGCGATAACATAAATATTTAATAAATTTTCTTTGAATGGACTCTAACCTAGAAATATAAATGTCATATCTAGGGTTCCAGATTTGAGATGCGTACTCCAAGTGACTCCTTACGTAAGTGCAGTATAATATTTTTAAAGTTTTGGCTTGATGAAAATTTTTAGAGTTACGTATCACAAATCCCAAAGATTTAGACGCTTTTTTAACAATATTATCTATATGATTATCAAAAATTAATTTGTTATCATGAAAAACTCCTAAATCCCGTATTTCTGTTACTCTTTTTAATACAATTCCCTTCAGATAGTATTGGGTTAATATTTGAGAAACTTTCCGCGAATAAGTGATGACAGCACACTTATCAGGATTCAAATCTAATTTATTGCACAAACAATATTCAGCCAAACGATCTAGATCCTGTTGAAGTAGAACACTATCAGCCTGAGATGAAATAGAGCTAAAAATCTTCATATCATCAGCATAACACAAGAGTCGCGATGCTTTAAAACAATTATTAATGTCGTTTACAAATATTGTAAAGAGCAAGGGTCCCAAAAGGGACCCTTGAGGGACACCACTAGTGACAGGAACCCAACTGGAAACATAATTACTGATTACAACAGCTTGCGTTCTATTTTCAAGGTAAGATGAGAACCATCTCAGAAGATCACCTCTTATACCTATGTTATATAATTTAATAATAAGTAGGTTATGACTAATTTTGTCAAACGCTTTGCTGTAATCAGTATATATTACGCCTACTTGTAGGCCTTTTTCCATAGAATCAGAAACAAAATCATTTAATAGAATCAAATTAGATGTAGTTGATCGTCCTTTCAGGAAGCCATGCTGTTCACCACATATTGATTGTTTAATAGCCGGGAAAACACGGTTATAGGTTAGCCTTTCTAGCAATTTAACAACTATGCAAAGCTTTGAAATGGGCCTAAAATTAGTGACATCAGACTTAGATCCCTTCTTTGGGACTGGTGAAATATAAGCTGACTTCCAAATCATTGGGACTGTATGTTCTTTAAACGATTTATTAAATAAAAGAGAAATAGGCTTAGCTACGGATCTGGCACAACTTAGTAGAAAGCTAGCTGGCAAATCATCAGGCCCAGCTGACTTTGAGGGATCCAACTCAAGTATTAAATCATATACTTCTGATTCATCAGTTTCAATTGAATATATATCAGAAACACAATCAGACGGAGGTCGATTAGTGAAGATTAACTGGATCAGAATCAGAAAAGTTCGACTTGAAGTAAGATGAAAAAAGTTCACATATTTCATGGCCTGAATTTGCTTCCAAATTACCATATCTAACACAATTAGGAATAGAATTAGATTTCGATTTAGTCTTAAGATAGGACCAAAACCTCTTAGGGGACTTTTCTATAGATTTCTCGACCGATGACATGTAATTATTAAAACAGTACTGTTCCATATGTTTAATCCTGTCTCTTAAAACTATAAAAGAATTTAAATCTGAGCGATTTCCATAGATTTTATATTTACGACGATATTTGTCTTTTTCTTTTATAGCCTTTTTTAATGCAGATGAGTACCAGCAAGGAAAGTTATCATTGGTAATAATCTTACAGGGGATATATTTATTACGTAACCTGATAAAAGTGTCATAAAAGTAAAGAACGGCTTCGTCCATGGATTTGTTAGAAAATTCCATCTCCCAGTCAATTTCAGATATTTCACGATTAATATTAACGTAATCACCCTTACCAAATAAATACTTGACCCTTGGGGCTGGTTTCAAAGGTTCCAACTCGATGAAACTCACAGAGATATCGAGAATGGCGTGATGAGGGTCCATAGGAACTAATGGGGCTGGACATTCCGTCACAACAACATTATCGTTACACAACACAAGATCGAGAATCCGATTACGGGCATTGTGAACACCATTATATTGATTTAAATTTAGGAATTCCAATTCATCTATAAAAAAGTTTTCATCAGAACTCGAGTAATTGGTAGGTAAAAAGTAGCTAAAAGAGGATTGTAACCAGCTAATATCACTCATATTGAAATCCCCGACAATCAAGTATTTATTATTTTCATCAATCAAAACTATTTCATTGAAATTTTTCCATAAAGTTGTGCAACTGCTGAGAAAAACTATAACCTCTATTCTGAGCGCAGAGATACAGTACACAAATGTACAATTTTACAAAACCTTTATTCTGTGGCAATTTGAGCGTTATCCATAAGTCCTCAGCAGTTGAACAAAGATCCAATTCTAGTTGAGCAGGGAAGTCTTTACGAACGGCAATAAGCACACCACCACCTCGTGACTGACCGGTCAGCTCATAGTCGCGATCCCGCCGATAAACAACATACCTACCGTCAAACAACTCCGCATCAAGGATACTGTCTGGTAACCAGGATTCGGTCAAAATAATTATATCATATAAATTTGTAGTACAAATATTACGATAAAATGTCTCCACTTTAGTTCGCAGTCCACACACGTTCTGGTAGTAAATTAATAGCTTAGGATTTACTATATTAGCCATAGTCACTTTTAAAATTATATATAAGCATACTAAGAAACGTAATATGTATTAAACTACGGAACGTGCGTGTACAAAAATTGTGGCGATTTAATAGCAGACGATCGATATCAGTGCAACGGTAATAGTTATTACGCATTAGTGCGAGCAGGACAGTTGATTGACAAGTTATAGTCAATACCTGCAATTCGACGGTAAGCATATACTGAGCGAGGCATCGTCGACGCGGAGACAAAAGGCCGCATACTTGACAAATGGTCGGGCCAGCGGTTGTGAACATTTTTACTATGAGACGAAAACAATCATAAATAAAAGACTCCAAGACTCGAGATGTAAAACAAATTTTGAAATTAAGTTTAAGATTTATGAGAGAGGTAACTAATATAATATATATAAAAAATAAACCATCAACAAACATCCTTAGAAAAATAAGAAAACATACTAAGTTAAGGTGTTTAAATCTGACTCGGAGTTAATTATAACAATGCGCGTTGTATCTGTTTTTCGTGCGTGGATTTTACCAAATTTGACCCATATGTATTTATAGTCTTTGGCTTTTAAAGTAGTTTTACACAATGTAAGAAGATTCTTCGACTGTGGTGTGAGATGGTCGTTCACGAAGACTCGTCGGTCGGAGTCAGAGAACCCGATGTCCTTGGCATGCAGATTTTTGAATGCCCGGGCTGCTGCTATGAAGTCCTCTTTAATATATCTGTTGGTGAATGTAGTTACGATAGATTTTTCTTTAGACCCAAATACAGGCACTCTCGCAATGTAGCTAATAGATTGTTTCGAAAAATCATGTTTAATTATTCGGCTTATAGATTCCATAACTGCAAAGAGATTTTCATCTTTTTTCAACGGAACGCCCTTTATTTCAACATTGCACAATCTAGCACGTTTCTCAAAGGCATCAAGACTATTGTTGATACTCTTAAGGCCATTTTGAGTGGCATCTACAGTGGACTGGACTGTTTCTAGCACAGGAATTTTATTTTCTAAGGCTGTAATCTTTTCAGAGTGTTCATTAAGTGTCGAATTATTATATTCCTGTGACAGCTTGAGATCCAAAAGTTCTTCTCTGATACTTTTTACATCCTGAAGTAACAGGGGAATACTAGAAACTTGCTTCTTGACCTCACGAAGTTCAGAAAGAATAAGGTCCAGAGTAACCTCTGAGTTGGAAGTTTGAGTTGTGGGCGAATTTTTGCACATCTGACATTTCCAAGTGGCACGCCTATCTGGACCAAGTCTTCTATATCCTGCTTCGGTTAAATTGGTACAAGCGAAGTCAAAATGCCTTTTACAAGCACCACACTGAACACCATCATTAAAGGTAGCATTACAAGACGCGCACTTCATAACTAGAAATTGTGTTGTGAAAAAAAAGTAAAAATGAATATTGAGTCAGGGAAAAATGTTGATGATATATGAAGTTGAGTTTTAAACGCGAAACACGTCTACACAAAAGAGATCGACGATCGAGACAGATTATAAATGCGAAAGTTTGGACGTGAGTTTGTGAGGATGTTTGTTACTCAATCACGCAAAATCTACTGAACTGATTTTGATGAAATTTGGTATACGGGTAGAAAAATACCGGGAATAGCACATAAGGTACTTTTTATCCCGAAAGTCCCACGGGAGCGAAGCCACGGGGCGCAGCTAGTGGATCATAAAAAAAAAATATCAACCGACATATACCACGCTCCTATGTTCGTATGAATAATACAATTTACTAATGTTTTTAACTATTAATTTCAGCTTAGGGGATGCGTGGGCGGGACACAGTAGAGGGCCTCCGATTGTCGTGCACTGTTCAGCGGGAATTGGAAGGACGGGTAAGGAGTTTTGTTGATTTGTTTTAAATGTGTTTTATTTGAGTAAAAATGTTCAAGCGAATTTTTTCAAATTCCAAATGGCTGATCCTGTTTTCGAGCTTTCCAAACACGCTGTTTTGAATCCAAGTTGGACGTAATTTTTTTAAATATTTTTTTGCTTACCCTGTAACCCCGAAATATGTGTATGGTTTTCGGAGCTTTCGGGTATGCAGATAACAAAAATGTTATTTAGTTTTTGATTCAAGATTTTTATAACTCTGCAATATGGGTTTCGTTTATGAGGTTTTCGGGTATGCTGATTATGTAAATGCCATTTTTTTTGGACCCAACATGGTTGACAATTTTATAACTTTACAATATCATATAGAGGTCGTCGAAGTTGTAACATACTATGCGATTTTAATTCTATCAGTTTTTATTATTTTTGTTAAATTGTCATCTTGTCATTCAAAACCATTTCAAACCATTCGAAACTAACTTCACTACATATACATTTGTCAAAGAGACCGGAGTGAAGTTGTTAAAGCCCGACCTAAGTTTATAATAAATTAGAATTCGAGGATTAGAGTCCGATTAGAATCTATAATAGATTGTGGACTGTATAATATTGTAACGCGGCTACGCGTTCATCCTCTTTGGATCTTATAATACGTGCGCTGGCACATACATACTTATTTCACCTGTCATAAATTTTAAACTGTATTCATTCATATTCGATTCTGCATTTTGGTTGTCATTCTTGGCCTAGCATCTACCGATATCTATTATTACAAGTTACTTTTATTGTGAAGCTATTTTAAAATATTATTAAACTATAGACCCTTATCGGGTATGTATTATTAAGTTTTATTGGTTCTTTCGGAAGTGATTCTAAATTTATAGTGAAGTGTGTTATATTTTCTAATCTTTATATAAGGTGGACTCAAATTAACTACAAATATTTTCAGGACTGGCTCCAGGAGGCTAAATAAACGTATTGGAGATAAAATTTTAAAAATCGATACGCTAGTTTTTATTTATTTTTTTCTAACAAAAAAGATATTATAAAATAATGACATTTAGTATCATACTGTAGATACATGTTAGACAATTCATTCATCTATAAGCTCCACCCACCAAATAATAGTATAAAGCTCCACCCACCAAATAATAGTAAAATTAAATTGATTTGCCGTCTTCCTCTTTTTTATCAAAAGTGCGTGGAAGACAGAGTTTTATTTATTTGTGTGGATTAACACACACACACACACACACACACACACACACACACACACACACACACACACAAATAACCTAAGATAGCCTAATAACTAATAAGATGATAATTTAAGGCCTGCCTGGGTCGGAAACTGGCGGTCTCGCGGTGACGCTGCACGGCACCAAGAATAGTTCTTGGGTTGATCCGCCGACCATACCTCTCGAAAAAAATCTCGCACGCCCGAGTACAAATTTCATTTGTAGCCCGGGAAGTAGTGTCATCCAATGTATGGAACCTGCAAATTTTGATATCGGAAGAATTCACTTGGCACAGGTGTTATATACATGAAGTTAAGCTAATTTAGCCCGGTAGCCTTCCACCCCCCCCTGGTGGGTAGGTAGGGGGGGCATTCAAAGGTACACGTTTTAACTAAAGCGCGGCGGCGCGCCGCCGCGCTTTAGTTAAAAAATCATATCAGCTTCTATTTACCTACCACCTCGAGTTTGGTGTCATTTTCTAGTAAATCAGGCATGAGGAATTCATTTTTGAGACATTTAGTGTATGGTTTAATAGAAAAAAAGGAAAATATTGACGAAAATATCAAAATCGGTTTGTTATTTTTTTTATTCAACTGTCAATATTTTTGAAAATCCTGAATTTTGTGCAAATAAAAAATACTATATTAAAGGATATTTATCTAGCTTTAAAAAAATATATACTTTAATATATAAAGTTATCATAGATGTTTCTGAAAAAAATCGGACATGGTACGCGGCGGTGCCTAGGAACTTTTACAGTAGTCTAGTTTCTCATCATTTTGTTGACATATTAATTTGGTTTTATATGCAAAATATACAGAATATGTACTTTACTTAGTTATTGACTGTCTCTTATGGTCTGATGAATAAATAATAGTATTTTTAGGGTTCCGAAGTAAACATGGAACCCTTATAGTTTCGTCATGTCTGTCCGTTTGGCTGTCCGTCCGTCTGTCCGAGACTTAGTTTAGAGACTATTAATGCTATCAAGTTGTAATTTGGTATAGATATACATATTAATTACGCGGATAGAAATGTAGAATAAAATCATGAAAAAAAAATTTTTTAGGGTGGTTCCCCTACTGCTCAAAAGGGGAATTTTTTTTTTATCTCGATTGTACCATCGTTTGGGGTATCACTTGATAGGTTTTTCAAAAATATTATGAGTGTGTGAACATCATATTTTGATTTAGGGATCCGTTTGTGAAATATTTGACTTTAAAGTGAAAAATTTTGTCAATGTGGTGAAAATGCTATGTGAAAATACCTTCGTATACCGCTTCACTTCTCGACAGTCGAGCAGTGAAGCAGCATGTGGGACTTGGACCCACTAAAAACACCCCGGTGCCTCTACATACCAATACTGAAGAGGTGGGAACGGTGGAGTTACCACCAATCTTCCACACTCTCCAGCCACGGCAGTAACCTTCAAATGTCACCCTGCATCGAGTATAATTTCTCCGCCTGCCTTAAATAATAGCCTCTTAAAAACGCGGACGATGGACCGATTACCAGGTCCATCGCCAGCCATCATCAAGGGGGCATAAGATGGGCATAGGCCCTTCTTCTCCGGCCCGGCCGACAGAGCTTGTTGTTGCTCTGCCTCTTCTTTCTTTGGCATTATAGTCTCGCTGAATATCTATGCTTTATTGTGACCTAGGGCGCGATTTTCTTCACGCCATAAAAAGCCCCAGAAAGAATTTTTGCCTCTAGATCCCATGGCAAGGACCCAACAAGAATAGAAAGAAACAGTGCGATATCCTCGTATTGTACAAATAGCCCTTTGGGGTCTACGCAACAACATTATGCTCTCCTTTTTTAAATCATCTGCGCATATTGGGACTCCATATAATGCCATCGACCGTACGACACCAGTATAGAGGCGTCGCGCGGGTGTATTGGGTCCTATTAGGCAGTATCCTGGACGACGCACGCAGATGCCGATTTCAAGAGTTTCGGAGCCATATTCTTGAAATGATCGGAAAACTTCCATTTGGCATCCAGGATTAGGCTTTATAGTTCTAGAGTTCATTCAGGCGAGGTACTTCATAGTTCCACCAATAGCGATATTGACCCCACCTACCACTATGCTCGCATTTTCTGGCGGTGCATGTCTAGGACGATAAAAACATAGGGCATGGGATGCGGAACGCCACATGACATTTCCCAGCATCGCCATCCTTCTTTCCCTGGGTACTCGACGTGCCTTTCTGACAAGTAGGAGTCCACAATACACAGCACACTCTACATGCACACCCTAGTAAACAGCTCTTAGGAGATGCAGCCGAGAACTGGCTTCCATCGGCGGAACATTCTCTAGCTGTCAGTCTTTTAGAGAACAGTGCACTTGCGGATTTGGGATAGGAAATAGAATTAAATAAATGGAAACCACAATGGACTATTGCACCAGTTGCTGCTACCGCTTGTCGTGAACTGATTGGTGCAAGCCACGGTGCGGTGTTAGGTGCAGCTGTCAAAATTCAATTAAAATGAACCAAATTATGCCACTGTGGTGGAAAATGTCGGTAATATAATTAAATAATTGGTTAAGTCCGTATCGGACCACCATTGTAGAGTTCCGAAGGTGCCTGCCTGTCTACTCTGTACAAATGTGGATACATCAACTCAAATTAACTCCCAGCTTTATTTAACTAATGACTATAATACAATGTATATATACCATACCATCATATTCAATGAAATATGTTCCTACAAATATTTTTCATACTAAAATCGATTTTGTAAGTTTATCGTCTATTACTAGTTAAAGTGTAAAGCCTACATAATAGTGATAGTTTTCCTTTTAAATTCATTATCTTTACTACGTATCATGACTTTTTCCCGTATCCACCGACAACTATTTTCCTATTCTCAAGGGGGGACACTTGACTCTTAACAAAATTTTGCACTTTAAAGTCAAATATTTCACAAACGGATCCCTAAATCAAAATATGATGTTCACACACTCATAATATTTTTGAAAAACCTATCAAATGATACCCCACACGATGGTACAATCGAGATTTAAAAAAAAATTCCCCTCTTGAGCCGTAGGGGAACCACCCTAAAAAATTTTTTTTTCATGATTTTATTCTACATTTCTATCCGCGTAATTAATATGTATATCTATACCAAATTACAACTTGATAGCATTAATAGTCTCTGAACTAAGTCTCGGACAGACGGACGGACAGCCAAACGGACAGACATGACGAAACTATAAGGGTTCCATGTTTACTTCGGAACCCTAAAAATACTATTATTTATTCATCAGACCATAAGAGACAGTCAATAACTAAGTAAAGTACATATTCTGTATATTTTGCATATAAAACCAAATTAATATGTCAACAAAATGATGAGAAACTAGACTACTGTAAAAGTTCCTAGGCACCGCCGCGTACCATGTCAGATTTTTTTCAGAAACATCTATGATAACTTTATATATTAAAGTATATATTTTTTTAAAGCTAGATAAATATCCTTTAATATAGTATTTTTTAATTTGCACAAAATTCAGGATTTTCAAAAATATTGACAGTTGAATAAAAAATAACATACCGATTTTGATATTTTCGGCAATATTTTCCTTTTTTTCTATTAAACTATATACTAAATGTCTCAAAAATGAATTCCTCATGCCTGATTTACTAGAAAATGACACCAAACTCGAAGTGGTAGGTAAATAGAAGCTGATATGATTTTTTAACTAAAGCGCGGCGGCGTGTACCTTTGAATGCCCCCCCTACCTACCCACCAGGGGGGGTGGATGGCTACCGGGCTAAATTAGCTTAACTTCATGTATATAACACCTGTGCCAAGTGAATTCTTCCGATACCAAAATTTGCACGTCATGACACTACTTCCCGGGCTATTGCATCATGGTAGCAGATTGTCATATTCAAGTAGTCCTGGTTTTAATATCGGTAAGGCATTTTTTACAACATACAACTTCATGTCAAAGCTTTTTATTAGACCAATCTCCAAGACAACGTCTATGGTATATCTCTAGTATGTGCACAGAGTATATCAAAATGAGGTTGTAACAAGCATTTATTCGATTAATCGACGAGGTGCTTGCCTCTGCCGGTTCGGGAATACACAGAGTATCTATCAGCAGAGTCGACAAAGTATGTAATGTTTTGTCTCATGTCAAGGTATGTATTTTTTAACATCTTTATTAAACATGGTCGTTACTATTGTGCAATAGTTTTAGGTCGGGAAAACAATTAAATACGTAGGTGATAAAAGAAAGTCAAGTGCGAATGAGGCCATACCAACTAGTAGATCTATCAAAAGGTTCAACATTTTTGCTCTCACTAAAACATAAATAAAAGCCAAACTTTATTTTCGCCATTCGATCCGTAGACGCTGTTACTGGACGAATTACATTCACTTTTTAGTGTTCGAACGGGACCCTATTACTAACACATCTTAAGAATACGAATAATTAAATTAAAACAATTATTTAAGGGGGCTCCCATACACCAAACGTGATTTTTTAGAATGCTACGGAACCCTTCGTGCACGAGTTCGACTCGTACTTGGCCGGTTGTTGATTTGATTTGAAAAGGAAAAATGAAAAGTTTTCAGATATCTTTATTTTCTGTTTGTCAAGACAAGAGACCTTTCCAGTAATAGAATAATCCAATAATAATAATATTAAAAAAAACTTATGAAAAAAACCTATAAAAAAGACCTATGATTGATTGCTCCGTTCCATAGTTACTCTATGACAGAGCGGCACCATAGATAGAGCAACACGGACTCACGCGCGCGCCGGTGGGCGGCGGCTTTTGTTTGTGGCCGCGTGTAGGTAGTTTCATTTTAATTGGTTAAAATAATTGGCCAATGAGGTAAGGACTGAAACATCGTCTCTCGTGTTTTATGTTACATGATACAGGATGTTATAATGTTACGGTTTTCAAAAAACAAAAAGTTAATTTTTCTCGAAAACTAGCGTGTAGAAAATTGAAAAAACCACTGATATTCTTTCTAAATAATAACAGTAATCAGCCCTGAAAATATTTGTAGTTAATTTGAGTCCACCTTATATATATTTTTTTTAGGTCTATTTCTTTACCAATAAAATACTATTCAACGAGCCGAGATTTCTTATTATATAGAGCTCTCACGGTCCAATATGTTTCCCCCAGGCACGTTCCTGACCCTAGACATCTGTTCGCTGCGGCTGTCGGCGGAGGGCGTGGCGGACGTGCGCGGCACAGTGGAGCGCATCCGAGCGCAGCGCGCGCACTCCATACAGATGCCCGAGCAGTACGTGTTCTGCCACGTGGCGCTGCTCGAGTACGCGGTCAGTATACTTCCCATCACGTAAAAAGGCCGCTGGTAGGGTGAGGAGGTTCCCTTCATGTAAAAAGGCCGCTGGTAGGGTGAGGAGGTTCCCATCATGTAAAAAGTCCGCTGGTAAGGTGAGGAGGTTCCCATCACGTAAAAAGCCGCTGGTAAGGTAAGGAGGTTCCCATCACGTAAAATGGCCGATGGTAGGGTGAGGAGGGGGTGAAACTTGCGCATGGGTATGACTGACGGACCAATCGCGCGCGTCGGTTGAGACCCACCCGACCCCCGCTCACCGCATAGACCGATATATCGCCTACTGCGCAGCTTAACCGCCAGCAGACTTTTTACGTGACGGCAACACTATATTGTGTTATCTTTAGCGATGTGCTGCCGAGAAATTGCTCTGTTCCCGAAACTTCCTTTGAAAATTCTCAGAAATTTCTCGGGTTTTTAGGAAATATTTCCGTTCTCGAGTATAATCAAAGCCAAAGTTAAATTTAAGAGTCAATTCAAGAAGAGAGATCAGTTGTCCATGAAGAGCGGTGATCACTTACCATCAGGGGGCCGATTCCACTAATTGCAAACATAAATGTCGTGTTTCAATTGTGT
Source organism: Ephestia elutella (assembly GCA_018467065.1). Lineage (NCBI taxonomy): Eukaryota > Metazoa > Arthropoda > Insecta > Lepidoptera > Pyralidae > Ephestia > Ephestia elutella. The sequence goes on from CM031584.1 coordinate 5,901,823, forward strand.
CTCAAAATCCAAGGAAATTGAAATAAAATGACAAGATCTCTGTATGACTTCTGTTTTATTACGATTTCTTTGGCCTTTGAGACACAACTGAGGCACGACATCTACGTTTGTAATTTGTAGAATCAAGGGCCAGGGTCGCTTGCTTGTTTGCCCTATGTTATATTTAAAAAATATATAATAACTATATTTAATTTCTGTATTAACAACACTAAATATTCGTTCCTAGGTGATGCAAGGCTACCTGGACAGCGCACAGCTGGCTGGCTTCGATGACGAGCACGAGGACGATTCCGAATGAAGACTCGCGCGCGCGCTCTGTGCTCTGCTCTAGTGACAGTGACAGTGACGGTTGCAGTGACAGTGACAGTGACGTGAACATCTGTGTGATCGGTGACGGCGCGGGCACTGCCTGCCGGCGGACCTGACCGGTGTGAACTGGTTCATGGTTGGATAAATACAGCGAATTTTTTTTTCGCATCTCTATGGAAGCTACTTGAATATAAAAACGAAGGAAAATTGTGATTTGGACAACATTTGTTGGACTGATCTATTTTGCAGTGCGGAGACTTTCAATTGATGATTGAAACATTCTGTAATAATATGGTGGCCTGCAAGTTTGATGATTCAAGCTAGCAATGAAGTAACCTTATTCCATGACATGTCATTGCCTGTTCGGGTTGCTTTATTATTGACTGTCTGGAAGACAGTGTACGTAAACTGGCTGTCCCGTGGAGTGTGGAGTCCCGCAGGATCTCGGAAGCCGTCCGGGCCGCACAAACGAGATGTGTTCATGTAGTGTGAGTGACACCAGGCCGTGCACCGGCGACTCTTATGAATCATACGTTCCTGTAGCACTAATAAGAACTGAGTTATCGGACACTATGTCGAAAGTAAACCTCGTAATTTCAAGTATTTATTTTGCTTATTATAAATCTTAGTAACCAAAAATATTTCCGTAACTAGAATTTTATTATTTATTTATAAAAAGAAGTATGGCTGTGTGAATTTTTCTTTATGTAGCTATGTATGTCTATTTTCAATGAATTGTGGCGTCTTATTTATACAAACATGATGGTTTTATAAATTTATCTTATTATAATCGAATCGCGGGTTTGATACATTTTTATACGTTCAGGTGCTGGTAGGGTAATGTATTTATGACTAATTATTTTCAAAAACATTGAATATGGTGTGCATAATCAATTTTTTATAATCATTAAAAGTCCATGTTCTTTGCCAGTATTATATGAACTGAAAAATTCGCGCATTATGAAATATATCATAACTATGAGTAAAATTATATAGATAGACTGAATAATGTTACATTTCTCCCAGATTTTACTAGTGGATGTGTAGGCGTGGTTCCCACCGCGACTGAAATTACTGTCGGTATCGTCGACAGTAGCTCTGAATATATCAATTTAAAATGTAAATAAAATATTTACCAATTAGTGAAACAAAGGAATAAATAGCAAAGGATTATTTATTTTTCAAAGTAACCTGTTAGCAACATATCTAAAGTGAATATTTTGAAGCGCCGTCCTGTTCCGCAACTTACATATCTCTGTAGCTGGTTGAGTTAAATTATTATCTTTATTTCTAGCTTCACTTTCCGCCCTGCGCAAAATAGAATCTCTTAGTATTAGAATGCCATAGTAGAATAAATATACTAATCCACCTGATCAAGTACCTACACCATCTTTGTGCTTTGACAACTATTCTAAACAGAAATGATATTTTACAAATTTCATCATCCGTTCAGACTTGAGCTGAGTTCATACCATAGGTTCATACAATCCCTTATACTAAGGAAATTGTTAATCTAAAACAATTGTTACTTCTGTATGTGTAAATATTCTATTTTTCTGTTAAAATTTCATTGTGAAATATGGTGTGAAATAAATAAAAAACCTTGTAATATATTGAGTGGATTGGTTTTATTTACAAATGGTATGATCACATTTGCAGCACAGGTTTGCTGCCTCGCACGAACAGCATGGGCGGCAGGTCTCGACTGAGCACCTCCAGCCACGCCATGTACAGAGTAGCCGACACCTTGTTCTGCGGAACCAAAATACATTCTGATAGATAGTACACCGATGCATTTGCGCAGATATCAAAAATTTTTGCATGACGCGAAAATAACCCTTA
>CM031584.1:6531355-6752818 GCA_018467065.1 Ephestia elutella
AATGATTACACATCACACAACAATATCACACACAACATAGTTGTAATGATGTAGTAAAGATTGCTAATAGCTACAGCGACAGTATTAATAATAATGTAGGAACAGCACAAGGTTCTGTATTAGGCCCATTACACTACTTAGCGTATGTTAATGATGTTAACAACCTGATTAATAACTGTACGATATACCAGTTTGCAGATGATACATGTTTAATATCAGCTGACCGAAATCTGAAAATTGCTGAAAGCAAACTTCAACATGACATGGACTTGCTAAGCAAATGGTCTCACGATATGGGTCTGGTACTGAATTCGCAGAAAACCAAACTTCTACACATCCACTCTAGTCACAATCGAGTAACCCATGATGTAGAAATTACGGTTCATACTCACGCCTGTATGCACCATAACTCAAACCAATGCAGTTGTAAACCTATCGAAAAAGTAACACAACAAAAATATCTAGGTGTTATTATAGATAATAGGTTTAACTGGGGTCCTAATGTCGAATTAATATGTAAAAAACTACGTGCACTACTCATAAAATTTAAAATCTTATCTAATAAAATTAGATTTCCGGTGTTACGGATGTTATATAAGTCACTCGTTGAACCGACATACTCTTATGGCATCACTAGTTATGGAAGAACATTTAAAACATACTTAGATAAAATATATAGTTTACAATTACGTATAATTAAAGTGATAGTGGGTAGAAAAATAAAAGATAGATATAAAGATAACTACAATGAATTATTTAAATATTGTAACATTTTACCTATTTACGATTTCGTTCATTACTCTCTATTAAAAGAAAATTTTAACATCATAGATACTCTTCCGAACAATATAACCGGTAAAAAAACTAGGCGAATAATCGTTAAAAAATATTTCAAAGAAAAATATAATAACCTTTATGGGAAGAGACTAATTCGTAACCAAATGCCGGAAATCTTAAATAAAATACCTAATCAAATTACTGTAGACTTACATAATAAAAAGAACGCAAAATCTATAATTAAAAAATATTTTTATAATACATAACCGTTTCCATTTATATTTGCTGTCCTGGGCTTCCTTTATTCTTTGAAAGTACAAATACATATATTTACAATGTAAATACGATTTCTTTACTGTAACAAAATTAATGTCAAAATGTTTTATATTTCAACTAAATTAACAAGCTTTAGATATACACTTTAACTTATTTGTGCGCAAGTGATCCTGCACAGCGATAGCGGATTCGCGACTGACAACACAAGCAACCTACCCGCTTTGCAAACGATCTTTATTCTTTGTAGGTATAGTGGTGTCGCATGCTTGTAACTATGAGCTGACGGGATTGTTTTCGCACAGATGGGGTAATACAACCGACCAGTCTTTTTAAGGTTTATATTAGATCAGATAAGTTGAATGTGCAACGCCTAGACAAACCATGACATGGTTTTAGGCGCCATAGCGTATATGTTGTATTGTTTTTTGTTTTTTGGCTAAATAAATAAATAAAAAAAAAAAAAAAAAAAAAAAAAAAAATGAACATACAAAATTACGACGTCACTAAGCACGATATGCGTATTGAATTACTACTATATTAGATACATGAACACTTGCTTCCGGTGAAGGAAAACATCGTGAGGAAACCTGCACTCTGGTTGATGATTATCAGCTGGTGTATGAAATGGAGAAGGCAATGGCAAATCACTCCATTAAAAATGCCATGAGAGTCGTTGTGTGTGTTTCATTCCATATAATGACCACGACCCTCAGTCATGAGGAAATACTACTAAAGAGAGAGATACATGAAAAATTATGAATGTTTGTTCTTTATCAGGTAAAAACTATTGGATGGATTTCGATAAAGTTAGGTAGATGGGTAGAATGAAACTTGGGATAACACAAGAGGTATTTTTCTCCCGAAATTCCTACAGGAGTGGAGACCCACTGGGCGGGTTGAATTTCCGAGTTTTCATGGCATAAGGTTTTAAAAGCCAGTCACGACTATTGCAATGAAATAATGTTAATTGTTTTTTGTTTCAATTTAAAAATAATCATAGCCCGTTGAAGTAATTCATTAGTTTCATTTACTAACAGAAGCTCAAGACAGCTGTCAAGTGCGAACTCAGCCGTATGCACTCAAGTTATGTTCACGCACTTAAGATCGTCGCTAATTAATAAACCTATATCAACGGCATATCACTTGAGATCTCAGAACACACACAACTTCAAACTGACAAGCTGAGAATTTTGACATGGCGTGGTGTCAAACCATAGACAATAAAAATACAACAATAAAAATAATAGACCCGGCTTAACAATCTTTCTCCAAACAGTATTTATGCGGCCGGTTTCCATCCATAGCCGGGTCTATTATTTTTTACTGAGTCTGGTCTAACTACTGTCACAAGTCACTCTCATGTCATGGTTGTACTGTCATCAGCAAATACGCTCTTGAGTGCTGATATTTGTTTATTAATACGACTTCACTCGGCTGATACGCGGAACTCAAGCGAGAACTCAATTAAGATTTATAAATTAGCACCGCGACTCAAGTGCGCTTTCAAGATCGAGCTATGACTTGAGTGTCATTTATTAATACGGGCCAGTATGTAAAAGTTAACTTTTACAATATTTCATCCTACAATGAATACTATTGTACTAAATGCGAAATGTATGTCTGTTCTTTACATTTATTTTACTTAAACCGCTGAGCGGCTTTCCATCAAATTGGGAGTACGGTTAGATAAATTCATGTTCATTTATTTGCCAACTAAGTGTGTACATTTTGGTCTTATATTCATATTGGTACTTACAACTTAGAATTCCCGAAATAACTCAACGCTACTTTAAATCACCAATTTGCCACATGGTTGGTAATATGAAATCCTAGCTATGAAGTCGTCCTACTATATTGAATTTATTGAATGGAATGAAAATGTCTATTCGAATAAGCTTAGCACACACATGCATATAATTAGGTACATAAAACCAACTTATACACACAGATACAGCAAGTGTGCGCTGCAGCAATTCAAAACGGCCAGTGACGATTCATGACGACCTCCGTGGCCTAACGGTTATCACGCCAGACTGCCACACCGGAGGTCCCGGGTTCGATCCCCGGTCAGATTAAGATGGAAAATGATCTTTTTCAGATTGGCTGGGTCTTGGATGTTTATCTATATATGTATTTGTCATAAAATATAGTATCGTTGAGTTAGTATCCCATAACACAAGTCTCGAACTTACTTTGAGGCTAACTCAATCTGTGTGATTTGTCCGTATATATTTATTTATTTATTTAGTGAAAATCATTGATCACAGCTGTGATGAGCAAAGCACTGGCTTTCTGCTTTATTAGGTAAGTAAGTAGCCTAGCTTTTCCTTCGACGTCACTCGCTTAAATTTTGTTTTTCACCCTTTACACCCCCTTAGGGGTGGGATTTCTTAAATTCCTTTCTTAGTGCTCACATATCTACGCTGTAAGTACTTACATTAAAACCTCTCAGCCAAATTTCAAGTTTCTACCTTTAACAATATCGTCGTAACGTTGATATTCCAATCAGTTGTTAAGTGTCAAATTTTATATAGATAGATTACGTGTCCCTTGGCTTCGCCCACGTGTAATTTGTATTTCATCCGTTTCACCTACTTAGGGGTGGAATCATCAAAATTCCTTCCTTAGTGCTCACCTATACTAGGTATGTAAAGAACCTCTGCAAAATTTTTATTCCAATCAGGGTTCAGTTTTATATTTACCTACATATATTGTTAATTTCATTATAGAACTCCCACCTAAATGTATGTATGCAATAGTAATGAGCTATTCCACACACAGAATGAATTCAAATTAGACCACGCATTTAGTTTGGGGACTAAAATTATTGCTAACAGTAAATTCCCTACTCGTTAGTTTATTAGATTTGTAAATGGGCGATATGTATGTAACTGTTTTAACTGGTAATCATTATTTAACTAGCATTTTCCCAGGTTTTTGACCTTGGTAATTCCCATTTCACCCCCCTGGAAAAACCCTCATTAGGTGTAATTTATTATTAGTGTACTGTTGTACATTAAAAATAACCTCTGTGCAAAAAAAAATAAGTTTCTAACTACGTTTTATACGTTACGTTCCTTAGCCCAGGAGGTAGGCCTAAAAAGAGATGGATGAATTATGACAGTAACGATATTTCGGGTAGGATGTGAGTATGACCACCACTATCAGTTAAGTCCACCTTTTGTGAATAATTTCTGAAGTTTGTGCAATAAAGTTTTAAATTAATAAATGACCCGAGAGAAAAGTAATGACGAAAATTGTTTATTAGAGTTGAAATTTTGTAAACATCGAAAAAATGGGCGGAAAGAGTAGTAGAACTATTTAAATATTAGAGGGGATGCATCCGCAGGATCAAATCGCAAAATGATAGCTTTGTTAATATGTAAGCGTATTACCACCATAAAGAAACATTTATCAAACCTTTTTTGGAGTCTTACATTGTGAAGCCAGTGGAATTATGGAGAATGATGGGGCCTTAGGTGACCACAAAGAAATTCACATAGGTAAATGGTTCCGTGGCGTACATTTGTGCGTTTTCCCGCCCGATTTCCCCGTCCTTAATCCCGTTAAGGACAGGTCTACAATCTCAGCCTGCCTGCCGTTTTTTGCCAGAAGAATGAGCAAACTCATTACCTAATGCTATCAACAACCGTGTTTTCCTCAGTTTTTATAAAGGGAACCAGGTTTGATTAACGTTCGTCAATCCAAACGACTAAAGTAGCTGTTCTTTGTCTTCCTTTTAGGGGCTCCGTACCTCAAAAGGTAAAAACGAAACCGTTATAAGATCGCTTCGTTGTCCGTCCGTCTGTTAAGATATTTTTTCTCAAAGATGCGTGGACGAATCCAGTTGAATATCAGATGCTGAAATTTTTTTATAGCTGATAAAAACCGTGGACCCAAGTATGTTTATAAATTGCAAAAAAGTGTCTTGACAGTTAGACAGTCGGATACCTCATGTGACGGTGTACGGTGACGCGTGTCCATCTCGCATTTGGCTCGATCTCACAAAAATAAGATAAATTGTGTAGATGTGTATGTAATAATATGATAACACTGATAAAGGTTTTAAATTCTATCAATGAGACAGGCGATAAAATCCCACAGGAATTAGATATGATAGTTTCTTCCCTATTACTTTCTGCCCAGTCAACAAATATGTGTTTGAGTAAAGCTATATGTATAAGTTACTTTTTATAAAAAACTGAAATGTTATGTTTGACCAATTGACGATACACACGGCTAAGCATTTACGTGATACGATAGTTGTATCGCATGAGGTCAGTGGAGCGTGTCGTTAGTCAGAATGGCGAGTAGTTAGTAGAGTAGTTAGTCCGCGGCAATGAGGCGATATTTCAAGCCGGCGCAGTTGTAATGAACGCGGCGATTACTGACGCGAATCAACTAGAACACCCTTTATTTGACGCTGATTGCCACATCAAAGAGAGATTTCTACCATTTTCTACTATTTTTTTTTTAAATAAAATATGGGTTTGCTCTTGACCATAATCTTGCCCGAGGACAGAGATGAGGTCTACGGTATACAGTGTAGATGTATGGTGGTAGTATTATAAAGGTGAAAGTTTCTAAGGATATTAATTATTACTACTGGACATTATTTCAATGACATTTGGTACATAGATGGCTTTAAATGAAAATGAATGATTTTTTTTTATTTAAATAGGCTTAAAAATAGCATTTTAAATCGTCATATTAGTTGACGTCAAATAAATTACTATCATCTCCAAAGCGCAAGTGGAGAAAAGGCGGTGCAACAAACTCCACTGCTGCATTTTCTTCAAAGACTCTAGCTAGATTACCGGCTATCTAGCAAGCTCTAGCTAGAGTACCGTTTATCTAGAACTAATGATTACTGAAACACCTTTTATTTATGGCTCATTGCCGTGCAAATGCCTAGGTTAAATTTGTGTTTGGATAAGAAAGATTTCAAGGAGCAATCTAACTAATTGGTAATGGTAATACAAAGAGCGACTGCTAAAATTGATAAATATTTACTATTCTTTTTGCACCCGAGCGCGAGCTCGTAGTGCTCTGCTCTCGCTTTTTGACGTTTCCCCCAGTTTCGGAACATAAATTGTCTAGGTATATTGTATTCATATTGCACTTTCTTTTTTAATTTTTCCTTACACGTGATAAGTAAATTTAAATTTTGCCTTTCAAGTGCTATATTATATGTTCTTACTTATCTCTCGTTTTTCTCGTTGAAGACGATAATAAAATGCATCGTTTTTTTAGGAACATTTAGGTACCCAGGTATCTTAGAGCATCAAAGGTAGATCATTCAAGTCTAAAATTCACCACATTAATGTCAACAAACCTGTCAACCAGGCGATTTATTAAGAGATTTTTATCTTATGCAGTTCTCTATCCTGGAAGAAGAGGAAACTAGCTTTTACTTAGTAGCAGAATGTCCAGCATTTGCCGCTGCAAGGAGAGAAGTATTGGGCACAGACTATCTGAGGATGATCTAAGCAACATTACAATAGGGCAGATGTTAAAATTCTGCAAAGTAACAGGTAGATTCAGTGGGTCGCCACCAACGTGAGTTACCAGGTAACTCAAAACCCTATACGGGTCTCGGGGAATTGGGTGAAATGGTCCCAGCATAAGTGGACTGATCACCCGTCTGGTGCTCGCGCTGGCGCCCCATATAGTAAATAATAAAAATAAATCTTATGCAGTTGAGATAAAATCCACATACACTTGACAAAGCGTTATTTCTGTTCTCTCATTGTTTTATGACAGGACAAATGGAATTGAAATAAGCCGGTTGCGTGGGGAGCACGCGTGCGGAGATAAATGAATCTCGAGGTAATGAAGGATACTTGTTATACTGTTATACTTGTATTATACCGACGTATAATTACGTTCTTATCTTTTCAGAACAAATCAGACGTATTAAACGAAAGAGTAATTACTTGTGAATGATGAAGTTGTAGCACGCGATCAATGGTTTTTATAAGCTGACTAGCCTATGCCAGCGGCTTCGCCCGCGCTTTTTCCCGGTATGAAAGGCATTCCTAACTATGTGTACTTATTACAAAATTTCAGGAAGATTGGTTCAATGGATAAAGCGTGAAGAGGTGACAAACAACCAAACACACAAACTAACAAATAAAGAAATAAACGAACTAACTCACTTTCGCATTTATAATACTAGTAGTTCACCGCGAACTTAGACCTCGCGATTTTTACTCGCGTTTTTATTGATTTACTCTTACGTATGTATAGTATATGACTGAAGAGTGCTGATGAGCAGGGTAAAACACAGTTAAAGAAATAGTATAATTTACAATATAAAAAAATTGGAAGACCTCTTAATAGCCCAGGCGCTAAAATAGTATTAATCAATCATCAAAATATATAAAATCTCTCTAAAATGATCTAATATCTCTGTAAAATGAGGGTACACCCTCATATTGCAAATTATTGTTTAAAAAACAATCATTTTACAAACAACTCCAAGTCTTTCCGGGTGGTCATAAAAAATTACCTAAACCTAACTTTTTTCTGCCGTCAAAGTTTTTCCGGGTGGTCATAAAAAAAAATAACCTGAACCTAACTTCTTTTCCGCCCTCAAAGTCTTTCTGGGTGGTCATAAAAAAAAATAACCTAAACCTAACTCTTTTCCGCCTTTAAAGTCTTTCCGGGTGGTTATAAAAAACCTAAAATCTCCTCTCTGCTCTCCAAGTCTTTCCGGGTGGTCATAAAAAAAATTACCTGAACTTAACTTTTTTCCGCCGTCAAAGTCTTTCCGGGTGGTCATAAAAAAAAATAACCTGAACCTAACTTTTTTTCCGCCCTCAAAGTCTTTCTGGTGGTCATAAAAAAAATAACCTGGACCTAACTTCTTTTCCGCCCTCAAAGTCTTTCCGGCTGGTGGTAAAAAAAATAACCCGAACCCAACTTATAATCTGCCCTCAAGTCTTTCCGGGTGGCCATAAAAAAAATAACCTGAACCCAACTTATTTTCTGCCCTCAAGTCTTTCCGGGTGGTCATAAAAAAAATAACCTGAACCTAACTTACAGCTCAGATCGTTTGGAGACAAACTTTCTTTTTTTTTATTAAAAAAATAAAAAATGTTTATTTACTCCACAACAAATGGCCTTGGACTACATTACATAGGTATGTAATAAACATTAATTAAATTTAATACCATAAAGGACAGTATCGTTGTAGAGATCTGGTGCCCACGCTAGGTATCAAAGATCCTGTGTTGCAGGTTATCAGGTCCCCCACCCGGTGTGACACAATAAAAGGTATTAGCATGTTGATATCATGTCACAATACGATTTGTGAGTTAATTTACAAATAAAAGACGAGTAATGACTTCTGTACCTAACCCTACGATGAAACTCTTGGGATCAGTAAGTTTAAACTTGAAACTCTTCTAGTTTTGGTAAATAATATTTATCAAACGATGTATTTGCCATAAGATTTGTCTGATGTTGTTTTACCAATTGAAAATTTAGTTAAATAATTTGTTTGTAAAATGATAATTTGAAAAAAAAAAAAACAATATTTGTCTAGTAATTAGTTTGTTAAATTATCCATTTTTAAAAGAATGAGTCTGTCAAAGCATATGTTTTTCAAATGTATAGTTTTACAAAGTTGTTTATAAAATGATTGTTTTTTAAATAATAATTTGTAATATGAGGGTGTACCTCGCACTCGCATCTGGTCAAAACTGAAAATCAGTATATTGCCCCCCGGGTAATAGTGCCACTGAGGTGTGACCTTTTTGTATTGCTGCAACACACATTTATTTTTTTTCGTTTGTTTATTTTTCGATGTTTGTTGTAAGAAACTGTACCTATGTGTTGTTGTGGCTACAAATAAAATTCTTTATCTATCTATCTACCTACCTTACAAATCATCTTCAAGTCTACAACCGCTGCTTAGATCTGATTTCGACATTTCTAACATAATTCAGTTCACTAAGTAAAATGTAAATGGCGCTATCCAAAGTTAGAACACGCTATGGTTTCGTTTGCTACATAATCGCGGACATTTTTATTAATATTTCAAAAACTACTGAACCGATTTTGATGCACAACGAACTTGAAAATTCTATTGATATTTCCTACATGCCTACCAAATTTCATCAAAATCGGACCATCGGTTCGGCAGTTATCGCGGTACAAACATTCATACATACATACATACAAACAATGTGTTTCGCCCCCAACTCGATTTAGAGACCTTCGCTCGCTTCGCTCGCTCGGTCAATTAGTTAGGATAGATGTAATTTTTGTGTTTTTACAATAAAATAACCTATTATTTTATACCTATTGCAAGTAGGCATCGCGCCTCTTGCTTGCACTCGGCCGAGTTAACCACAAAACTCGTCACAATCAATGTCACTTTGACGCTTACAAAAAAAAACAAGTGTATGTATATGTATATAGTAGTAGGTCATTAAAAACTCAAATTTGAACGATAATTCGACTCGATTGACTGTGTGCGTGAGCAATGGAACTTCAGAGTCCTATTCAGCTTAATTCAGGCGGCGATAAAATTACGCGTAGACGTATGCCATCTATATTACTTCTAGTATTTTGCTTACATTATTCCTTATTTTGTGATAATCAGTAAACATTTACTTATTTTATTATTAAATTTAAATCACGAGTTGTGTTGAACTTTCTAGGTAAGTACGACCTATATTTCGAACTGATTTCTAAGGAAAAATTGCTTTCATCTTATTCAATTAATATTTCTTATAGCAACCTTTTGACTTACTTATTGATAAGAACTGCTTTACCTTCAAAGAGAAAGTTTAATGAAGATTCTGAAGTTAAATCGACAAAAATTGAATTTTACTGCTTAAAATTCTTCTAGTGGATTTATAACGTATAAACAAGTCTCTAACTTAATAAATAATAATAACTAATAAATAAAATTAATACAGTTTTAAATGTTTTCTACACTTTTCTTTACATAACACTTTTCACTTTTCTTTTTAACACTTTTTTATTTATTTTTTTTTTCTTTTTTTTTCTTTTTTTATACTTTTCTTTTTTTACAGTAAATAAATTACAAATAAATTATGAATAAAAAAAATCCTAAATATTTAAGAACGCCTCAGCCTTTTTTTAACTTTCACGCTTCAAACTCAAAATAATTATTTACAACACCTATCAAAAACCTTCAGGTAAATTAGGATGTTATAGCTAACGTTTCGTGCGACATTGCAGTCATTGCACACTTGCGTAGCTGCGACAACGACGTCTCTAACAAATAGGTATGATCAGTCCTATAAACGCCCCTGCCTAAAGATTGTCAGAGTAATGACATAATCAAATTGTTCCCCATATGTCCCCCAGGTCTGAGTCCCCCGATGCCACGAGACAATACGCACGGATGCCCCAGATAATAGCTACGATACAATACAGGGGTGGGTGATTTATTACACCTTAAATGGCTGTTCTACAGATTCCCTGTATCAATGAACTATTGCTACTTCGTTTGTCATCGCAGGGTGGCAGTTCTGTCATGTTTGTTTATGTGACGATTTAATTCTATGTAGGGTTGAATTTTCTTGTCATTTGATTTGGAGGGAAATTGTAAATTCTCTTTATTGACGACAGGTTTGTATTACAGGGGCTGTATGTGTCGCGTGTTGTCGCGATAAATCCTTCAATCAATCAATAAATCAATAAATTTAAGAACTTCGTTCTTGTCGGTGGAGTAATTTCCATGTATGTAAGTAAGTAATAAAGTCCTTACACGGTCTAAATATGAGGTATTCCTCAAAGCGCTTTTAATTTTAAACGCAGCAAATATATTCTGCGAAGCGCACCTTTTAGTGAATCGAAATCGATAAAAAGAAAAGGGTGCGCTTCGAAGAATAGTTTTAGTGCGCCTGAAAATGGATGCGCTTTAAGGAATACCTCCTAAATTTGTGTGATTTTTTTCTAACTGATCTCGTTTAAAATGTGCTCAAATTCATCATTGCTATAAATAAAGAGAGGAGAATAAGTAGGTAGAGAAAATCTTCTGCTACATAGAGAAACACGGACTCCCGTTCTACGCGCGAAAGTCCTTGCTGCTCGAAGGGTAGCTACCACAAATTTTGTATTAAATAATATGTTCTACATGTAAGCAGTGATGTAGAACATATTATTTAATACCTACAACTTCGATCGACTCTGCTCTAATGTTATTTTACTGAATGTGAAAAATCTACTTCATGAGATAAATATTAGAACAGAACTAGGTAAGTTTAATTCATACTAATTGCGCTTTATGAAGTCTGTTTGTTCTTTGTATTGTATGTATTTTAATTTAATGTTACAATATAAATTCAAGAATTATTAAAATACGAACATAACAATGCGAAAACTACAACGTGCTACAACAAAATAGGTATTATTTTAATTTAAAAATCCATATAATACTAAGAATGCTTTTGTTAAGGGTTTGAGGGCACAATTGTGGAAAATAAACAAACACAATAATAACCCAACACGACCACGGGTAAACATAATGAGACCCTTTTCCGCCCCGGGCTCTGAACCTTTGAGTTGAGAATCAATTGTCAAAATAACTATGTATTCCGCAGGGTTATTTAACCACAAATGCTATGTTTTATGTAATAAAGCGTGTAAGTATTTTTTCATTACTCATACTCAGAAAGTAGGTTTGAAGTTTCCTAAGGAGCAGGTTGAAAGTAATACTTTTCAGCCCTAGGGAGAATCGTTTTCAACTGAAATTTTTTATAACTATTTTTTCATAACTTGACAGTCCGGCCGTGAAAACTTCGTCAGTTATTTATATAGACAATTAAAAACCGGAACACCGGAAGTCTCGGGTTCGATCCCCGGTCGAGTCAAGATGAAAAAAGATATTTTTCAGATTGGCGTGGGTCTTGGATGTTTATCTATATATGTATTTGTTATAAAATATCGTTGAGTTAGTATCCCATAACACAAATCTCGAACTTACTTTGGGGCTAACTCAATCTGTGTTATTTGACTGTTAATACAATATTAATCGTTTCCCATAAAATTGATTATAAAGGCTACAAAAACAAAATACACTGTAAAAATCTCTCTTAAAATTAACTATAAAGCGCTTGTAAAACTCTTTGAAAAGCCAAGTGGAAGATCGTTTGCTCCCGAGGTCTTTATAAGATTAGACTACCGCCCACTTAAACCAAGAAGATAATGAGTTTTCTTCAAAAAACAACCTTGGTGCTAAAATATTTAGTTTACGCGTTTTAGGATTATCTTTTTCATTGTAACAATTATTCTCAAAAGATGAGATTAGCCTATTTATACTAAATCTATTTAAAATTACGTTATTTCTTTGCGTTCAAATGTAATATTAAAATAACTTGTAGCGTTTTTTACAAAACAAAATGTAATAATATATATCTTTTAATACTCCCGGTGTTGCAGTAGTCCATAGGCAGCGGTGATCGCTTACCATCAGGTGACCCGCTTGCTCGTTTGCCGCCCTATGTTATAAAAAAAACAAGGTTTTCCGTACATAAAAAAAACATGTTTTATTAAATTTCAAATACATACTTGTAAACTTGAAATTCTTGTGTGTACCTATGTAATTTCTCCAAAAGGCTCTAACGATTTTTACAAATTTTTATATTTGGATAGTCTTTTACTATTAAAATAGTACTAGGTAAGTTTCATCACCGTTATTATCATTCGACTGAAGCTAAATAACGTTCGTACATACATCGCATCCGTATACAAGTTATAAGTTGCGTTCACATAGCTTAAAATATATTTTATGAAAATAAATGTTAGCAGTCAGATGTAAATGCCATTTTCCGTCACGGTATTCGAGTCGATTTTACTGCCAAGCCGCGCCAATAGATGTTTTACATCAAAAAAGTATTTAGTCTCTGAAGAAAAAAAGGAAAAAATAACAATCTTGTTATGAGCTCTGTTTGAAACAGGTATAATTATTCAGGACTTTTTAGAGGCAGCTTTTGGGGACAAGAAAAGCTCTTTTCGGCGGAGCTTTGTAAAAAATAAATGATGAAGAGATTGCCACTTTGCACAGTGTGGGTTAGGAATACAATAGGGTGCATGCAGTAGGGTTGGGGGTCCGTCGATGGTTTGACACATGTGCCCATGCAATTTTGGCGTAGTGATGTGAGTGAAGTTTAATAGCACCATTAAATATTTATATTTAATTTGAAATCTTGTTTGTACAACAAACAAACTAGTGTTATTTGGGATAGAACTTTTATCTAGCGTATTTCCAGCCTTTATATGGGTAAGTTTCTCAGTGTCATTTAGAGAATGGAAAAGGAAATGGCCAGTCATCATACTATCACCATTTATGTTCACCTCTTTCCATTCACTTAGGTTGCCTGGAAGAGATTGCACTTGCGATAAGGCTGCCTATTGTACATATTTTACTATCTACTATAAGTCTCAATTTGTATCCTTTACGTGTTTTGGTGCAATAAAGTATTTTACTTACTTACTTACTATCCTGTGCATACATCACCCTCTTTCCCTTTTTTTTATCTAGTCATGAGCCTTTTTGCCCTTCCAATCCAATTCTATAATTCCACTTAAAATTTCTGATCAAATGACATAATCATACATCACTACCATTATATTTTTTTATTTATTTATTTATTTAAACTTTATTGTACACACATACAAAAGTACAGTACAAAAGTAGTTTTCCTAACTAAAAATAAAACATTACTTCCTAAGTTACCAATACTAAAATACCAAGTTGTAACCAATAGAAAATATTCTTTTGTTACAGCAAGCCATCACATTTGCGAATCATTAGTGGTATTCGATATCGACAGAGTAGAAATCGCATCAATCGATAACGCGTGCTGACTCTATCATCTCCGCCCCTCACTAGTATACTCAAGGGTTTTGGCGATGGGTATAAAATAAAGTGACTAACAGGAATGTCTGTTCAATAGTAAATGCAAAATTTTCTTGACTGCCTTTTCTAAAAAATATCTATTTCACTTTTGTTGTAGGATTAAAATAAGAGGATGAAATCATTTCTTTTTTATATTCACAAAAATTACTTTCTTTAATTTAATTCCTTTTAATTTATAATAAGAATAGGTTGTCTTAGTCAATACAGAAATAGATATAAAAATATGTGGCTGAAAAGTTTTTTACTTGATACACGCGTTCCTGAGAATATTGGTCTTGACAGACAAAAAAGAAAGGGTCTCTAAAAGGGTTCCGTTTTTGCCTCTCGAGGTACGGAAAACTAAAAAAAAAATTTGGCAATCATGGCATGAAAATAAAAAATTTCACCGAAAAAGTCTCTTTTTTATTCTAGATATTTTGTACCCAACTAGGGCGAAAATCGAAATGTGCAAACAATTAGAAGAAGCAGTTTTTTGCTCTCACGGGACCCACAATGGCACTTTGCGTCGGCGACAGCCTTATTCATTCACCGCTGCAAATCTATCTTTGCACTAGACATCTGTTACTTTCACACCAGCTATAAATTATACTGTAATGAGTAATGGAAATATTAATGACGTGTCGAGTGCGAGCAGTGTTTTTTAAATGCTAAAATTTTTTTCCAAAAAAAATGAACCGACTTCCATCATAAAACTTGAAATCATGAAATAACATTAGAGAAAAATGTATTAGCATGCTACCTACTGAATGAGGTGAAGTCGGTGCCAAATTGAATATTAAATAAAAATGCACCGACTTCCATCATGGAAGTCGGTGCATTTTTTTTGGAAAAAAATTTTATTTTATCATTTTCAGTGCTTCTACACCTATTTTCTTTAATAAAAACTTTTCTTTCACTGGCCGAATATAAAGAATTAAAAATTCGAAACTTTTTATGTCAGTTTGATTTGAAATGTCAGAACATGTCAAATTTTCTGTTATTTTTGGCACATAAATAGACCGAGAGCCCGTGACAACCAAACCTTCCTTATTTTAGAAATGCTGAATGTTTCTCTGCGTGGTATATACGGGTAAAAAATATTAATGACTAGGTATGAAGTTTGAATCTTAAGTTGCTTATGCAGGTAACATAGATAGCAAGGATGATTTTTGTAGGTATAAAAAGCACCCTTGGGGCCTCCCAAAGTAATATTAAATTAAGATTTTATAATAAAACAAATATAACTATAATTTAATAAAGTTACAATGTCTAGCAGGGATTTATATCTGCACCAATTGCCTGGTAATGGATGACGTGATTTCTAATATTATTAGGAATAAAATCTTTAAAAAAACTTTACTTTGAGGAAATTGAGTTACCAATTTAAATGTTATTTCTACAAATAATCTGCCTAAGTAATCATGAACCAACTTTTATAGTCGCTAATCGCTATTTCTATGTTGGGGACATACACAGAAAATCTTGAGTTTTAATAAAATAAGGAAGGGCATGCTGTCGCGGGCTTTTGTTCTATAATGCAATATTGGTATTTTTATATTTTGTTAGGTATCTTTAAAATTACCGAACAGATTCTGACGTGGTTAAAATGGGACCAACTTGGGAATACACCATTACGAATAAAAAAACAATTTTGGAAATCAGTCCACAGTAGGCGGAGAAATCAGCGAACATACATAAAAAAAAACATACATACATCGAAACATATAACCTCCTCCTTTTTTGGGAAGTCGGTTGAAAAGGAGTAGGTATATGATTTCAGAGCTTATGAACTCTACCTAAATATTATACCTATGTGAGGTTATTCATCTGTTTATATATGTGAGGTTTGTTTTTCTATCTCTCTCTCAGCCGAAAGACGTCCACTGCTGGACAAAGGCCTCCCCCAAGGATTTCCACAACGACCGGTCCTGCGCTGCCCGCATCCATGTGCACCCTGCGACCTTCACCAGGTCGTCGGTCCACCGAGTGGGAGGCCTGCCAATACTACGTTTTTCGGTTCGTGGTCGCCACTCGATATTTACTCGATATTCACTCGTTATTTGTTTATTGTAGACAAATTGTGGAAATAAGTTTGGTAATGACATTTTTAAATTTTTGGTTTGTCTAAAGAAAAAAGCTAGAGAAGAGACGCTCTTCTCCAGGCTTTCCACTGTAAATAGACTGTGTTATATGTATAAAAAATAAATTTGTTGTTTTTAATTTTAAGGTAAATCGCTTCAATTGTCAATAAATCCTGAACTTTTTAATTTCGAGCATTTATGTTGGTTGGATACGGACTGATGGTGGTCATTCGTAAAGGAACACAAATACAAAATGCACTTTACTCTTAAGATTCGGTTTTATCGTTTTATAACGTATTTAAATAACGCTCTCCTAAAATACCAACAAAGAGGATCGAGTATTTCAATCTAACAAAACGCCACACGTACAAACGAACAAAAAATCCAATTCTATTCCTGTTCGAGCGGGGTCTATAAAATATAAACATGCAAAGAAAGGGTATCGCGGCAACGTAAATCTCTTGAAGACGTTTTGATAACGTCTTTTGTGGATGAGCATAAAATATTGAGAGCCTAGAAGTATTCTATACCTTAAGGTGTCTAGATAATTGACTCTCTCTCTCTCTTCTCTCTCAGCCTAAAGACGTCCACTGCTGGACAAAGGCCTCCCCCAAGGATAATTGACTAAAGTCAAGTATTAAGACCTAAATCTTATGGAAACACAAAGAGGTAATTGTCATCAATCAAGCCAGGGGCCGTTAGATGGCTTGAAAGCTTTGACAGAAATTAATAAAACAAAAAAAAGGAAAATATGAGACAGTGAATAGTTTTTTCATAAGAATTTAAAACAGATGGACAAAACGCCTTTTACTCATACTTCTGGCATTCTATCAATTCTTTGGACCAATCTAGCTACAATGGCACAGCGATCAGTTGGTTTTTAACTCTAATAATAGGTTACGTAAGGTCTGCATTACGGTCACGCGCCTGACCGTAATAGATGTCACGGGAAACAGGAGTGACGCGAAAGTAAGGGAAACTTTTATACATATATGTTTTATATTTATGTTGTCATCTCGTGTCGGAGGCCAAGATCCACTTCGGGTCGCTGCGCCGCAGTAGTAAGTACGAATGTACGATTTTTTTGGGTCAATTCAAATTCTGTATTCTCCATGTTTTGCGATGTGGTGAAGTGCGGATTGTGGTGTAGCAAACCGAGAGTGAGTAGTAAAACAACTTTGAACTTTGATGGAACTATTCTCTCGACTGATGAACCATTTCCTGAAATGTTATTGTTACCGTCATCGCTATTAGTTCGTCTCTCTGTTTTGTATAACTGTTTGTGATGAAACTGTGTCTTTGTTATAATTATATTAAAAGAAGCTATTAATTTTAATGTGATCTGATCTACTTTCCATTTCTTGCAGTTGGTTGTCCCCTTAATTAGTTTTCACGTTAATTCTGGACTTCCCTCTGGTAAACCCCTCAGTATCCACTGATTGCTCTGTATACCGTGTACGCAATATTTCATGAAAAGCATTGACACCATGGACCGACTCAAACAAATAAACGTTGTAACAAACAAATGCACTTTCACATTTGTAATACCAGCTATCTGCTATGTCGAAAGCTACTATTTTGTATCCTAAAACAAGATTTCTGAAAACAAAATTGTAATCAGTGTAAAAAAGTCAACTCATAGTCTGTCACAGCAGTTGATATTAACACAAATTGATAATTCAAGTACGACAACTGGATTGCGATGACCCAGGCTTGGGGTAGACAGAGGAAGGCTTACACCAAGGATTGGGTAGTAGAAAACTGACAATGGTGATGATTATGCTTTTAAGTACAATTGCAATTGATTTACTGTCCAAATTTAGCTATGTTCTGCTCAGTTTTTGCCCTAAATACGAAAGCATCAACAATAGCAATTCAGGATCCACCGGTTGCCATTCGATCTCATGCATTTAAATTTGGAATTAGTGGGAATTCCCGCAGACTCACTTTTTATTCGAACCATTTCAAATAATACTTTTCCATTGAAAACGTGATAGATTTAAGTTTAACTCACATATAGTACGTGGGCGACCGAGATTTGATCGGCTTTTACTAATTTTCCAGACTTGAGACCTAGCTAGATTGATTTTTTACTCCTCATAATCCCCCATTTTGAAAATTCCAAATATATAATTTTACCCTACTTTCCTACACTGTGTAAAAACTGGACTTCCAAAAACGAGCTATTTTCAAAAATGCAAAAATAAAAAGATTTAGCGTGTTTAATAAATAGTTAGATTGAATCTACACAAACATGTTTTCACAAAGCTGAGTCAACTTTTATTTAAATTGCCAGTTTTTAAGTGTAAAAAGTTAAATTGCCTTGAACTCTCCATATTCTTGTTTCGAAAGAACTGATATTTCTTTTTATATATTGGGCATTGAGCATATTTCTTTTAAAATAGAATATTCTATCAACAATGAATTCTAACATAATATTATAAATGCGAACGAAAGTGAGTTTGTTTATTTGTTTGTTTGTTACCTCTTCACGCTATATCTACTGAAACAATCTTCCTGCGCATATCCATATTCATTTATTGAGAAACAATAAACATTGTGTGTAATTGTGTTGTGTACATTGTGTAATGCACTTACATTATTATATAATACTATTTTTCATTCAATAACTAATAATAACAATAAAACATTACAACAATACATTAAATCGAAATGAAAGAAAAAAAGAAAACATCATGAGATGTCATAAAAATGATAACAAAATATGGACTAGTCCGAAATAAAGATTAATTAATTTATCATTTATTTATCGTTATATTCGTCAATAAAGTATTTTTTTTTTTCAATAAATATGATTGTAATTTTCCTTAAACAGTTTAAGACTTTCCGTCTGCTTAATCTCTTTAGGCAACTTATTGTAAGCTTTGTGCTTGGAATAAAGCATTATGCTTCATTATTTGTAAGCTAGGGACAATATCACGTCTAAGTACTCCTCTTCTGGTCCTTTCCCGTGCTTGCCTTTCATCACTTGATTCTAACATACACTATATGTAGGTATGCTAAATTACAGGAAGAAGTACAAAGAAAGATATAGGACCTTTCCTCCAGGGAAAAAGCACTGATTCCGTGGGTAATTCACGCGGGCAAAGCCGCGGGCAAAAGATACACTACCTACCTACTTACTCATAAGTGTAATTATAAATTTAGTCGTGTCGTGTCTATGAATATTGTTTGGTAATGCTTTTGGGTACGAAATCGTAAATTACATTTCCAACCAGACTAATTTAGGAATCAAACTTTCTTAAATTGGCCTGGGATTTGAATGCTCTCATAGAACTCCCCTGGTTCATTCCGGTTTCCATAATTATACTATCATCTTTGATATAATTGAAACTGAAAATGTTTATCCTGCTGAAATGGAAAGTTTATAATTTTTAAAGTAAGGATGGAATTCTTTATATTTTTATATCGTTAACATGAAAAATTTATACAGATGGAAGAGTAAAAAACACCCTTACATAGTTTCTCATTTATAACTTACTTTGAAATTTAGAGTTTTTAAAATAAAAAGTACCCACTATGTTATTCCAGGTTTCTTAAAAACATACTTTTTTTTTAAATTACAGATTACTGATATCTTGGAACAGGAAAAAAGTTTGTAAGTATTTATAGTACAAACACAATGTAGGGCATAATAGGGGTGGATTTAATGCAGAAGCATTATCTAACAGTCGACCTTTGGGGTGAACAGAGAACTATATGGTTATGTCAATAGCTTCCCCAATCAGTAATTACTTAAGACTTATTATATTATAATAAAGTTTTTGTATTTACCATAGACTTATATGATAAGTCTAATACAAAAGCATTATGTGTGATGACATATAATCTATCCGGGACTTTATGTACAGAATATGTATCTGGGGTGTAAGAGGACGCTAGGTGTACGCTTCGTTACGTTTTGTTGTTCCCTAGGGCAGCTCGTTGCCATGGCCGACATGGAACTAAATAACACGATAGGACATATAAAACAAAGTATTTTTCAACCAAATTAATGTTGCAAAATTACTATGTTAAAAAAATTAACTAAAACTATAAACTTAACATATGTAAACTATTTAAAATTAAAAAAAAAAGAATGTAAATAACGCTGGAATATCTAACGATAATTACATTCTAGCACTCACAACGGGCAGGAATGTATGAAGGGAGTGATGAGAGGAAGTGAGTGAAATATTTAAGGTGATTAATATGGATGTTTACATACATACATATTATATAGAATCACGTCTTTAACCCTTACGGGGTAGACAGAGTGAAGAGTCGTAAGACTCGACGGCCACGCTTAGCTGAATAGAATAAATATATAATTTAAGGATGTTTGTCAATCATTATCGTCTATCGTCTAACTATTGATGCACTAACCTGTAATCTCGCATTTCCAATAAATAACCACAAAATTCATACAATTTTTAAGCCTAATTAAATGGAAATCCTTGGGAGAGGCCTTTGTCCAGCAGTGGACGTCTTTCGGCTTAGAAAGGAAAGCCTAATTAGCCTTTCGGTATTTCCTTGCTTGTCTTCTGCGATTGTTTCTGCCATTTAATGACTTAAGTACTACTTCGAGGATAGTAAGATTACCTATTAGTGGACTTCTACTATACTCTCAGAAAATAGACTGCAGATGTTTACAATACTTAGGTATTTGGTCATATCTAGCACAGGTAACTCTTCGAAGCCATGAATGTTGTATAAGAAAACGCGACACATATCAGATTTGTCCTCACTATCCGTGAGGTTTACTGCCGTGTTCGCAATAAAGGCTCAGAATATTGTTTTTTGTAAAGCAGCCTCAAGGTCTCCCATGCCCTGACGTACTTTCAGCTAATATATAATGTACGGTCGTACCTATTCTGTATACATACACATTTCCTCCTATTTATATTATTATAAAATATAGGCTAGTATTTTAAAAGGTAGGTGAACTCTCTGCTCAAACCTAAGGTTTGACTGTCAAACAATGCTTCTAGCATTAAGTCCTCCTTTTGTACTGTACTTTTGTATCTGTGTACAATAAAATTTAAATAAATAAATACTCACTTAATTGAAATGACTGTGAGACTAGATACTCTGGTGGCTTTATCTATCTTTAATTTAATTTATTTACTTAATTTAATTTTTACATTTTGTGTATACACAATGTACAAATTAATGTATGGGTTTTACCTCAAATAAAAAAATATTATTATTATTATTAAATTATTATTAATTAAAATTTAGAAAAGAGACCATTCACTTGAATTATCCATACATTTTATAAAATAAAGTCCTTTACCGCGTCTATCTGCTCGTGATAAACCCAAAAACTACTGAACGGATTTCATGTGGTTTTCGCCAAAGAATGTGGTGGAAGGTGTTGGTTTTTATGTTTAATTTATGCAGGCAAAGCCGCGGACAAAAGCTAGTTTGCTAAAATACTATTAAATTAAGAGGTCCCCTAAACAGCTGGCAAAATCGTCAGAGCCTAAATTTCTCAATTTTCTCAAATTCGGACCGGAGTTGATTTAGTTCAAAATTTATTATTCCACAAAGGCGAAGTATTCTTAACTGACTTTTAGACTTTCCTTTAGCTATTTTGGTATTATACAAACAATCTTTTGTAAAATATAGATTACTAAAAGTCTCGGAAAAAACTTTGCGAGGGATGAATTGCTATCCTTTTATACCGACGTCATATCCAACCTCAGAAATAATATATCTTTTAGAATTTTCCGAATGCGGGAAAAAATTTTTTGGAGTTTATGAAAATATATTTTCTTTGAAGGCCAGCTCTAATTCAAGGTCAATTTATATTGAGTAAGTCAAATGCCAAATGAAATTCAGTTATTTGATTCTTTTGATCAGCCTTAATATTGCGTGTATTCCCATTGATTTTGTCCCCATTAAAGGAAACACAAAGGAAAATAAATAAAATAATTTAAATTTCTTCCCGTTTTCCCTATTATAATATGGGGAAACTGGGGAGATAGGTACATTGTGATATAAGTGCGGTAAGTTGAAAATTACAGCCGAGGCGATATTGCTAAGAAAGGCAGAGGCTGTAATTTTCAAAGCGCACGTATGTCATACGACGTTTTATAACATATTTGCGAGGAAATATTTAAATAAAACTCGGAAAACGACAATACCAAAGAAAAAGCGAGCGGTATAATTTTACTTGTTCACAATTTAGCGATGCGCGCGCATCAGCGCTTTTTTTTGTAAGGCAAATGCACAAAAAACAGCCAGTATCCATACTAATATTATAAATGCGAAAGTTTGGATGTGAGTTTGTGAATTTGTGAGTTTGTGAGTTTGTGAGGATGTTTGTTACTCAATCACGCAAAATCTACTGGACGGATTTCGATGAAATTTGGTACAGAGGTAGATAATGACCTGGAATAGCACATAGGCTACTTTTTATCCCGGGAAAAAGCACTGTTCCCGTGGGAAATTCACGCGGGCGAAGCCGCGGGCAAAAGCTAGTTACTAATAAAGTAAATTAATATTTTCGTGTTTTGTTACAGATAAATGGTTATAATTTATTGTCAAAATTAATTTAAAGAATTAAATTTTGATCTCCTAAAGTTAATTTTATTCATAAAATGTTGACCACTTTTCTGACATAAAAACTCTATGCTAAGATTTAAAAAAGTATCGTTCGTTTTTAGACGGAGCGTGCGTTTTACTTCACAATAACGCACAAGTGCGTAATGAGATACAATACAATATTGAAATTGCTGAAATAAATGACACTTTACGAGCAAATCCATACTAATATTATAAATGCGAAAGTTTGGATGTGAGTTTGTGAATTTGTGAGTTTGTGAATTTGTGAGTTTGTGAGTTTGTGAGTTTGTGAGGATGTTTGTTACTCAATCACGTAAAATCTACTGGACGGATTTCGATGAAATTTGGTACAGAGGTAGATAATGACCTGGAATAGCACATAGGCTACTTTTTATCCCGGGAAAAAGCACTGTTCCCGTGGGAAATTCACGCGGGCGAAGCCGCGGGCAAAAGCTAGTATGTTATAAAGAAATTTTACGATGTTCTATTGTCCCCATTACAATGGAAATATTGGGTATAATGGTATAGAAAAATCTTCTGTTTTCTTATTGACGCTATTAAAATAAACCTACCTCGCTTCCGTCAATACTGTTTAGGTTTATTTCAAACGTAAACTTTACCAACAGTAGTAACTTTATACAGGAGAAGCACTTTTTAGTGTTTTAGTTCCCGTTTCAATAAACTTACTTTGTGCCAGATATAGGGTAGAAGATCCGTATTATCTTTGTTTTACTAAGTTTTAGAGCTGGTGGTTGTTACATTGCATTCAAAGTTTACAAACATAAAAGATTAGTTACTGACTTATTTCTAGAAAAAAAAAAAAAATATGATACATAATATTTTAAGATGTTACACAACTTAAATGAGAAACCAACAAAAGGTGCTAAACTCAAATTGTGTCTTATTCGATTATAAAAGTTACCTTATTAGTAAAATAGGACTGTGCCAACTCGCCGCCACGCGGACGTGTTTAACACGATTTATGAATAATGGGTTTCAATGTTATTGTCTTGGCGTCCTATTTACGTAATGTGAAAAAACCCGTCATCAGAAAGTAGCTTAAATTTAATTATTATACTTATTTAAAAAATTGAGTGCATTTGACCTCAATATTGTCTGATGGGAAGCAAAGATGAGATCTAGGGTGGTACACGCAAACTCAAAATATGTCTATTCAATCTTGCCTTGAAAACCCCTAAATTATATTTGTCGGGAAACAGATTAATTTGATGACAGGTAGACATGTTTACGAAAACACTTACCTTTGGTGCTCTCAACGACACAGTCGAACCTCCACAAGAGCAAGGCGGTATAAACCACCCTCAGCATTTTGAGTCCTACGTTCCCGATATCACTTTTACGGCCCATCCTCATCTCGGCAATATCCGCCATTACCGGCTTTTACGAACAACATCACAGATGCGGCACTCCTCGTGTGAAACAATACGCAACTCGCGACAGTCGCCGCGATGGCGATAGCAACTTTATGATTGGTGAAAGTTGTGTTTCCCTCGCGGATAATTTGCCACCAATCGTTGTGTCTACCTGGAACAAGGAAATTTATTTATTAAACAAAAAATAGAAATAAAAATATATATTCTAACAAGCAACGTCTCCCTATAATTTTGTGCGATTTCCTTCCTGTCTTTCATTTTTAGAGTTCCGTAAGACAAAAGGAAAATCGGTGCCCGTCTGTCTGCCTATTGGTATTTATCTTTCACATATTGTGTCATTATATTAGTTTGTCTTTAGTATAAGGGACGACCAAGCGGGAAACGACCTTTCGGTCGGCCCAGATACCGCTGGAGGGATGAGGTCCTAAAAGATCTGGTGGCCCTCCAAAGAGCCGACTGGCAGGAAGTAGCGCAGAACAGGAAGGAATGGAAGCTTATAGTATCGGAGGCCAAGATCCTCTTTGGGTCGTCGAGCCATTGAAGTAAGTATATTAGTTTTTCACACAAATTAAGTAAATGAATGTTGTGTGTGAAATTCGTTATCTAACACCGTCTAATCTCTATGAAACTTTAAGCAGGCACATAAAGTTAAGTAATAAAAACATGTAGATGGTAGTGGGACATAAAATGAAATCGCTGACTCTAGACCTATTCTCATAATGGGATTCTCCACAAATGACGTCAGAAAGCCGAGATTCCTGTGCTCACCTAAAGTAAAAGAAAATGTTTTTATGACCACTTTACGCGCACAATAAGTCGACTATAAATATATTTCTTGTGAATGTCTCATTTCGTTTGCTTTGTTCTGGACTGAGTTAGTTAGCGAGAGTGTTTGGACTGTACAGATTTAGGGAAAATTCAATATAATTTTTTCACCACCAACATCGAATCACCATTGCATGAAACAAATCGAATGACATGAATGAATAGGTACGAGTATCTTACTAATAGTTCTGGACGGATTTCGATAAAATTTGGTAGAATTAACCTTTGCGTTAGCAAAGGGTTCTTTTTATCCCAATATTCCCACGGGAGCGAAACCTCGTGACGCAGATACTATGTATAAACCACTTATTATTTTTTCATACATACATAGAATCACGTCTTTACCCTTTACGGGGTAGACAGAGCCAAGAGTCGTGGGACACGAAGGCCACGCTTAGCTGAATAGTGGGCTCTCTAATGGAATGGAGATTCAGGTATAGTGACAGGTTGCTAGCCCATCGCCTATGAGTGGAGGAATCCCCAGTTCAAAGCTCTTTCATCGATTGACTTTTACAATCTGCGCGGCAAGAAAAGCAGCTGCATTCTATGTTTTTTCTTCGCTCCCAGACCAGCATGGAAGCAATTATTATTATTTTTCCAATGTCAATAAAATATATATCAAAACATTTTTCCTGAAAAACTTTTTTTAAATTTATTCGCAGAGCTTTATTCAGATAAAAAGGTAAACACGTAATACTTGTTGACAGTGATCTTAACGTAAACACGTTTTTGTCGTTATCGTTAAATTTCCTGTTATTTTTACAGGAAACTTTTTATATTTACATATTTTATATCCTGAGGCCAATTTGAGATTAATAAAAAAGTATTGAAATGCTGATGGTAAAATTGTACTTATTAAAATTTGAATAAAAAGATTTTCTTTATTCGAGAAATTAATTTGATGCTTCAGAAGTTATTTTGAAAAATATTTAAGTATCCTATTCAGCTCTCTTACTTGTTTTTGAAACATTTATAAAACGCAAAAATAAATAAGGCCTGTACCTGTAGATCTTCTTGTATCATATATGAATCAGCAATGATTCATATATGATAGAAGATCTAGATATCACTCAATACTTTCAGAGAATTCTCACAAATATATCATGTTGCTACACAGAAATAAAAAGAAAGAAACGCTCGTTCCCTAGGGAGCTATTCTGGCATCGCCGGGATAGCAGGGCCGGTATTCTTAGATAATTAACTCTTTATGGCGAGGGACATCTGTTTACAGCTCCGCCATAATATATTTATAGACACCAACGGTAGTTGAATTCTTAATTTTGGGGACTTGGCGCCATCTTGCATTCTTTTTTTGAATAAGGAATGTTGTCGTCGTTTGTTTTTAAATTGTGGGAGTTTGTAACGTTCTTTTTTATAAATGGACTTTTAATTTGTTTTAATGAAGATTTTTCGTGTTCGTATTTATTGTCAAATTTATTTCTTCCGTCTTATGTCACAATATAATTTAATAAATTTTGTTGAAACTCTATTTAGCCAACACAGTTTTCCAAAATATAATTGCAAATCCCAGTTGGTTCCTTACTAATCAGCGATTAAGCTGAGTCTGGCAGGTTTCGGTCTCAGGTGGGGCGTCAATTTAATTTTATAAACGAAAACGAAATTCTCTAATTTGATACGTAAAGCAATTCCATCTCATCGGATCGAATAATGAGAATTAGGCTAATTAAGGCGAAGATGTCATAAATTTAATTACTTGCCGAGCCTGAGGACGGGAGTAAAGATACGGAACAGAGGCAAAGCTTCATACAACTGAGTTACGGGGAGACTTGTCCCATCCTGAATCTCGTCCCGAGGATGACTTTTCCATAAACCAGCGCTGTGTTAAATAGAGAGTCATCTAGAAAATAAAGTAGTAAAGTTTTTATTTTACTTTCAGTTTGGATGATCTTATGAACAAGTTAGCTGCACAGCGTGAAAGAGGGGAAGCTATCGGTCAGTAGAGGTTGTCAAAATGGAATCCTTGAAACCATATGGCGTCACGCCCGATTACTATTACGGCTCCTTCTTTTCGAAGTCGAAAAATTCTTGGTTGGATAGAGAAGTACCTATCCTACCCATAGACTTAATATAATCATGTACACCAGTATAAAATAAGTCTATGAACCTACCAATATTTTTTGACTGGTGACGGGTATGATTTCACTAAAGACGAAACCGGCTACACACATCCAGCCAGCAAGCGAAAAAGAATAGATATATACAAAATGATTATTAAATATTGATGAAAATGAGAATAAATTAAGTAGTAGCTAGTTGACATTCAGTGACGGAGTCTTATAAAACTTAGCAACGGAAGTAGACGGAAGGAATCGACTTCACCTCAATCAGTAAGTAGCATGCCAATACATTTTTCTTTTTGATAAATCTGCCTATATGTTATTTCATGATTTTGAGTTTTATAATGGAAGTCGGTTAATTTATCTTTGGATTTTTTTTTATGTATATTTAATGTCATGGTGTCAACTCTGTCACAATCAATAGGCAATATAATAATTTTGCTCACTCTTTAGAAACTTATCCTCTTTCCGTGTCTTTACTCTTGTGTTCCGAGCGTAGGCGAGCTTTGGGAATGGTTGCCGATTTAACGGCTTTTATCATCCTTATTGAAGCACATCTTGAGTATAATTTTATTGTTATACTATTCCGGGACGATCTTGACAGCGTCCCTCATTATATTGAAGAGTAGACGTTCAATAAAAACAAATTAACATGAAAGAAATGTTGTGATACAATATTTTTTATTCAAGTGAATCTGTGTTTCTTATATTTTTAAGCTGATTAAATTTTAAGCGTAGTTTCATACTTGGCGTGTTGGTGTATGTGTGTGTGAGAGAGAGAAAGAGAGAGATAGAGAGAAGAAGATTGAAGAAGCAAGATTTGGGAATCCGCTGAAAAGTAAGACGAGATATAATTCTGTTATTATTGTATTGATTGTATGTGAGAAATTATTTGGTTAAACTTTTGTCAGGATAGGTACAGCTATTAACTACATAGTGATACCCAATTATTCATGTTATTCTAAGACGTTGAAATACGAAAATATCCAGACTAATACTGTTTATTGTAAGGGTCTCCATATTGATTTAAAGTCTAAATTTGTAGCAAAATAAACAGATTTGTGTCTTCTTGGAGGAACAGGGCATCTAAAATGGCCTCATTCGCAAATCGGAATATAATCCAATTTCCGTTTCATGAATACCTAAAAATGAACCTTATGGTGATGTCATAAGATTCATTTTTAAATATTTAGGAAATAGAAAATGGATCATGTTCTGAAACGTCAATGTGGCCATTTTAGACCCTCAGGACGGATTTAGGGCATTATGCGATACTCTACAAATCCTCGGGCGGTTTAAATAGAAACAAAATGAAGCCAGCACTCGGTATAATCCCCAGCAAATTCACTTCACGGAATATTGTTTCTTGAAGTTTGCCTCTGGATTTAAATAAACCAATTCAGTACAGCTGCGCCCCTCTTCGGAAAAATACAGTTGTTGCTTCTTATTATGGTCTTCAGATAAGCCTAACTTAATGACCAGACTATTACTACTATTATTTTTGTTGCTAATTTTATTTAGATTTATTGCGTATTAGTTTTTGCCCGGCGGCTTCACCAGCGTGAATTTCCCACGGGAACAGTGCTTTTTCCCGGGATAAAAAGTAGCCTATGTCCTTCTCAGCACTACTAACTATGTGTATGCAAAATTTCAAGAAGATTGGTTCAGTAGATAAAGCGTGAAGAGGTAACAAACCAACAAATAAATAAACAAACCAACAAACTCACTTTCGCTTTTATAATATTAGTAAGGGATAGGATATAATCATCAATATTATGTAAAATTCTTTCGAAACAAAAACAACGAAAGAATTTTATATACAACGCACAGAAAAACTACTGGGCTTAGGAAGCTGAAATTTGTAAGCCTAACTTAATGATAACTTGTTTATTTATTTAACCTTTATTGTACAAACACAATGTATGGCACAATAGGTGGACTTAATGCAGAAGCATTATCTAACAGTCGACCTTTGGGGTAAACTTGTTATGTTTTGTTGCTAATTATATTTAGATTTATTGCGTAATTAATCAAAATATATAAAATTCTTTCGTTACTAAATAACAAACAGTCAACGCACAGCCGTACGCACAACGTACTGGGCTTAGGAAGCTGAAATGTACATGTAGGTTTTTTAGGGAATTTAGAGAAACATAAGAGAGGATTTACCGAAATTCCTATGGGACAAAGTCCTGGGCCCGTGCTAGTTATAAATAGAGTCGTAGAGTAGAAAATGACCTCATGTATTTTACGGACTAGCTTTTGCTCGCGGCATCTCTACCGTGAATTTCCCACGGAAACAGTGCTTTTTCAGGGATAAAAGGTACCCTATGGCCTTCTCCGTACTTCCAGCTATGTGTATGCAAAATTACAGGAAGATTGGTTCAGTAGATAAAGCGTGAAAAGGTAACAAACAAAAATAATAAACAAACTCGCTTTCGCATTTATAATATTTGTTAGGTTATAGAATCACGTCTTTATCTCTTACGGGGTAGACAGGTCAATATGTATATTTGTTCTCGCATCAGAAGCTAAGCCTAAGGGTGCAATTTCCAAGTTAATGACACCCATTTGCAATTATAAATGCTGACTTTATTAATTTTCCGTACAAGTTCGCAACTCGTCTTGCGAATATATTCCTTACAGTACAGGAGGGCTTAAACGGCCACTTAGATGAATCGAAATATGACCCATTTCTCATTTCCTAAATAATTAAAAATGAACCGTACTGTACCAACCATAAGATTCATTTTTAAACATGTAGGAAATCATATTCCGATTCATCAAGGTGGCCGTTTTAACCCTGCAGTTGACCTTCCCTCGCTCCTCTTCCTCTTCTCAACAAGACACTCAAAGTTACGTACTGGAACTTCTCATAAATATGTTTGCTGGTATTAGGTTTGTTATCTCGGGAACTTAATTGAAAAAGTTCTGACAGGGGTTAAACTGTACCCGCCCATATGTTACCATGTTCACGCGAAATTCTTGCCTTTTATTAGACTAAGTATACATATGCGAAGAATATCGTTTAATTTTTATTAGGAGATAGGTACCTATATAAATTTATTTTCTATTCAATGTTGGTTTCAAGTAAGTATTATTTAAAGTTTGGAAGTAACAGAGTGTATTTTTAATTAAATAAGGTTGCTTCAATAAAGTGTTCTCAAAATTATGCGTTGTTAATTGAATTAAGATTTTATATTATTAAATACTTGCGTATTTGACACGTCAATCAGTTTGACAATGCAATTAAGCGCATCAGGTCATCCGTATTTGAATTGTTAAAAAACGAATTATTTTCACGATTTACGAAAATTGTATTTTTTAGAACCTGCATAATTTAATGCTTTGTAGCTGGCACGCAAATAATATAACCCATACGCGAAAACAAGTGGTCCCAGTCCCAGATGTGGTCCAACCCAGTGCAATACCGGTGAAAAAGGGAAAGCGAATTGTTGTTGGCGGGATTCTCTCTTTTGGTAAATATAGTATCTATGTATTCATAATAGATTTGAAAATATGTATCTTGTAATGCTTGTCTATGGTATAATGATGAGTTACGTTTCACAGTCATAAATGTTATTCTGTAGAACTAAAAAATATGGAATGTCCATGTAAATAAATGTCCGTCATTTAGACTTTTGTAAGCTAAATAATTCATTTACTTTATTTGGCTTAGAAGTACGTAGATTTAATGCGCTTTTTGTACAATTTGATCAGCTTCAAAATGTATTCTGGATTTTTCTCAAAGATGTCCATGAAATTTACTACTTACTTACTACTTTTTATGTAGTACCTACTAGCTTTTGCTCGCGGCTTTGCCGACGTGAGTTTTCCACGGGAACAGTGCTTTTTCCGGGATGAAAAGTACCCTATGTCCTTCTCCGTATTTCTAACTATGTGTATGCGAAATTTCAGGGTGATTGGTTTAGGAGATAAATCGTGAAGAGGTAAAAAACAAACTCGCTTTCGCATTTATAATATTAGTTAGGATAAATTAGAATTAAATAGGTAGGCATGTCAATAAATATAATGTCAACAATTGTGCAATGAAATTTTTGACATACATAAACTATTTGTAATA
The DNA here is from genome assembly GCA_018467065.1 of Ephestia elutella. Lineage (NCBI taxonomy): Eukaryota > Metazoa > Arthropoda > Insecta > Lepidoptera > Pyralidae > Ephestia > Ephestia elutella. Next base: position 6,562,321 of record CM031584.1, read on the forward strand.
GCATATACTCTTCATGAAATTTTCTACTCACTTATTACTTTTTATGTGGTACTAGATTTCGCCCGCGGCTTCGTACGCGTGAATTTCCCACCGTGCCTTTCCCTGGATAAAAGGTACGCTATGTCCTTCTCCGTACTATGTGTATGCCAAATTTCAGATAGATTGGTTCAGTAGATAAAGCGTGAAGAGGTCACAAATAAACAAACAAACCAACAAACAAACTCACTTTCAATTTTATAATATTAGTTAGGATGGGTACTTTTTATCCCAAAATTCCATAAGAGCCGAGCCCCGGGGCGCAGCTAGTAATAAGTATATCTTTATTAAAGTAACTTGTATGCAGTAGCCTAAGCTAGGATCTAAATGATCCTGTGTTTCGGACGAAGCTGGAATTCTAATGTAACCTTAAATTGTGCTAAGTGAACATACATAAATAGATTAGGTTCCGTAATCCAAAATGTGTAACATAGATATTTGATATATCTAACTACAAAATTGTGTAGGTAGAGATTGAGCGATGAAATCTACCCAACCACTAAACCATTGTTGAGTCAGCAGATTAATTAATTCCGACTTTGAAACATATGTTTGCTTTAAACCTCACTTTAAAGTAGCGTTAACCATTCGAATTTAAACAATGATTTAATATATTCCATTATCGTTTGTAAAGGAAACAAAGGAAACTTCGTAGGTAAATGTATTATTTGAGGAACAAAAAAAAACGATTATGTAAAAATAACTTGTGTTATTAACCAGATCTGAAGAATACGGTGATTGAGGAAGGTAATTGAAGCCCAATTCGCTTAGTTTGACCATCGTTATCATGGAATTGTGATACGGCGCATTGTCCTGATGAAAGATCACTTTTTCTTCTTCATTTGAGGCCGTTAATCGTTAACTTCGCACTTAAATCTCTTCAATAATCACTTGTAATGTTCGCTATTTATAAGTTTCCCTCTATCAAGGTAGTTGATGCAAGGTATTTCATGCACATTCCAAAATATAGAGGCCATAACCTTGCCGGCAGATTTTTGTTCTAGGCCGCTTCGGGCGGCCTCTGCTGACTGCAGTTTAGACTCCGGAGTCAAATGGGGAATCCATGTTTCATCCATTGCCACATACTGACGTAAAAATCCTTTTAGTTTCAATTAAATAGTGCCAAACAGCGCTCTGAATCAATAATACGTTGTCGCTTTTGAACAATTGTTAGCTGGCGCGGCACCCATTTGGAAAAAAGAATTTTCATGGCCAAATTTTGATGTAAAATAGTGAAATTACTACGATTTGAAATCGTTACTATCTCAGCTATTCGCACACTTTTACTTTTCGATCTTCCTTTACGATTTTCAGGACTTGGTTGATATTTTGTTAAGTCACTGCTTCATTTGGACGACAGAGCTTTCAGCGACTTTTGTGTCCCTACGACCGCGTTTAAAATCGGCATACCACCGACAAATGGTTCGTTTAGATAGAGCAGATTCCGGATAGTACTTTAAAAGCCATTGTTGTGCTTGAACGGTCTTTATTCACATTAAAAAACAATATTTTATTAACACACGAAACTCGTTTTTTCCATTGTTTTCCAAATTTAAAAAATCGCGACACTGAAATATCTGTAAATAACAATAGTTATAATGTTCGATTTTCAAAAAAAATTAAAACCTGTCATTTGATGGCCAGTACTTTCCAAAAATCAAAAAGTTTTTAATATATGCGCCATTTCCAAGTTAGTCTCGGGACTTATTGAGCGATCTAGTATAACAAACCAGTGACTTGGAAATTAAAATAATTAATTTATGCAGAATACGTCATTAACATAATAAATTTATTCGTTTGGAAAATAAACGTGACTATTAATTCTGCCTTTTTGTTGTATCTATAAACTTGAATGCAATATTTCTAACAAGAAGTATAGCAGATTAATAGAAACACAAATGGTAAGTATATCTATTTGTGGTTCTAAGATTTTACACTAGGATACGTGTACGATGTAAAATGTCATATTTGCAAATTCCTTCTTTTTACAACACAGTTTCTTAACTTAACTTCACTTTATACTTAAGTACTGTTATATTTTATTGAGATAACACAGAGACTGGGTGATTTATAAACAGCTACAGTCAAAGTAATTGTTGTTTTGTTGCTTAGCAAGATAGCATTTTATGTCGGCGATAGCAATTTCTCGCAGTTTCTAAGAAATAACGCTTATTTTATAAACATTTTTATTTGCGAATTATTGTCTTCCCTTGTTTAACTCTTTTGAGAGTGGGATTTAAAAATGATGGTGAATAAGCTTATTGACCGAGCGAGCGCAGCGAGCGAAGCGTCTCAGTTTCCACTAGCCGAAAATTCTTTTGTCTGTCCGGATGTTATCGCCTACAGGTCAAATCAAATCAAATCAAAATATCTTTATTGTCAAACATAGGTAAAGAGGTCTTACATCTATATATTGTTTCACTATGTCTGGCCCATAAAAGGACGTACAATAATTAAATTTCATTACCTTAATAACCATCGCATGTCGCATTTCTGAACCGATTCTTATGAAATTTTGTGAACAGGTTCGGTAATTTTATAGAATTTTTTAGTCGAGCCAGTTTTTCGAAATTTTATAAAATGGCGATAATATATAAAAAAAACCTTATATCTCAGCTATTTAAAAAAAATCAAAAATGTCAGTAGACATTTTTGTTATCCTTATTAAGACGCAACTTTTTTGTATGAACAACATAGTGAAATTCAATAAAACCGCTATAAATCCATTATTAAATTCTTATACGATAGTTCACAAAAAAATCAATAGATGGCGCAGCAAAGCTTTTAATACTCGCAAATTTATTTAAGAGTGACTTGATTTATTGTTAAAATAAAATTGTTTGAATTGCGTGTATTTTTTTAAACATTTGCGATGAGTACGTTTGACCTCTATCTTGCCTGATGAGAAGCATAGATGAGATCTAGGGTGGTACACGCAAACTGAAAAAAAAACTCAAGTATTTATTTGGTTAATGGTATTGTATTGTGGATTGCTTTGCTTGGTGGAATTATCTTGAACACTTGAAATAAATCTGATATCAAAAAACTTCATTGTATGATTAGAATCCTATTATAAAAAAAGTTATATATATGTATATGTATATAATAGATTCAATTTCAAATTGAACTTTCTTTTTTGAACTTTAATTTTGTTGCGCAAATTACATAAATATACATATAACCAATAGGTCAAACCATGCATTTCTGACGACTGACGACCTCCGTGGCCTAACGGTCATCACGCCAGACGGCCACACCAGAGGTCCCGGGTTCGATCCCCGGTCGGGTCAAGATGGAAAATAATCTTTTTCAGATTGACGTGGGTTTTGGATATTTATCTATATGTATTTATTATAAAACTAGCTGTTGCCCGCGGCTTCGCCCGCGTGACTTTGGCTTAGATGAAAAGTCTTTTTGTGTTCCAAACTGTGTTGCAATCTTCGATTTTTATACGTCTACAGAAAATGCTCATCAGATTAACCAAGTTTTGCTAAGGCGCCATTTCCGTATATGTTATAGTGTAGCTGGTCTCTTGAAGTTATTTATCAAATGTTCCAGATCTTCAATTTTTATACGTCAGCAGAAAATGCTCATCAGGTCGAACTGTTTTTGCTAAGGCGCCATTTCCATATATGTTATAGTGTAGCTGGTCTCTTGGAGCTTTCATCTGATGTTCCAGATCTTCAATTTTTATACGTCAGCAGAAAATGCTCATCAGGTTGAACGATTTTTGCTAAGGCGCCATTTCCATATATGTTATAGTGTAGCTGGTCTCTTGGAGCTTTTCATCTGATGTTCCAGATCTTCAATTTTTATACGTCAGCAGAAAATGCTCATCAGGTTGAACGACTTTTGTTAAGGCACCATTTCTATATTTCTTATAGTTTAGCTGTTCTGTTATGGTTCTTCATCAGGTGTTCCAGTTTTCAAAATGAATTATAGCCTATATGTTGCCCAGGCTTAATAGCTATACAACAAAAAAAGTTTCATTCAAATCCGTCCAGTAGTTTTTGCGTGAAACGCGTACATACATACAGACAGACTGACAGACAGACAGACAGACAGACAAGAAATTCCAAAAAAATTTTTTTGCTTTCTATTGTTCTTTTTAGGTCTCCCTCTATCCATTTCAGTCAAAAATATTAAATGTACAGACAAAATATTTTTACTGTTTTATTATATGTATAGATTACATATATGTATTTATTATAAAATATAGTATTGTTAAATTAGCATCCCGTAAAGTCTTGAACTTACTCAATTTGTGTGATTTGTCCGTATATATTTATTATTATTATTTATATTATTTCGAGGCGAGAAAAGGCAGGTTTCAGTCAATTTTTTAGTGGTATTGACCAACCACAAGAACTTTTTACTTTCTTTACAGCATAGGTAGGTTGGTTTCAAAACTCTTCTAAGTCAGGGACACGGTAAAATCGGTTATTTCGTGGAAGGGCTTGCGAGGTCTACTGTTCTCACAGAACCACTACATAGTATTTACATTTTTTTAATTTCTTAACTTCCAATAAAAGATCTGTAGTATCGGAAATGAAAGGTACAGTCAACTGCAGAGAAGCCTGACCCTCTGAGATAGGATTCGGTGAGATAAAAGTCAGTTTATTTGTTTATTTTTAAATCAGTCATTACATTATGACTTCGGTGTTGAGTGCATGTAGAATTCTGTAGAATTGAGCAAAATTTTTGGCTGAATGAATGCGTAAGTAATATTTACAATCTTTCTAACCGGATGACGAGAATTTAATATTACATACCTACTTGTATTGTAAATATTGATCACATCTCAGTTTTGTATGCACCTGGTATCTAATATTTTTGAGATAATAACTTAAGTTATGTATGAGTCATGTATGGTGATATGTTTAGTTTTAAGATGATGAGTATTATGGTTATTAAACATAAATAAACATTTTTTTGTTTTTAGATTTCTCTACAACTGACTGTACATTTTTTAATTTAAATTATTTCCTAACACACATTCAGTTTCAAACAAAAAACAGCGAAAATGTTAAAAGGTTGCTGTGTCTACATACATATTTTCACACCTGTTTTCCCTGGGGGTTACCCCCTGCTTCACCTGTTTCCACTAACTACGATCCTTACCGATGTCTCTCACTAGTGTCAACGCAAACCCTTAAAAATAAAATCCTTATACGCAAAATTATAAGTATTTGTTTACTATAAGAAAAAAACAGGAAGACAAGTTTATTTATGGCGGGAAAATCATAATAATGGCTCATAACAGCCGCAATTTGGTAGAACCGAGCCTGTCGCGTCGTAAATTAGAGCAGCATTTTGAAGAATTTTATTGCATCTGCCATCTAAAGGCTCATTTAGACGGTGCAAGTTACTTGCCTATTGATTAAATTGAAGCAATAATTTACACGCATGGTTTAAACAACAGTTGCTTATTAAAAGTCAATTGTTGCACTGCAATTATACTCTTGTATGTACAAGAAATTTGCACTGTTTAACCCATTAGACCTTAATTTAAAGTATTCCTGATAGAGCTGTGTTGATATCGCAAACATAACAATTAATTAAATATTTTACAAATAATATCGTCTAGTCTAGTTTTTAAGTAGTTTTCTTATGAGCTTAATCTTCAAATCAAGACTTTATCTACACTAAGGTAGATTATAAGTACAAGAACTTTTAAGCTTCAATTAATTACCCATTCGGAAAAAATATTTCTACATTATACCTACAATACGCATACACACAATCATATAAGGAGGATAAATTGCCCATGGTAACGATGACCAAGGAAAAAAACAAGCGTGTTATAATTAAAATGGGAGTTACCATATCCCAGTGATGGACATATTAATCTCCGGCCCCGTGGCAATTTTGGAAATATTATTTTATAATGTATCCCAAGTTTTACTCTAAGTTCATAGACCAAATTTCACCAAAATCGGCTCAGCTGTTGAGGCATGCTTGAATAACAAATGATTATCCATCCATCCAAATTTAGTATCTAAAATACACTAGCTTTTGCCCGCGGCTTCGCCCGCGTGAATTTCCCACGGGAACAGTGCTTTTTCCCGGGATAAAAAGTAGCCTATGTGCTATTCCAGGTCATTATCTACCTCTGTACCAAATTTCATCGAAATCCGTCCAGTAGATTTTGCGTGATTGAGTAACAAACATCCTCACAAACATCCTCACAAACTCACAAACTCACAAACTCACAAATTCACAAACTCACATCCAAACTTTCGCATTTATAATATTAGTATGGATAGATTAAGGTAATAAGATAAATTTCGCTTTTAAAGTCTACAAACGTAATTAACAATTAAACTTTTATTGTGTCTGGTTGTCGGAGAAAGTGTTAAAATACAATGCCAAGAGTTCCCGAAAATCAGCGCCACTTACCCAATCAAAAGCATTGAAAGTCAAAAGCATTATTTAATATTTCATTAAAATATTCAGATTAATTAAAATCGCGATTGAAATTCCGCCGTCGCTGCCTTACATTGAACATCTTATTAACATTCTTTCAGAGACTTTCCAAAAAGTAAATAAACTTCGACTTACTTCGTCTAATTAAATCCCAAAGTTTCACGGAACATGTTCACATTACACTACGTCACCAAACAAATCACTCACGAAAAAAATACCGTCACTAAAAGTGTACTTTTTTAGGGATCAGTAGTTTTACGCGTAACTATATTCGGCGATTCCAGAGAATGAGCGATACGTCCCGGCCACGACGCGTCCTGGAGTCATCTAAAAAATCTGTGTCCTGAAGCTCATAGCGGTGCCGCTTCGTATTAGTATTTCACTCTGGATATCTCCTAAACAATTTCCATCCTTAACTCAGACAGAATTAAGTTCAAATTCAGTTTAACTTTTCTCCGTTTCACATTGGATGTTGCGGGAAGCGCCACAGATGCTGCGCGCATGCGTTCTTTCTCTACACATGTATATTTGTGTTTGTGTGTGAATAGGAGATGTTACATTGTTTGAGGTGGACACTATTGTTGTGGACATTCGACTGGGCTTGATAGCCCACCGCCAAGCCTTTGATTAATATGTTCGCGATACTGAAATGAAAGAAAATTTTATAGTCATGCTACCCTGTTATTAATTTTATGATAAAAGTCTGTCTTTTCATTAGATGTGATAAAAAGGGTATTGTTTTATCAAAATTGTTATCACACTTGATCCCTTCGGCCAGTTATTATGACAGGGTCAAGAGAAAATTCAAAATTTTCATAGTTTTGTTTTTTTTTTTATTTGCGTTCTTGCTTGCACTTTTCTTTTTTACACGACTGACCAAAGGAGTGTAATGTTTTCAGGGTTCATGTATGAATGTAAGTTTCTTTATTCCACCATAATGATGTGAATGGTATTTTTAGATTGCTTGTATTCCTCCTAGTGACATGCTATGTGAGTTGTCAGTCGTGTTTTTTATTTTTTAATAATTTAATATATTGGCGAGGGTGGAATGATTTATTTTTTCGTCTGGAGTGGAAGACCCCTAAACTATGGATATTTTATTGAAAAAAATCCTTTTTTTTTTTCAAAACAAACATGATGAATGCTTTAGTTCTAAGATTTTAGAAAACTTTGCACGCCCGGGAATCGATCATGTTATTGCATATTAAAGTATCATGTAGGTAAGTATGTCAAATGTTAGAAAATATAATATTTGATGTATTACATTAAAATGTTAATTATGTTTACAAAGATACATATTATAATACTTACCGATTACTGATCATGTATTTCTGGATAAGCTAATACTATTATATATTTTCAATAAAGTACATCGTAATAACGTCGTCATAACGTTAGAGAATCAATAAAAATACAATATAAGCCGAGACTCTTCATAAAATCTATTTTCCTATAAGAAAATAATTTTCTCTGCAGACTCAGTTGTTGTTGACACTCGGAAATAAGCTTTCATCATAGAGCTTTCAAGATGTTTAAAAGTTTCCCAAGTACATATTTTATTGCCAACTGCCTTATTAGCCTGTGATTTAAATAAAAAGTACCTATTTTAAGAATAATAATCCTAACTAATTTTATAAATGTGAAAGTTTGTTTGTTTCCTCTTCATGCATTATCTACTGAACCAATCTTCCTGAAATTTCGCATACACATAGTCATAGGGTACTGACATAGGGTACCTTTCATCCCGAGAAAAAGCACTGTTCCTGTGGGAAATCCATGCGGGCAAAAGCTACCACAATTATAAAATTGTTGGGCTGTACCCATGACCGGGATTTTGAAAGAAAAAAAAAATATTTCAAAATATACATAGGTATTTTATTATTTTAATTATAGTATAGTTAGTAAGAAACTAAGTGCTCTACGGCACAAGTATTAACGCTTTATGGTACTTGCATAAACCAGGCTTATAAGTATCGACATTTCAAAGAATTTCTCAAATAATTTCTTGCCCTAAATTTTATAACAATTAATGACGCTGAATAAATATGATTATCAAGAAACATAGTTCTATACGTATTCCTTTACCTATTTTAGTTTTGACTGGTCAAACTCCGATTTGATGGCATTGAGTTACGGCGGATGCCGGTGCAAGTTGGTCTACCTTGGGATTATACATAAATTCGTTGCTCAAACGCTGATATACTATGCTTCTGACTTCTTGTTCGATCTGAGGTTTGACTAGACAAATACTGGAAATGAGTTTTCATAAGTTTGACCATCGAGATATTGTACTAACGTAACTACATTGTTTTGCGGCGTCTCCTCTAGTACATTAGTACAATATCTCGATAAGCTCAACTGCTTACTTACTAAACTACTAGTGTAGACTTTTGAAATGTTTAGCTAGTCTGCAAAATTAATATACTTAACTACTTTCAAGTAAAATAATACCAATATAAATTCTGTTTAAAATCTTCGATACCTATGTAAGTAAATAACGAAGTCCATAATTATTAAAGTTTTCTAAGTACATTCATACATACATAATCACGTCTTTATCTCTTACGGGGTAGACAGAGTCAAGAGTCGTGAGACTCGAAGGCCACGCTTAGCTGAAAAGTGGGCTCTCTGATGGACTGGAGATTCAGGTATAGTGACAGGTTGCTAGCCCATCGCCTAAGAGTGGAGGAATCCCCAGTTTATAGCCCTTTCCCTCGATTGACATTTACAATCTGCGCGGGAAGAGAAGCAGCTGGCACATTCTATGTTTTTTCTTCGCTCCCAGACCAGCATGGAAGTTTCTAAGTGATTCTAATAATCAATTCAAACTATTTGTTACTAATTATTTGGACAAGAAATAGGTTTAAAAAAATTACAAATATTTATTATTCATTATTCATTAATTTACATTCATTAAGTAGGTATAGATATATGTTTTATCTGTACATATATTGTGATTAAACCCCTGCATACAATTGAGAAGTGTTTGTGCGGCTTTCGGTCAATTGATATTCATATTTGCAAATGTATGCGTGTTTCTGTTTGTGGAACATTCGGGCAATCACAGTGTACCGATACGGCCAGTGTGACCGATACGAGTCAAGGATTACGCAGATTTTGGGAAAATATAAATATTTTTAGACAAGCTATTGGAATAACATCATTTGTACGTACGGAACCCTCGGCGCGCGGTTTGACTCACCCTTGGCCAGTTTTTTTGGTTTTACTTAGAAAATACGCGACGACAATGTCTTTTTAATAAAAATATACTCGAGCACATTTTTAGACAAGCTATTGGATACCTCATCATCTCAGCCACATGAAATGCTGGACCTGTGCCCAGCATTGGATTTTACGCCTCTTTCATGGGAAGTCTATGGGAGAAGCATAGGCCTCCCTCAGACTTGTAGGTAACTTGACATGCAAGACAAGTGAAATCAGATACTTTTTAACTAAATGTAAAAACAGTAATTTGTATGAGACTTGTATGATAGAGACGTCACTTTAAAAGAAATAAAAAAGCGTTCCCAATATACTTTAATAAGAATTAATAAATAGGTAACCATGTATTAAATAAAATTAATCAATCATAGATACATTTAGTTATCATGTTTCGATGACTGGTTATATAATAAAATTTATAATTCTATTAAACATCATTGTAAGTACATATTTTTTTTACATTTTAAAGATACATTTAATTACCTATCATGTTTCGTTGACTATGTATATAATAAAATGTATAATCCCATTTAATAGCATTATACATTTTAATCTTTTACCCAGTCATCATCCCTGATATTCAAAAATATTATTCCGGAAACCGAAAGCTGGCCATAATAACACAGTATGTATATCGTTTGTACGTATGTATATAATGTTTATTACTCGAAACAGATGTGGGTACTCTCTCGACACGATGTCATTGTTTCCCGTCATATTTCTATTCACACAAACAATTTTAAGATTTAAATAGTGTGTTGTTTGATATTGTCTTTATTTTAATGATTTGTTACCAGAGATGAGTTACGCCCGGGAGTAAATGAGGTGAGAATGTTTTTGCCCGACGTAAACTGATCCAAAGATGGGCGTACGCCTAGGAATAAATGAGCAGAAAAGAATAAAAGGGCGGCTTCCAGGCGTAAACCCATCTCTGTTTGTTGTAAGGAAGCATGTGTTTAGTTTATTTTTAATTTATTTTGGCTTTGATGATTTATATCAAACTTTCACAATAGTCCAAAGCACTTTATACTAGTTGATTGATGGAATTTCTATATACAGTGACAGGCGTATTGCGTTTTGTATGCGGATAAAACCATTGAAGGTAGTTTTGATCAAACCGAACAAACATTTTGAGATATTGGACAGTTGACAGTCTTCGAATTTGACATTTGCATATTTGGGGAATATTTATTTTCGTTGGATCCCAGTAAGATGCTTTGGTAAAGTGAATATTTTTTTTTGTCTTTGCCATAACAATAATGTCATATGGCGTTAAGTACATCATTTTATCATGACACATATGCCAGCCCCAACAACAATTTTGTTTAATAAAGTTTTAAATAAATAAATTTGTGTTTTTGATAACACTTTCCCAACTAACCTAATAACTCAGACTGAAAGAATAAAAAAAAAGATCCTTATCTAGAGACCGGATTATATGCATTCGCATATGCATTTGCATATTTTAGCCATTCTCAGCGGAATAGCAAATTTTACCTAAGATCTAGTTATGATGCATATTATCGGTACTTTTACAATATTTTTCACTCACCCTGCGTTCCGAAATGCGACAAATTTAATAACAGTCACAAAATATAAAAATATCCTAAATGATCGTAGACACAATCTTATAACTGAAATTTTAGAAAAATATTTGATTGCTTACGTTTACAAAATTTTTAATAATTTCAATGTCATATAATGTTACTGTACCTATTATCGCCTATCAAAAAATAATTACTAATTGTATGCTGATTTTGAAATATTTTTTTTTATAGGTATACCTATAAAAAAATATTTCAAAATCAGCATACAATTAGTAAATTATTAAATACTAGCTTTTGCCCGCGGCTTCGCCGCGTGAATTTCCCACGGGAACAGTGCTTTTTCCCGGGATAAAAAGTAGCCTATGTGCTATTCCAGGTCATTATCTACCTCTGTACCAAATTTCATCGAAATCCGTCCAGTAGATTTTGCGTGATTGAGTAACAAACATCCTCACAAACTCACAAATTCACAAACTCACAAACTCACAAACTCACAAATTCACAAACTCACAAACACACATCCAAACTTTCGCATTTATAATATTAGTATGGATGAAAATATTTTTTTTTTTATAGGTAGGTATACCTATAAAAAAAAATATTTCAAAATCAGCATACAATTAGTAAATTATTAAATGATAAATTTTAGGAATCCCCAAAAATCCCATATTCTGCCAATTTTCGTGCATTTTTCATGCATATAACAAGCTTTTTATGTTGCATATAATCCGGTCTCTACTTATCACATTGCCAGTGAAACTAAAAGGAGTCTCTATAAAGAAGCAGCTAACTGATAACCCATTCTATGATAACTAGTTCTTGAGAAAGTTGAGCCAACATCGAAGTTTCGGAGTATTCTGCGTACAGACAGTTGTTCAAGTTCAGTTACACGAGTTTTGAAGAACTTGCAGCGGTCTCCCATCACAAGTTGTAATCGAAAATAGATTGTCATGAATCAGCTTTATAATGCGGTTTCTGAATTGGTTACCAAGTGTTTTAAAAATATCTGTTTTTAGCAAACGCAAAAAATCTAATGTATTTATTAAAACTAGAAGTAGTATCTATACATATAATAAAACAGTAAAAATATTTTGTCTGTACATTTAGTATTTTTGACTGAAATGGATAGAGGGACACTTAAAAAGAATAATAGAAAGCAAAAAACATTTTTTGGAATTTCTTGTCTGTCTGTCTGTCTGTCTGTCTGTCTGTCTGTCTGTCTGTCTGTCTGTATGTATGTACGCGTTTCACGCAAAAACTACTGAACGGATTTTAATGAAACTTTTTTTGTTGTATAGCTATTAAGCCTGGGCAACATATAGGCTATAATTCATTTTGAAAACTGGAACACCTGATGAAGAACCTTAACAGAACAGCTAAACTATAAGAAGTATGGAAATGGTGCCTTAACAAAAGTCGTTCAACCTGATGAGCATTTTCTGATGACGTATAAAAATTGAAGATCTGGAACATCTGATGAAGAACTGCAAGAGACCAGCTACACTATAACATATATGGAAATGGCGCCTTATTAAAAGTCGTTCAACCTGATGAGCATTTTCTGATGACGTATAAAAATTGAAGATCTGGAACATCTGATGAAGAACTGCAAGAGACCAGCTACACTATAACATATATGGAAATGGCGCCTTATTAAAAGTCGTTCAACCTGATGAGCATTTTCTGCTGACGTATAAAAATTGAAGATCTGGAACATCTGATGAAAAGCTCCAAGAGAGATTTTTCATCTAAGCGAAACTCACGCGGGCGAAGCCGCGGGCGACAGCTAGTCGAAAATAGATTGTCATGAATCAGCTTTATAATGCGGTTTGTGAATTGGTTACCAAGTGTTTTTAAAAATATCCGTTTTTAGCAAAAGCAAAAAAATCTAATGTATTTATTAAAACTAGAAGTAGTATCTTCTGTATTTTTCTTGTGTGTATGTGCAGTGCAATAAAGAGTTTACAAACAAACAAACAAGTCAGAATATATTGAGATTAATTCAGGTGATGAAATGAAAATCAGGTGAGGTGAAGTTCTTGGGATTCTTAATTTTTTTTTTAACACTCAACGACCCACACCAAGCACAAAGCTTTATCGTGGGTTCGATTATAGACACAAAGATAAAAATGAGCACGTAAATGGTACGTTACCCAGGACCGCAGATAAATATCTGTGAAAAAAGTTCAAATATGTGTATACTTGCCCGCACTGGGAATCAAACCTAGGGCACATCTGGAAGCCCTTGGTTGAACGGGCGTGGTAATCACTACGCCCCGTAGATCATCATGTTTTTAAGCATTCAGCAATTTTTTGACATTGGAAATTGGCTCCAATTTCACGAAAAAGTTCGATCCCCCTTATATTTCGGAGAGTTGTAGATATGATTTCCGAAAAAGGCACAAAAGACGCGTATTTACAAGAGCTGTAAGATGCAAAAAGAATTATTCGAAAGAGTAAAAAAGACAAAAGTTATGGCCGAAATTATTTTTTATGTAAATTGGGGTAAGATGTTTGATATCATCGATGGACTGAATGGATATAATTATAAGGGTTAACTTGCAGGTTAACCCTTTTTTTAAGTCACGGTCGACTAAATCAAGTTCAGATAAGTAGTTAAAAGTTTGCGTTGGTTGTTCAAAACAAAATCAAAAACCAACGAGCTTTCCAAAATAGAATTAGCGCAGTGAGCTCGTGATTCTTTGTATTTGCGATCTGGTAAATGAATACGAATAGAGGACTTAGAATTTAGACCAGTAAGTATTCAGTGTTTCGAAAAATACATGAAATGAATTACAATGCTTGCTTGGATAATAAATTGATGACAATTTAATTCATATCAAAGTTGTTTATTAGCTAACTGGTCGGACGGTGTCAAAGTCAATTTTTTTTATTGAAACTTGGCCTTCAAAGAAGGCTCTTTTTCACGTCGAAAACTAATTATTTATCATAATATATTATGTCTCAAAGCTACAAACTACTAGCATTTTGGAACGACCACTGCTGAGAAGAAATGCCGAAAAAAACTCATGAAACAGTCTTGGTCGCCTAACATGCCTGCCTATTTGTTAACTCTATACATAATATTATTATTATTATTATTCAGCCGTTTAGATGTATAGAGTTAACAAATATTTTTGTATGTAACACATATATATATACTAGATTGTGTACAGTCAAAAATAAAATAAAGTATAAGAAACAAATATAAATATAATATATGTTATGATTGTGATCGAGTAACCAGAATGAACAAATAATAAAAATAAAAGTCGAATCAGAATCGAGCAGACCAGTTACCTGATGTGTAAAAGTTCCCCTTTGGGGAAGGTTAATAAAAAAATACAGACAGAAAATAGGAAATATTATTACGCAAAGTTTGACGCAGATGTCTTGATTATACCTCTAATATTAAATTAATAGATTGTCTTGACTGTCGGTCGGACAGTGGTTTGTTTACGATGAAGTATGTATGCTAAACAAGCCTATGTCATTGTCAGTTTTTGAAAACTTATCAATGTAAAATCAAAGTACTCTCTCTCTCTTTAGTCGTATTTCCTCATGACTGAGGGTCGTGCTCATTATACGGAATGAAACACATACAACGACTCTCTTGGCAATTTTAATGGAATGGTTTGCCATTGCCTTTTCCATTTTCCACACTAGCTAATCATCAACCAAAGTACAGGTTTCCTCACGATGTTTTCCTTCACCGTAAGCAAGTGGTGGTCGATGTACACTAACATATGTACAGTACACGAGTCAGATTGGTATACAAACTCATGTAGCATGGGCAGGATTCGGACCTAGAACCTTTACAGCCACAGGCGGGCGCCGTACCACTCGGCCACCACCGCTTCTCAAACAAACGACAAAGTACTCTTTTTACAACTTAAGCTAGTACTGCCAACTGGCGTTACAAATCAGTTGTAGTCCCAAAAAACATCCAAAATCATTATAACTCCTGATAGCAGGCGGCCAGACGAAGTTTACAATCTGATCGCAGTAAAAGTTATCCCCGAGTGTTTTAACATGAGAACATGTGGATCCAGGAATACTTTCCGCCATATTGGAACTCCGACTCGAATCCCGAAAGCAAATACTGAGTACAAAAACTTGGACTAACGTCTGTGGACACAGGAAAGTGTGGAGTCGCACCATACATAATAATAAGATTAAATAATTAAAAGCCCTTCTGGTATCAAAGGGACCTATTGGTCCCTATCGTATGTTTTAACCCTATTAAAGAAGTTTCTTTCGACGTTCTTTCTCAGAAGTGCAATAGGTGGTTAAGAAATGATAGATGTAGTGATGTAGTATTATGATCTTATTTATAAAAAGTGCCCATCACAATTAAAATAATAAATTACATATTGAAGGATATCAAAATTTTAATCGTTTACGTACCTAAGTAAACGATAAAAAAATATTTTACTTACGTAAACGATTAAAAGTTTATTTACTATATAGATTGTTCAGTTTGATTGTCCAACATAATAAATACCAGCTTACCATTACTAACTAAAAATATGGTTAGTATATAAAAATAAAGATGTCTGCCAATTGGCACGGAATTTTTCAGTTTACCTAGAAACGTTTAGATTTTTTTCAGATAGGTAAAATGACAATGAAAGAAATGTTATTCCATACACCGACTCCCACCATCCTATGTTCTGAACAAGGGATTATTTCCCCGCCTAAAGGGAAAAAGAGTGCGAAAACTTTAATTAAACAAGTTTGGTGAGAATGGAGCTCAGGACTTTTGTAAACGGATAATCGAAGTCATTGAATACACCTGAGAATGGTGGCAGGGGTTCTGACAATTCGACAATGCCACAGCGTATAAAGATGGCGTGATACTGACATTCGAAATAGCTTCGTAACTCGGAAACTTTCGGAGCCGTGAAAAATTCGACGAATTTTTATGAACTTCTGTTAACTGATTGAAAGAGTTTATAATGCGATCGAGAAGTTTTCGTCGTGCGTCGAATTGCTTTTCGGAAGGCAATTTAGGAATTTTCCTCATTACTTTGATATTTTAGCTTTGAAATTATCCATCTTGTTCATAAGAAGTTAACGAATACATTAAGCCTACTTTGAAATATGTTTTTTTCTCATTCTTTCGATATTATATATGGGATAGAACGATATCGTCCCGGGGCTTCGCTCCCGTGGGAATTTCGAGATAAAAAGTACCCTATGTGCTATTCCCGGTATTTTTCTACCCGTTTACCAAATTTCATCGAAATCCGTCCAGTAGATTTTGCGTGATTGAGTAACAAACACAAACTCACATCCAAACTTTCGATTTACAATATTAGTAGGATAAATGATTAAAAAAGAATTAACTTTATAACATATGCCATTTCCCTAATACCTTACATTTGGTTTAATTTGCCTATTTAAATACAATAGATAACATAGACAGATAATAAATACCACGTTAAACCGATAACGTAAAGGTACCTAAGTATTTAAACAGATAAATATGTGTGTACCTTCCTATCTACACACCTTCTGTATGTATCTACAGTCATATCATTTGTTAAACCTAATTACACTAAAATACGGGTAGAGTAATTGTAAGGTACTTGTACCATGTATTATTCAAATACTAAAGTTGGATCTTACTTCTTACACTAAGTGGTTTGTACCAAAGGACTTTGTTCAAAGTGTATGGGAGCTTGGCTTACTGCGGACAGTTCGTTCAATAAATAATAGTATTATCATTCATCATAATTAATGTCAAATAGATTTTCTGAATATATATTGGAGTATGAATATCTATAATTGAAATATACCATTTAATAAGTATTTTTTACGTTTCCGATACTCAAATCAAAGATGTCGGCCTTTACGTGTGTTCTGGGATGCCATTATCTAAAATAATATTACATTTAAGTCGTATATTGTTTATTCTTTGATGAAAGATTGGATTAATTAGGTATTTTTTTACCAAAATATATTAGTTTTATTTATTAAGTACACTCATATCACTTCATATTTATATTTTAGAATGAAGAATTATGTATTTATTTTAATTTTTACTTAAATAATTCAATATTGGTAACACTCGATTCTTTGCGCGGCTTGATTTTGACGTTGACAAGTTGTTGACAAGTATCCAAGTGTCAATGTCGACCGACGACAACCGGTCAACGTCAAAATCAAGCTACGCTGAAAAATCGAGTGTTACCAGGTAAAGAAAACGCAATATTGAATTATTTAAGTAAAAATTAAAATAAATACATAATTCTTCATTAAAAAATATAAATATGATGTGATATGAGTGTATTTAATAAATAAAACTAATATATTATGCTAAAAAATTACCTAATTAATCCAATCTTTCATCAAAGAATAAAAATATACTACTTAAATGTAATATTATTTTAGATAATGGCATCCCAGAACACACGTGAAGGCCGACATCTTTGATTTGAGTATCGGAAACGCAAAAAATACTAACTAAATGGTATATTTTAATTATAGATATTCATACTCCAATATATATTCAGAAAATCTATTTGACATTAATTATGATGAATGATAATACTATTATTTATTGAACGAACTGTCCACAGTAAGCCAAGCCCCCATACACTTTGAACAAAGTCCTTTGATACACAGAAAAAGTAAAACCTGGTACTTTTCTTCCCAAAATTCCCACGAGAGCAGAACCCGCCGCACGCAGCTAGTAAACAGAAAATTAGAAAGATAAACGTAAAAAGAGCAGTACAATAAATAGTTAATTCAACCCTGACCTGGCATGCATTGGGCAGCTGAGCCCCATTGGCCCAGATTGGCCGTTTTAGTGAATTGTAGCGAATAGTTCAGTTCCCCACGGCGCAATATCGTTGACTTTGCCGATTTGTTTAGCCAATCCGACTGTAAGTGTCCACCCACGAATTTCGTACAGTCGTACTCTTTTAATTTATTTCAGCTTAAAGATTCTGAAAGCTTTTTTATTTATCTTTATATCGAATATTTTTAATGTAGGTATATTTACTAGCTTAGCTGTGATTGCTACATAATTAATAGACTATTCGTACGTTGTATGAAATATATATGAGTCAGCTACTATGCAGTGCAGGGCAGGTTTCCTCATGATGTGGTCGATGAAATGATCGTACCTAATTGACCTAAAGCGTACTTATATTAGTTTTGTGCCTAAAGACACATGTTAGGCTGCGTGAGTTAATTTTGCTCCTTTTTGACATGAATTAACTACTTCACCACAAGCTCTGCTTACTACAACTACCAACCATAAACATCCCAATAACGCTATTTGTATCACGTCGTAATGACCACAACATTTCACAATACGAATGTACATTTCAATATCAAAATATCTATGTACCAGCTTCAAATCGTTTAGAGCCAAAATGTCGAAATCAATGACCATAACCCATAACCATTGGTTGTCCATAGACAGGTAATAGTCTAACCAAAAGCGGACTTTTTAAAGAGTCCACTTTCAATCCAACTTAAATCAGTGGGGCTGAATCTTGGCAGTTCAAAAAGTCCAAAGACCGTTGCCCAAAACCAGTTGTCACTAGTTGCGAGTGTGGGTGAACGATACGTGGAGAATTCTATTTTATGTGGCCATAACTTATATCGAGGCACAGAGCCACCTGAGACTACGAATGTCATAATATACGATTATTAGCTGCTCCGACGTATTAATCTATATTACTGACAGTGCACGGCTTAATTGGGAACTTTGAGTGCCTTGGGTATGGGTATGTAAACGTAGGTGTATAAATTGGAGTATCTTCACAGGTAGTAGTTACGGTAATAATAATAGTGAGTAGTTGTTAGTACAGTAACGAATTAATTTACTGTTAATCGAATGGAGGAAGTATTTGTATAAATAAACTTTGCTCCAGCCAGTACCTACCTATTGATTTAATTTTTAATTGTTTCGCAACAACCTCTAATTCTATTTTATATCTTTTTTTAAATGTATACTCGTAATTTGTAAATACTTTTGTTATAAAAACATTGTACAACCATAAATTTCATGTAGAGCTTTTATTAATATAACCTGTTCAAACAATTTTGTTTCACATTATTATATTGATGTCAATTTATGGCATAAGTTCTTGTCGTATGGTTGAACAAATAGTAAACAGTGGTGTTTATAATACCGCGAAATAGATAAATTTTGTTGACATTAACTGCTTTTGCTGTAGTTGATACCATCGGCAAATACGGAGTACTATATGTACAGTAGCGTCATCAAAACTCAAATGTGTTTTATTATTGAAATGTTAAATGTAGTGAATTTTATTAAAATATAAATGACAGAAAAATAAATAGAGAGGGTCGTGCCTGCAAAATATTGGTATTTGGTAGCTTTAAACCGAGTGATTCGATAAGCGATGGGGATCTTTGCCCAGTAATGGGACAATCAAAGTTAAATAAAAATTCTACTTGATATGGACCGCGGTTTGCCTTGGGCAGAAGATAAAAATAACGTTAATAATACCATAATCGATATGATGAGGATAAATTGTGTGTCTCGCATAGTGAACTGGCATTAATAGAATTCGATTCGCAAATGCGACTTAACAGAAATTCTGATTACCATAAAATAATAGTTGAAGTAATTTTCTGACCCTACATTAAGAAAACACAACTTACACAAAAGCCAGTATTTCAGCATTATTCGATATTATCCATGGCACTAAAGACAACTAACAGAAATAACAATCATCCTCCAACTGACCATAAAATGGATATTCCTCAAATTCCGAACTTTGACGATCTTCTTCAACAAATTAAAACTAAACTGTGGTATGCTGGAATCAATTACGATACTCCGGAAATTCGTTATCGATTTTACATTTGTATCGTTATGCTTACAATAGTGGCTTTGCAGGAAGTAGTCTATTTTATAATTTATGCGTCATTTGATAATTTCCTAAAAATAACCCAAGTGTTGCCATGTATTTGTACTTGTATCACCACGTTAGTAAAAGTCGCTATTCTGATTAATAAAAAGAAAGAAATAAAAGAACTGACAAAATGTCTACAAGAAATTTATAAAATTATATTGAAAGACAAACCAAAGAGAAAATTAGTACGCAAAGAAATGGTGTTTTTAAAAAAATTAACAAAATCACTCGAAGTTTTAAATCTTGTCTTGATATGCGTTTATAATTCTTCGCCTCTATTTTTGATGCTTTACGTGTACACGAGCAAAAGAGAAGTCATATTTGACGTTCCGTTTTCAGTGGCGATGCCCTGTGAGATGGATTGGTGGTTACCTTGGCTTGTGGAATACGTTATATCATGTATTGCGGGTAATTTATCATTGGTTATAGTAAATACAAGATTTATTTTCCTTATATACTTACAGTATCGGATTTAGGGGCACGGGGGCACGCACGTTCCTTCTGCAGTGGCGTAGTGAGAGCAAGTCTTTAGGATTCGTTTCTGGGCGTGAGTCTGCCACGCCCCAGAAAAAAATCCTGGATCCGCCGTTGTACACTTAGGAATATGCAACATCCTTCCTACTTATTTATACATGTTTGTGAGTACGTTTGTTACTCAATCACGCAAAATCTACCTTATGGATTTTTGGTACACGAGTTGGAAAATACCGGGAAAAGCACATAGGGTACTTTTGTACCCAAATTCCTATGGCAGCGAAGTCTCGTGGTGCACCAAGAAGAGAAGAGAGAAGTTCTTGTAAGAAAGATTTTATTTCTTCTCTTAAATCATATATGCTCATTTAGTAACAATTCTTTTGAATTTCAGGTTTTTATTGCGTGTTACTATTTGTTTCATTTGATTCAATCTATTTCCTTCTAAGCACTACGGTGTTCATTAACTTTACAATATTTAGTGACAGGGTCAAAAAAATAAGTGGTCCTAGATGTATGAGGACACTAAAAGTTTTGATAAGGAAGCATCAACGCTTAATCAGGTAAAACATTCATACATTCTATATCAATGAAACAAATAATCTAAGTAAATTTAAACTGAATTCTATTAAAATAATTTGATGTTTTATCAAATTATTTTAATAGAATTCGGTTTTAATTTTGTTTCAGCTTCAATTCAGTTTCAGTTGTTAAAGTTTGCACTGCAACTTACCTAAATATAAATTCCATTCTTTCCCTAAGCGTGATATAATATACATTTCGGAGACAGGTCCGAATCAAATTACAAATTAATTAGAGAGCAGATAAAGTCAAAAGTCAAAGTCAAATATTTTTATTTATAGGTATTGGCTTAAAAATAGCACTTATAAATCGTCACTTTCTTATTTTTTAGTTAGTTGACGTCATAAAATTACTTAAAGCTAAGTTTACCACCGCCTCCAAAGCGCAAGTGGAGAAGAGGCGGCGCAACAAACTCCACTGCTGCATTTTCTCCAAAGACGTCACTTTACAACATATGTCTTACAATTAAATATTATTGCAACAAATTAGTTATTAATCAGATATTTCTCTTTCTAAATTTTACTCTCCGACATACATAAATCTAAAGAAACGAATGTAGCTTGTAGCTTTGTAAAATTAATATTATAAGTTATAATTTTATTTTTTTAGATTATCCGAATTATTAGACGACATATTTGCCATTCCAAATTTTTTTAGCGTAATATTGGGAACGTTTGAGATTTGTTTCTTGGGATTTACTATAATGGTAAGCATTTATTTACAAATTATATATTCACATAAAGAATTCTACCGCTACTGACTACCTAGAACGATATCGAGTACCTGACAGACAACGCACAGCCAAAAAGTACCAGTTGTAGGAAGCTGAAATTGGCATAACCTACATACGAACATCCCATAGGGAGTATAGGAGAAGATTTCCCAGACCTATGCTAATCTTTTATAAATATATAAACGATGTTAGATTTATAAAATACCATAATATTATGTTTATGACTTGTAGATGGGTACTTGGAAACAAATCCCGCAATGTATTTTTTTACTGAGCTCAGTCCTACTACAGCTATTTATGATGAGCTATTTTGGAGAAAATATTATGTCAGAGGTACCAAAATGTTGTATCCTTATAAATTGTTTTTTGGAAACCGTAAAATAATTTGATCCTATTTGTATTCAGAGCAGAAAAGTCGGAGAAGCGGCTTTTCAATGTAACTGGTACAATATGGACGAGAAATCTAAAAAAATGATTCACGTTTTAATTTTACGGTAACGTTATTTTTTTATCTCCATTCTTTTGTTTTACCTGTACGTTGTTTAATTTATTTTTCATTTGTTTTAGGTCACAGAAACCACAGCATTTAACAACTTACAAATTTTCTAAAATATCATATGCGAGCTTCGCGACTGTGAGTAATTCTTTTTTGCATAAAACAATATTTTTATGCGTGGTCTCGATAACGCAAAACGAATAACTTGATTTAAAGTTACATGATGAGCTATTGTATATTAGTAGGTAATGTTATAACGTAAAAAATACGTTATAATGTAAAAAATACGTTTAGAATCGCGGTTATAATCCAAAACAACAATCCTATCTTCACAAAACAATAAATAAAAAATTAGTTCTTATCGTCTAGTAAATTGTCATTAAACTTTGTTTTTGTTTTTCAGATAATAAGCAAGTCATGGTCATACTTTTCAATTTTAAGAACTGTTTACAAACCACCAGCCAGTTCTAGTTAAGTGTTATATATTACGTTTTATTGATTACCTATATATTAAAGTACAATAAACTCAATAAATAAAAATTTGACTTTGATTTATCACTTTCTCCGTATTTACAAATAAAATTTAAATTAACATAAGTCAGGATCTTCAAGCAACAAGGACATCCGCGCACGGAAGGAGTCCGTGTTGCTCTATGGTCAGTATGGTCAGGACACAATACTTTACCCAAACATATTATACGATCATAAATATTGTAAATAAATAGAATCATATATACTTAAAAGAAATCGCTGACGTTGAATGAAAATAATGAAGAAGAACGAAGAACGAAGAACGCAACGCAACAGTGACCTTTTAGGGTCGTTGGTGTCTATGGGCTGCTGTGATTGCTTACCATCAGGCAACCCGCATGCTCGTTTGCCTACAATTCTATAAAAAAAAACTCGGTATTTTGCAGAGAGGTTGTTATATACTCGTAGCGTCAGTTTGGGAAATCCCACAAAGCTTATTAAAAAATAAACCCAAATTGAGAACTCCTTTTATTGTGAGGATTACTTTTGTGGACTTATGTTTGAGGAAACATTTCATTCTTTATTATTATGAAAAAAAAAATGAGTCATCCTTAAATTCAAGCCAATAAAAGAAATATTTCCAAAAGTTTACAACTTAAAAGTGGGTGCTATAAAAAAGCGTATCTAGTTGCCATATCCAGTGGATTGAAGTAAAAGCTTTTACGTGCCTCTCAGTTTCTAGTAGAGATAACGTACGAAGTTTTTATTGCCCCCATAAATGTTTATTCTCCTTAAGTGCTGATTACCTACAGTTTACTAAGCCTTTTCTGCATTTCAAATTAACAAGAACAATTAACGAATAAATATGATAGTTAATAAATATGTTTTAAATTAAAATATTTCTTTACTAAAAAGCACAGTGTTTAAGAGCTATTTCGCACTATGCAACTGTCTCGTTCACACAATGTAACATTTTTTATGATTGTGGAAAACCACAGACATAGAAAAAACTTTATGTGGAAACTTTTTATAAACGTAAATTTGACACCATGATTTTATATGTAATACATTACTCGTTGCGCCCCGGGGCTTCGCTCCCGTGGGAATCTCGCGATAAGTATATCCTATGTGCAATTCCCGGTATTTTTCTACCCGTGTACCAAATTTTATCGAAATCCATCCAGTAGATTTTGCGTGATTGAGTAACAAACATCCTCACACGTCACAAGTCACAAATCCTATCCAAACTTTTGCATCTATAATAATATATAATTATTTTTAAGATTAGTTTTAGTAGGATAAAGCATATTCTAACATTACTGCAATATTAATAGACATTCGCGCTTAAAATTAAAATTGCCCCTTTTTTAGGGTACCTCACCCTTAAAAAGGGGTAAATTTATTTTTTGTATTTTGAAAAATGAGATCTATATGTGAAGTATCCTCGAACCAAGTTACATGCAAATCGGTCCATAAACGTAGAAGATATTCTGCTGTGACAGACTAGGACGGACGGACGGACTGAACGATCTTATAAGGGTTCCTTGTCGGACTACGGAACCCTAAAAATACTGAATTTTTCACAATAAATGAAAATGTTGCATGTGTGAGTAATACATAGAAAAATGATATAGAGGCGCAGGAGTAGGGATTTTCGTATCCACAATCCAACAAGTACATGCCTGCAGGTGAAATCACTGGCGTTACCCGGCAAACCGCAGGATACCCCAAATTGATGCAAACTTCCTACCTCGGAACACCTATCGAAATTTCCAATTCACACTCCAATAAATTGCAAGTTACTGACGAATATTTCGTTTATTTAAATGAAACTGAATTGTTAAAAAAGTTTTTTAGTAACAAACTGAAATGTAAAAAAAAACAATTAAGTTTTATTTCAGTTACAAGTTTTATTCTTGTTTTTACCTCAAATGAAAAAAACCGGAACCCTTACGAGGTAAATTTCTTGTCCATCTGTTTTTATGAGTCAAGCAAGACCCTCCTCGATTGGAATTTTGTTCAATACCTATACTTAACCAAAAAAAAAATGCGTTTAGACTTAATCGTAAATTATTAGTAAATTTGTCCTTTACGAAAAATCTGCTGTATTGTATTGATTTAATAAATAAATACTATTATACTAAATACTTATATTACTATTTCATAAATAATCAACTCGTCAACTATTTAAATAAATACAATATAATTTCGGAAAATCAATTTGGATTTCGACAAAACAAATCAACTGAAGATGCCATAACAGCTTTGACAGCTATAATAGTAGATGAATTAGACAAGGGGAAGAAATGTTTAACTGTGTTTCTAGATTTAAGAAAAGCATTTGACACCGTCTCTATCCCCATTCTTGTACATAAACTGGAACAAATCGGTATAAGAGGCACGCCTCTGGCACTTCTTAAAGATTATCTAAACAATCGGAAACAATGTGTAAAAGTGGGATTGCATACAAGTGAATACCATAACATCAACTTTGGTGTACCCCAAGGGAGTGTCCTTGGACCGACGCTCTTTTTAATCTATATCAATGATTTGTTAAACCAACAATTAGTAAATGCCAAAATCTTTTCATATGCTGACGATACTGCCATTGTTTTTACTGGTAGCACATGGAATTCCATTCGTTCAGATGCACATGCAGGCCTTACTCAGGTTAATTCTTGGCTAAAGCATAACTTACTTACCCTCAACTCACAAAAAACCAAGTATATATGCCATTCTATAAATAAATCAACTCAACCCCCTCCGGAATTTAAAATATATATACATGAGTACAACTGTGACAACATAGATAAACCTTGTTCTTGTCCACTTATTGAGAAAACAGCCTGTATTAAATACCTTGGAATTCACTTAGATCAACACTTAACTTTGCATACACATTTAGAAATGATTAGCAGTAGAATACGAAAATTAATATGGATATTTATCAAACTAAGGCATGTTGCTTCTAAATCCTTAATTAGTTCTATTTATACAGCTCTTGCGCAATCAATACTATCCTATTGTATACCTGTTTGGGGAGGAGCTACTAAAATAAAAATTTTACAAGTAGAGAGATCTCAAAGAGCTCTTCTGAAGGTTGCATATTTTAAACCTCGGACTTACCCTACACATAAGCTATATCAAGACTGTACACTATTATCAGTGAGAAAACTTTATGTTCTCCATGCTACTCTTAAGCTACATAAAACTTTAAAACCTAACTCTTTTTATCTATTAAAACGTAGGAAAGTCGCTATCGTTGCGACGCCTACAGTCAAGACAATTTTCGCAAGACGGCAATTTAATAGTCAAGCCTCACAAATGTACAATTTAATTAATAAAAATATAAATATTTATATGTCAACAAAATACAATTGCAAAAAGCTTTTGATTAATTGGCTAAAATCTAAAAACTATGAAGAAACTGAGGAATTGATTAAAAATAATAAATAAATAAGAAAAGGAATAACGCACGGATAGACACACACACTAATTTTAAATTCATTTATCTTAATTGTAACTAGATTTAAGATTTCGGGTACTGTAATAGAATATGGTTATGGAAGAGCGTGGCCTTCTGATACAGGTGTATTTCACTTAATAGAAGGTCACAAATACTTGAATTTTTTTGTACCACTTCTGCTAAAGAAATAAAACATTTTTCTTTTTTTTTTTTTTTCATTTGGATACATTTATAGAGTTGTTATAAAAATAGATAAAAATACAGGCATGTTGTTATTGACTATCAGAATGCTTATTATTTTTCATTACAAGAACATAAAAAAACATATACCAAATAGTTTTATAACAAGAGAAAACCTGAATCAGGAAATACGGTATATTTACCGCTGTTTTAAACCCAAAAAACTCAAAGCAAAGTAAAAAAACAGCAACGTAGGGGATAAAGCATGCACTCTACGTTTCTATGTAATAGTATTGCATATTTTAATTCTATACGTAGCTGGCGGCTTGAATGGCTCTCTTATCGGCGAATTTGCATAATACCTACACGCTATCCTCGCTTTTGATATTGCGCCGCAGATTATCACAGTATAAGCCTTCTTCTCTATGCAATGAGATTCTACCGCGCTGACATCATAAAGAAATTTTTAGTATTCCTAGACTGTACTTTCGTTAAATTGAATTTTCCAGGAAAGGTAAGTACTCCGAACAAGCTCCCAAATTTGGTGTCGTAGTTAACGCAAATAGAGTCAATAATAGAGTCTCCTTCTCAAGGAGTTAAAAAATTACTTCTATTTATTTATTAATTTGTGTACACAACAAATAAGTATATAGATATTCCTATCTATATACTTATTTGTACAACAACTTGTTTGTAACAAATAAGTATATAGATATTCCTATCTATATACTTATTTGTTGTGTTTTATAAAACACCTACTATCATATTGTTGTATATAAACTTATTGTTACCTTGGTACATGAAAAATTCCAAAAATGTGCCTATTATATACTAGTGGTTCTGTGAGAACAGTAGACCTCGCGAGCCCTTCCACGAAATAACCGAATTTTTACCGTGTGCCTGGCTTAGAAGAGATTTGAAACCAACCTACCAATGCTGGAAAGAAAGTAAAAAGTCTCAAATTTTACCCATAAACCCAAACATGTTCTTGTGATTGTTCAATACCACTAAAAATTTACTGAAACCTGCCTATTTTGCCTCGAAATAATATAAATAATAATAAATATATACGGACAAAGACAAATCACACAGATTAGTAGGTAATATAGGTACTATAAATATATTACTTTTTTATAATAGGATTCTAATCATACAATGAATTTTTTTGATATCGGATTTATTTCAAGTGTTCAAGATTCCAAAATTCCACCAAGCAAAGCAATCCTCAATACGATATAATACGATACGCAACAGCGAATTTGCGAGTATTAAAAGCTTTGCTGCGCCATCTATTGATTTTTTTGTGAACGTGTATGAGAATTTAAAGTATATGGATTTATAGCGGTTTTATTAAATTTCACTATGTTGTTCAGACAAAAAAGTTGCATTTTAATAAGAATAACAAAAAAGTCAAACTACATTTTTGATTTTTTTTTTACATAGCTGAGATATGAGGTTTTTTTTATATATTTCCGCCATTTTTTAAAATTTCGAAAAACTGGCTCGACTAAAAAATTCTATAAAATTACTGAACCTGCTCACAAAATTTCATGAGAATCGGTTAAGAAATGCGACCTGTAGGCGATAACATCCGGACAGACAAAAGAATTTTCGGCTAGTGGAAACTGAGACGCTTCGTTCGCTGCGCTCGCTCGGTCGATTAGTATTGTGTAAGCATATTGAAATAATAAATTTAAAAGACGAAACATTACAAGTTTGCCTTTTCTGTTGAAACAATGAACCTCTACGCGGGTGGTTACCATATACACTCTTGTGTCTGATTGTTCGTCCATTTGTAACAGCAAAACTATGAAATATTTCTACAACTAGCATGTACTTATTATATTATACTTTTGCCCGCGGCTTCGCCCGCGTGAATTTCCCACGGGAACAGTGCATTTTTCCGGGATAAAGATCTCTATACTTCTATGTATAACCGAAATTTCACAAATAAATAAACAAACATACAAACAAACTCACTTTCGCATTTAGTAATGTTGCGCGTCAATTGTTTTCAAGTGGAGACACGCCTTTGGCAATTCTCCTTGAAAATACATAAGTATCAAAACGTGAAAGCGGCAATTTTCAAATTTCCACTCCACGTACAGTAGGCGGGTTAAAGCCGCTGAAGTATTGCACGTCATATATCATAACAAAGAGGTTCTGCCGTATGTTTGTTCAGACGATTAAACTCCTACCATTATCCCACTTTGCTTAAAGTTTGCATGTGCAGCATTTTTCAAGCTAAGATTCATAGTGAAGCATATTGCGAGGGTATTTTATGCTTTAGAGTAATGGTAGTAATGTTTCGTGATTTCTTATAGCTGCGCTTCGGAATTTCGAACGCAAGCTATTTTGGTGTATAAGATACTTTTTGCGGTATTCAAAGTTTTTTTTAAATTCTATTTATGGATTATCTATCCATAAATAGAATTTAAAAAAACCTAGAAAAAATAGAATTTAAAAAAATCCCATAATTTGTGATTATATTAATTTTACTATGAACGCATAATATTATAAGCTGTGACTTATAAGTATATATATATAAAAGATGGGCTAGCTCTTGGCACAAGCAATAAAACTGAAGTTAAGTTACGAATTACGAAATGTTAATGTTATATCAATAAAATTTTTGCTCAAGGGACTTGCTATGCTATTCTTAGAAACAACGCTTTTAGTATACGCGATTTCCAATATAATAGTCGATATCTAAACGATAGATTACACAAACCTAATTTCAAATGAAAAATGACGCCGACACTTAACTATGAATAAGTGGGCGCCGTGGAATACCGCCGTCGCCGTCTATTGCAAAATCAGCGATTCTTCCACAGAATCGATTACTTAACAAGATACCCACTACGATAAGATTTCCCTTTCGATTTCAAATTACTCTAGACTTAGTTCGAATAAATCGTATTAAACTACAATATTTTTTTTCAAAACGAAGCTAAGGCAAGGCTATTGAAAATACCTTCTATTTTACCTACCGCTTTTAAAATTTTGTTTTGCAAGCACATGTAGATCGTTTAAGTACGCAAGCACATGTATGCTTTTAAGATTTTAAGTGAACATCACTCTTCCAAAAATAAAACGGGAAATATACTTCAAAATAGTAAAATTATATAGAATGTGAAAACGAGCATTCTTTTAACCCAGATAACCCTGAAACTATTTATCGTCACAGATATTAAAAATATCCTAGAACGTTAGTACACAAGGCTTTTAATTTACGGGAAAAATAATAAAAAAATTAAAAGCTGTCTGGGAAAGCCGGAAAATGGGTGGTGTTATAACACCTGGTAGGATGTTGCACTACTGTAATTAGTACTAACGGTGAGGTCAAGAAATAAAACAAAATTAAAATAATACAATAAAATGTTTTTATTTATTCTGATTATATAAACATAAACTGGAGTAGGATACGCCATAAAACACATTTTTGGATGTAAATAAACGACACACTTGATACATACATATAAAATTAATTTTCTTTTTACAAAATTTGTCCCTTGTATTTAGCGATGTGGTCCAATCTGTTAAAACCGGAAGTTTCCCTATAACTAGTCGGAGTAGGGCAAGCAAGGTCCACGCTTATATTTACTTGTATATTAATTCTAATTAACCTCTGGCACTAATTCTGCAAAAGGTAAGGCAACTATATAGACAGAACGGGGGAGAATATGACCATTCTCCCCCGTTCAGTCTATATAGTTGACACGCATTATGTGTGGCCATATCTAAACTATGACAAATTAGTGAAAAGTATCACTTTTTGCCACGAATAGAGGTTCGGTAAAGACCTACATTTTGGTCTGATCTGATCCACTCCCCATAAAGCTTCGTAATAATACATTGGCGATTGTAAATATTTAGGGACTTTACCATTTCGCCACTGATATTCTTTTGGGTTATCCCGATTGCGCCATGTATATTTTTGACACAGTTGTAGACGTACTAGGCACAGCTGTAGACATACTTGGCACATATGTAGACGTACTAGAGATAGGAGAATTATTGATATTGATTTTATTTCTGACCATACATATTCTTTTAGCTAAATGAGATAGTGGCATATTATCTTCGTCATCCGAGGAAGACTTTCTATAAACAATCTCAGCTTCAGCTCTTAATTGTGAACCTAAAAAAGAACGAATAGACTATTTAGTTATAGTCAATAATAAGTAAATTGCAAGCTAATAATCAAATTATACGTTGTTACCTGGAAGATTGTGCAAATTTACAATGTTTTTATCTATTTTTTTTTTTTTTTGAGCATCTCTGATGCAATATTAGTACTAAAGTACTCTCATATAGAAATAAGATATGGTGAAAAAATTCCATGCGAGCAGGACTTGAACCCGCGACCAGGTCTTTATACGACCTTGCTCTTCCAACTGAGCTATCGCATTTCAATCCTGCACATCGAAAATCTTCACCATATCCAATTTCTATTGAAACGCATTAGGCATGCGTCACCTAACACCAATACCCACTATATGAGTAAGGTAAGTGTAGGAAGCCATCAATATTTTATTTTTTTATTTTTGAGCATCTCAGATGCAATATTAGTACTAAAGTACTCTCATATAGAAATAAGATATGGTGAAAAAATTCCATGCGAGCAGGACTTGAACCCGCGACCAGGTCTTTATACGACCTTGCTCTTCCAACTGAGCTATCGCATTTCAATCCTGCACATCGAAAATCTTCACCATATCCAATTTCTATTGAAACGCATTAGGCATGCGTCACCTAACACCAATACCCACTATATGAGTAAGGTATTTGATTTAACCCATATTCGATGAAGTTGAAAATCAATTAAAGTGTAGGAAGCCATCAATATTTATTTTTGCTCTCTAATGCGTTTCAATAGAAATTGGATATGGTGAAGATTTTCGATGTGCAGGATTGAAATGCGATAGCTCAGTTGGAAGAGCAAGGTCGTATAAAAACCTGGTCGCGGGTTCAAGTCCTGCTCGCATGGAATTTTTTCACCATATCTTATTTCTATATGAGAGTACTTTAGTACTAATATTGCATCTAAGATGCTCAAAAATAAAAAAAATAAAAATAAATATTGATGGCTTCCTACACTTTAATTGATTTTCAACTTCATCGAATATGGGTTAAATCAAATACCTTACTCATATAGTGGGTATTGGTGTTAGGTGACGCATGCCTAATGCGTTTCAATAGAAATTGGATATGGTGAAGATTTTCGATGTGCAGGATTGAAATGCGATAGCTCAGTTGGAAGAGCAAGGTCGTATAAAGACCTGGTCGCGGGTTCAAGTCCTGCTCGCATGGAATTTTTTCACCATATCTTATTTCTATGTGAGAGTACTTTAGTACTAATATTGCATCTGAGATGCTCAAAAAAAAAAAAAAAAATATTGATGGCTTCCTACACTTTAATTGATTTTCAACTTCATCGAATATGGGTTAAATCAAATACCTTACTCATATAGTGGGTATTGGTGTTAGGTGACGCATGCCTAATGCGTTTCAATAGAAATTGGATATGGTGAAGATTTTCGATGTGCAGGATTGAAATGCGATAGCTCAGTTGGAAGAGCAAGGTCGTATAAAGACCTGGTCGCGGGTTCAAGTCCTGCTCGCATGGAATTTTTTCACCATATCTTATTTCTATATGAGAGTACTTTAGTACTAATATTGCATCTGAGATGCTCAAAAATAAAAAATAAAAAAATATTGATGGCTTCCTACACTTTAATTGATTTTCAACTTCATCGAATATGGGTTAAATCAAATACCTTACTCATATAGTGGGTATTGGTGTTAGGTGACGCATGCCTAATGCGTTTCAATAGAAATTGGATATGGTGAAGAGTTTCGATGTGCAGGATTGAAATGCGATAGCTCAGTTGGAAGAGCAAGGTCGTATAAAGACCTGGTCGCGGGTTCAAGTCCTGCTCGCATGGAATTTTTTCACCATATCTTATTTCTATATGAGAGTACTTTAGTACTAATATTGCATCTGAGATGCTCAAAAATAAAAATAAAAAAAAAATATTAATGGCTTCCTACACTTTAATTGATTTTCAACTTCATCGAATATGGGTTAAATCAAATACCTTACTCATATAGTGGGTATTGGTGTTAGGTGACGCATGCCTAATGCGTTTCAATAGAAATTGGATATGGTGAAGATTTTCGATGTGCAGGATTGAAATGCGATAGCTCAGTTGGAAGAGCAAGGTCGTATAAAGACCTGGTCGCGGGTTCAAGTCCTGCTCGCATGGAATTTTTTCACCATATCTTATTTCTATATGAGAGTACTTTAATGTTTTTATCATCTAAATCCTCACCAGTTATTTTTGCATTTGCATTATCTGGGTGTAAAATAAAAATAACACTAGGGAAAATTATATCATCCTCAGCTTTTACTAATTCTTCTGTTATTTCGTTGAGTTTTAACACTCTTCTTGGTCGTATCCTAAAGTTCATACAAAAATGTATTAGACATTGATAATACTACCAGGTGTTATAACACCTCCGATATTTAAACTGAAATAAACAAGTATTATATGACATTATTATGATCAATTTATATATGTTCAGGTAAATAATAGTCATATTATTAATAATCTATGCTTTAAAGATAGAAAAAATACAAACGTATATTATAAATTGCTTACCTTTTACCAGACATGATTGTTTGAAATATCTCTGCTTCTTTAATATACTATAATTATTTAAAACCAACTGTTTTTAATAATTAACTTTGCACACAATTCAACTTTGATAAGTACTTAATGAGATAACCGAAAAAGTAACATACAAATATCACGTCTTATAATTTTAATTTGAGGGTACATATAAATAAATTTGAGCGGTGTTATAACACCTAGTCGGGTTAAGTGGGTATATGAATATGTGCTTATATCCAAAGTTAGTCTTATAAAGCTATAACTAAAGTTAGTTATAGCACTATTTTACCTTTGATCTTGATGTCATTTTAAAGACGATGACAAGCATTTCACCGATGCAAATTACAGGTGTGAAAACGAAGTGTGACAAACGCTTTCTTTGAGTTTATTTGCACGACACAAATCATAACCCTATTAGAAATGTGGTTAGTGACGAGTAGATACTCATATTAAATAGTCATGTGACCCCATAATTCAATATTTAAAATTTACACAAACGAACACGAATATCATTATTTTGGTGGATTGCAAAATCAATAAACGAGAATAATACGATATTATTCACTTTATTGAAATTGATATGATAAAAGAATATGGTATTGTCATTAATTTTATAGTTTTTGTGTCCAGAGAACCTCAATCTATTTATTCAGTCTGAAGACATAAGTCCAATCACACCTTAAAAATCATATTGCCTCACAGGGCGCGTAGCCCTTCTTGTGTGCATAACATCATATCATATTATGGACAAACATGTAAACGTTAATAACATGACGCACAATATGCTAATTTTCATATTTCCTACCTACCCCACACCAAGTACAACTTTGCAGCTAAGTAGTGCCATCTACCAGATTTACTGGGTACTATTATGTATTATGTGGTGCTGCTGACACTGAAATAGTAAATACACTACTATAGTTTTATTATAAATAAAACGAAATTATGAGTAACGACGACATGACCCAATTGATAATTTCATTTCAAGATAATGCATTTCCTGGTCTAATCGGTAGTCGAATAGACTACGATTGATATGGTCAATATGGTCATGGTCAGGTTATGTTTTTTTAATCTTATTTTTTTTATTAAGACTAAGAAGATATTTATAATGCAACTGATGTGGTTTTATTTTTATTATAAAATAAAAATGCACAGAAATCATGACAACTATTTATTCGTGTAAATATATAGTTAAAATATGAGTATAATTTATTATTCTAGGCATATAGCATGCAATAAATATTTAATCATATGCAAAATTTATCTAATATTTTTCTTTAAATATGATATAAGGACTATCCAAGACTCTCCCAACCCAGTGCCTTGGTTCGATTATGCTAGCCTTAATAGGAAGCTTCTAGTTACGGCGTTTCGAATAAGGTCAGGTCATGTTCCAGTAAATAAATTTTATTTTCTTGTGAAACGAGTTCAATCAGACTTGTGTTGTTTTTGCAATAGAACCGAAGATTTGCTACACATTTTACTGGAATGTGACCAATATAGGGACTTAAGAACAAAGATATTAAATGGTATTTCTTTGGATAATGGTGGGCTCAACATTATTTTGAGCACACCATTATCACAAGAGGCCAAATTCTTGTACTCCTTCTGGAGAGCTGTAATGGTCCAAAGATAAGTCAACACGGAAATTCCCTATGAGGCTGGCATAGTCGCATCACGCGACTGAAGCCTCAACAAAAAATAGATTTAAAAAAAAAACAAAAATATGATATACCTACCGAACTTTGTAGCGTATAGACGGGTATAATCAACTTTGTAGCTTGTGGACGGGTGCTACGAACTTTGTAGCATGTAGCCGGGTGCTACGTACTTTATAGCCTGTAGCCGGGTGCTACGAACTTTGTAGCATGTAGCCGGGTGCTACGTACTTTGTAGCCTATAGCCAGGTGCTTTAAACTTTGTAGAATGTAGCCGGGTGCTACGTACTTTGTAGCCTGTAGCCGGGTGCTAAGAAAGTTGTAGCGTGCACTTGGATTACAAAGGCATAATCATATTTCTCTATGAATATCTTATAATATAAAAGATTTATAATATACTATATTTAGTGTTTATAACTCATGCTCGTGCTTTATTCTTTTAAAGATACTTTAATTGACTCATAACTACTTAAACATAGTGAGTAGTTAGTAGGTATTTAATCTCATCTCAAAATCAATTTAATTCAAATTAATTTTAATTATAAAATTATTAAAAGGCATTGAATTAATATTATTTGAAAGTAGTACAAACGTATTCAAGATTTTCCTGTACTTTTCGAAGGTATTTTCAAATATATACACATATAAGCTTGATAAATTATTGTTATATTATTGTTAAATTCATAAGTATATCAGCAGTTAGATGTCTACGCGTGGGACATCCTTTTGGGTGGTATATGTACCACTTGTGTCGTTTTTGAATCGCTACGTACTGATTTACCAGTGAATTCGTTATTAGCTTTGAAATGTAATTCTGACTATATAAGTTAACTCTGTAGCGCTGTGAATTCATTGATAAAGAAATACTTAATCTAAAATCTACACATTCTTATGAAAATACAAGTAATCCGTATAATGTAATATATGTAATACCTACAAACTAGAAGTTGTATGTAAACAGAACTCCGTCTCATCTCCGTAACGCTACAACAGACTTTCCCCGTTTTTCCTCTCTTCAAATCAATCAGACATACGATGTTTCCTACAAATATGATTCATATATAACGCTACAAAAAACTTCCACGCCCCAATTAAATATCTCTACAAAAAAAAAACAAAATAAAGAAACATGTGTGGGAAGTTTCGTAAGGATCAATTCAGAAATGCAACCTCGCCCGGAATAAACAAACACCGCTGTCCACATACACATATTCCGACAAAAATCTAAATCGGCTAGTCTTGAAATGGAGACTCTCGCTCGCTTCGCTCGCTCGCTCTACTAAAAATGGTATAAGTACATCTGCTGTATACGAACGGAAATTCGATTCGACTGTGTGTGAGTAATCTAAAAAGTTTCAGTGTCCTATGTGGCTAAGTCAGGCGGCAGCTAAGTAATCCATTCCTCTTCTGTGATCTTTTTATTAATCTGATTTCTGAGAAGCAGGCCAAATCTTAGCTTTAATTCGTTCCAGGAGGTTTGTAAACAGTTCTCAATATTGTAAAATATGACCATGACGTACTTATTATCTGGAAAAGAAGAAAAATATTATTTGATTTATTACTTATATCACATCACCATAAATATATATATGTTTTTATACTTTATACCTTAGAAAAGCTGCCATAAGAAATCGTAGAAAAACTATAAGCTGTTAACTTTTGCGGTTTGCGAGCCCTGTAAAAATAAAAAGAATAGTTCGTATTATAAACATTTATAATATAAACGTTTATTTTATGAACTTTTAAGCATACATTTATTTTATCTATTTTTTTTAAATTCGGGTATACGCCATTTTAAGACACTTTTGTTGCAGACATCTGCAACAATCTTTTCCATATCTTATTTATTCGAGCTTAGTTCTAATTTAAGCAATTTCAAAGTCCACTGTTGGACTTTCTCAAAAAATGGGAGACTTCCAAAATAGCTTGAAACGTGTTGTCCATGAAACATGTCCTCTTGCATATATTTTTAGTCTAATGTAGGTAAAATTTGAGTTATTATAAATATTGACAAAATCTTTACCTAGTCATAATGATTAATATCATTTTCCTTGTCTTTACATCTAAATCGTACCATTCACAAGAAAAAGCAGCATCTCCAATATTTTGGCTCTGAAATTTGGAAAAAAAGTCCGAAACTTACAATTAAACTTTATGGCAACTATCTGTTATGTGTGTTTGTAGGTACTATTTATTAGCAAATTACCTGTGTCACATGAGTTTGTAGTCCAATCTGACTCATGTATGGTAGTTTTCTCATAGACCACCACCTGCTTCCGGTGAAGGAAAACATCGTGAGGAAATACCCTCACATTGGCTGACTGTTTAGTTTACTAGTGTGTATACGGTTACTGCCACTAGATGGCGGTAGTCTTAAAAGTCATGTCAGATGCCTTTAGGCAACTTGAATAAAATCTGACACAAGTGTTAGTACTAACACACTCGATAAGAAAAGAAGATTAGCAAATTAACAATTCTGATTTCAAATAAAAATATTTTATATCTGAATATAGCAAAATTGTAATTTTTAAAACTACAATAATCAAATATGCCTAATTTGGGCAAACTCCCAGCGGTCCAAAAATAATTTGATTAAGGTAACTGTACGGAATTCCGGAGTATTAAGGCGTTTTTGTCTTTCCAAGCAATTTCTAGTAAATCAGAAAAACTCAGCGATTTGAAATTAGTGCTGTCGTAAAAAGTGGTTTTCAGAGAGGAGATTGATATGTAACACTACTGTATTAAACGATGTTTTAGAAGACTAATCATAATTTATCTAGACCCCATAAAAGTCCATAATTGCGGTATAAAATTTTACTATGGAGTTGATTCCGTAAATGCGTGCTCGTAATTCCGGTATATGCTGAAAAATGCCGTTCTGCTGCAGAATTATATATAATTTAATAATTAACTGAAAATATAAATTTAATTTAGGTCTGAAATAAAATTATCTTATTTAAAATGTGGTTTATTTATGTTTCTAGGTACATTTCAAATCAACTTACTTCAAGCAGGGTTTAGCGAACAATATTATATTAATTTATTATTATTTTTATTTGTATTTATATATAATATAATCCGTTTATAAGTCTATTACTTTTGCCAGCGACTTTCGGGGATTCCTCTCTTAAGTATTGTCACGTTCCTACGGAACCTAACGGGCACCTAAGTACTTTGTGAAGGCAATCGTAAAGCAATTACCAAAATGCACAATGGCTTTGCAACAAAGGACCGTTTATACTTATTTTATGATACATATCTTTATTGTTATTGCCGAAGGAACTTTAACTTATTTGTACAACCATTTTTTATCACAAAATGTTCCGTTATTACTTCACTCTCTACACAGAGAACACGCATTTCTATTACCGTCCCTTCTGATACAAACCCACCCAATACTTATCCGAACCCAGTAAGTACTAAGTACAGTGCTTCGGTCAGTTATTTACCCTGTATATGAATAGGCTGAATACGCAAAAATATGGTATAAAAATGGTATTCTCTAAAAAAACGTAACGAAATTTACAGTAATAAACCACAATGTTTGCAATTTTCATTAAAAACTTGATTGATAATTGATACTAATTTAAAAATTAACATTTACTAAGTTAAAGCTTCCTAAAAGTTCAAAATTTCCATAGCTACCAAGACCGTTGTACTATAACGTAATAAGAGATACAGCTAAAAACAGTGTAGGTAATTGTGTTAACTGAAATTTATAATGAGTAATTATTCTCAACAACACACAATGACTTGAAATCTGTAGCAATATCATCATGCTAGTAATAGGTAACAAAAATTATACTGGAACATCGAAAAGTTTCAAATAAATTAGCGATTTTGTACCGAAGACATTAGTGACGAATTTGTAAAAAGTAAAAAATAGTTCACTTTACACACGTTTTTTTATAACAAAGAAAAATAAAATCGTAATACGTAATTTGGTCACACGAAACCATGATATACTTTAGACCCGTAACAACATTCTTCGTTGACTTTTTTCATCTCTGTGCCTGAATAATTACAAAAACAAAATCAATTTATTGTCCTTCATTCCGTAATAGTAACGTATTAACGGACACGGTTGGTTCTTCGTGTATGTAAATGCGGCAATCAGTAAATTAAGAATTAACTAACAAAAAACTAATTGAAGTAACTCGAGACAGTAATCAATCAGTTTGTTTTAAGAACCTTAATAATAATTGCGACATTTTGTTATGAAAATACTTACAAATCACTCATAATTCCCTTATGAAAATCCGCGCGGCAGCTTGTATTACGCAACACTCGCACTAATAGTAATGGCGATTTGGCGCTGACTGACCTTAGGAGATATCATAACTGAATCAACAATGTCTGTAAATCTTTTTTACCATGTGTAATTAAATCTTTTTTGTTTATACTTAAAAGATAATTACATAAATAATTAAAACAATTAGTAGTTTTCTTATTTTTTGGCCTAAACCGAAAACTTACGGAATTCCGTACACTTACGTAATATGGTACACCTACCTTAACAGCGGTCCATAATTTTAGTACCAGCGAGTCCACGCCAAATATTTAAATTCCATATAAGTGGTTTCAGGTGGGTCCACGAAATTATGATACGTACAGTGGTCAGCAGATTGAAGTCGATATTAATTTGTTATTTTTTTTGTATCCGTCATGTACTTAATTAGTATTAAGATTTCAATATAAACCTAACAGTCTTAGGGAGAATTATTGCAAAGATCAGAGTTTTCTTGATGTCACTTAAGTACACATTTAAGATTGCTTTTTAACATAAACAGATTGTTCAACTTTGAGGGAGTGAGATAGTGATATTGTAACGTAAATTTCACCCCTTACACTAAGAATGGAATTTTGGAATTTCCACCCTAAATTCCTTTCTTAGTGCTCACTTAGACTATATAACGAACCTCTCTCTGTGCGAAATTTCAAGTTTCTACGTTCAGCGGTTTCGTCTCTGCGTTGATATACCAATCAGTCAGCAAGCAGTTTTATATATACAGATAATCTTTTATAGAATTAATAAAAATACAAACAATAACTGTAGGCGACTGTACTTTTAAAACTCGTAGACCCGTTGAAACAAATTTTTTATTGCCGTGGACCCGCCTGGGAGTAGTTGTTTAGGCGGCATTATTTTGAGATCAAAGTAATTTTAGACCGCTGGGAGTTTGGCAAACTCAAAACAACGGGTCGCCTACAGTTATTGTTTGTATTTTTATTAATTATATAAAAGATTATTTGTTTATATAAAATTGCTTGCTGACTTATTGGTATATCAACGCAGAGACGAAACCGCTGAACGTAGAAACTTGAAATTTTGCACAGAGGTTCGTTATATAGTCTAAGTGAGTACTAAGATAGGAATTTAGGTGAAATTTACGCTCCTATATCAATATCTCACTCCCTCAAAGTTGAACAATCGGTTTATGTTAAAAAGCATTCTTAACTGTGTACTTAAGTGACATAAAAAAAGCTCTGATCTTTGCAATCTCTCTCTTTAGTCGTATTTCCTCATGACTGAGAGTTGTGGTCATTAAAAGGAATGAAACAAACACAACAACGACTCTCATGGCAATTTTAATGGAGTGGTTTGCCATTTCCTTCTCCATTTCACATACTAGCTGATAATCATCAACCAGAGTGCAGGTTTCCTCACGATGTTTTCCTTCACCGGAAGCAAGTGATGGTCGATGAAAACTAACATGAGTCAGATTGGTATACAAACTCATGTAGCCCGGGCAGGATTCGAACCTGGGATTTTGTATCCACAGGCGGGCGCCCTACCCCTCGGCCACCACCGCTAATCTCTTCTCTTTGCAATTATTCTCCCTAAGACGGTTAGGTTTTTATTGAAATCTTAATAGTAATTAAGCACATGACGGATACAAAAAAAAAACAAATTAATATCGACTTAAATCTGCTGAGCACTATATTTATTATAATTTCATCACTTATATGGAATTTAAATATTTGGCGTGAACTCGCTAATACTAAAATTTTGGACCGCTGGGAGTTTGCCATAATTTGTACTTTATCTGAGTCGGTAGTTTTTTTCTTTATCTAGGTCTCTCTCAGCTTCGTCTTTCGAGACGTCCACTGCTGGGCAAAGGCCTTCCCCAAGGTTTTGCACAACGACCGGTCCTGCGCTGCCAGCATCCATGCGCAACCTGCGACCTTCACCAGGTCGTCGGTCCACCGAGTGGGAGGCCTGCCAACACTACGTTTTCCGGTTCGTGGTCGCCACTCGAGAACTTTTCTGCCCCAACGGCTATCTGTTCTACGAGGTATGTGCCCCGCCCACTGCCACTTAAGTTTCGCGATTCTGTGGGCTATGTCGGTTACTTGAGTTCTCCTACGGATCTCCTCATTTCTGATTCGATCACTCAGGGAAACTCCGAGCATAGCGCGCTCCATCGCCCTTTGGGTGACCTTGAGCCTTCTTATGAGGCCCACAGTAAGCGACCACGTCTCTTTATATAGGTATCATTTTGAAAATATTTTTAAAAGTTTAGAACAAATATGACAAACGACTTTCAACGTATATACGTAGTACGTAGTAGTAATACAGTACATATTCACCTCTCTTATGAGATTTTCTCCAAACATACTCATCATAAAAATTTGAAGCAACACAGATGACAAAAATAAGATTGATACAGGTACTTGAGTCAAACTTCCCATCTACAAAATAAACATGATAAATATTATTGCAGAGTATACTTTTTATTTTTACAATTTTGGTTATTCGATGACACTACGTATATTATTTAG
The DNA here is from genome assembly GCA_018467065.1 of Ephestia elutella. Lineage (NCBI taxonomy): Eukaryota > Metazoa > Arthropoda > Insecta > Lepidoptera > Pyralidae > Ephestia > Ephestia elutella. The sequence continues at coordinate 6,603,972 of CM031584.1, forward strand.
CCATAAGTTTACTTTGAATACATTTTACAATCTAACCTGCGACATATATAAAATTGGTGACGGACTGACTGATTATTATTTTATGATCAATGTAGAGAAAACTGACGTAAAAACTTTAAATTTTGCAGAAAGATTTTTTACATAGTATAGGTAAGTGAAGAAATTAATTTTGGAAATCCCATTCCTAAGGGCTGAAATGGTTAAATCAAAATTCACATTGGCAAAGTTATAATCACATATAATGTCACATATTATCGTTGAAGAAGTGTAAGACACCTGGCAGCAAGATGGGTCGACGATGTAAAGAATTTTGCTGGCGAGAACTGGATTGCAATGGCCCAGGATATAGATGGTTAACGTAGACAAAACAAGGCTTATACCCAGCAGTGGGTCATGGCAAGCTGATGATAGTGATATAATATCTTGCATACGTACAGTTAAATTAAAGCCAAGGGTACATATTTGAATAGATCCCACAAAAACGTTGAAGAGACTCGGTAAGTTGAAAATATCTTCTAGTTCTTGGGAAAGCCTGTAAAGAAAAGATAATTTAAAACGGTGCAATTAACAAAAATCAAGCGTATTGCAAATTTAACGCATTTTTAATACATTTGTAGTGAAACTAGGTTTTATCCGCGGCTTTGCCCACGTTAATTTCCCGTGGGATCAGTGCTTTTTCCCTATAATCGGTCCGTCTCTTGTGTATGCGAAATTGCAGCAAGATTGGTTCAAACAAACAAATAATACACAAACTCACTTTCGCCTATTAGTTAACATAAATTGCCTATTATTACATCTATTATGCTTTTCTTTTATTTGCAATGTGCAGAGACCATAGATGTACTTAAATCTATGGCATAGATAGGCCCTTTTTACAATGATAAGAAATAACTTACTGTATAACATACTGGTGCTGTTTGACTATATTTTTTAGATTTGTTTCATTGTTCTTGTTAATTTTCAACAATTCGTGAGAAATCAGAGTGAAATTATTGCAAATATGTGAAGTTAGGATGCAGTATAAGACATCGACGGTGGTATAATATAAAACACTGATGAAACCTGGAAAAGTTAACATCACTTAACTTTGGATGGGTGCTAAACGGAATCAAAACTGGGTAATAGGCATATAAACAATTTTATTATTTTTCTCTACATAAAAAGATATACAGGCATCGTGTCGTATGCCGAGAATAGAGAGGCGTGGCGTATACTCCACTGGTAAGAGCAAAGCTCTTAAATAAGAAGAAATGAAGCATAAGATGTAGTCCTTTTTCATTCTAAACCTCCTGCATTTGTTTCTTAGCTATAGATTACAAAAATGTCCAAACAACTTACCACATGAAATAGAGTGGACGTACACCAAGGTCCACGTTGGCCACCTATCTGTCCTAAATGGTACTATCACTGAATATGGTAATTTAAAATCAACCTTTTGAGTCATAACGTAATCGTATAAAATGAAAACCGGCGTAGAAAAGTTATACACTAATATCAACACTATATTCAACAAGAAGAAATATTTCCCCAATGAAAACACAAAGTTAACATTACCCCGTATTACTTCTTTCTTTTCTTCGTTGTTTAATATATTTTCATATAGAACCTTTAGTCTATGTACAAGACTAAAGATTTTTTTTCTTTTAGCAGCCACACATGCTATTTTTAATAGTGATAAGGTACCAATACAAATGCATGGTGCGAGCTGTGTAATCACAAGCAAATCTTCAGTTGATATTTTAGATGCTAGAAATAATGACTCTTCGATAATGATAAGCGAAAGAGTTATGAATAAAATGTAATATCTTAAATAAATTTTGTGGTCATCATAAGGTATACCTAGAAGTCTAAAATTTATTTTTATTTGCTTTATAAGGTCATCGTAAGGTGGCAAATTCATTTTTGATTCTGTGAAAAATACAAAAGTTTTCAAAAATTTTATAATGATGATGTTAATACTGCATGGAATTCACAATGAAAATAAAAATATTTGTCAGTGTTCAATCGTTTTTAAATACAGCTTATTGAATTGACATTTATTATTTAATGTCAATAGAAAAATGTTGATGTACCAAAACCAACAATTAATGAAATAATATGTTTACAGCGCGTAGTTACAGTAACAACGCAAACGTTTTTTTATATTCTCCTCATTTTACCTGTGAATAGTAATTTAGTTTAATAATTTATATTTTTTTACAAAATTTTAACAAATTGTAGTTTAATAACACATATTTGGGTTCTTTCTAAATTACACCTTGTTTCAATACTTGTCACAACAAATATCTGAAACGTTAAACATATTAATTATTTTTCACTGTTATTATATTACGTAATTCAATATTATTCCCTAATGGAACCTCCATTAGGAAAAAAAATGACAATATTTCTGAATAAAAACCGAAAAATATCATTTAATTAATTATTAATTTAATCTTTGTTAAATATATATCCTCTTTCCAAGATTCAGCTAGTTTTTGTGATTTGTTTCCAATAATTAATGAAAAAGGTCAATAATTCTAAATCAAAACTAAAAGATCCTTATATCGAGACTCTTACTACTCTATGCACCATTCTTATTTGATTGAATAGGACTTATGCCAATATATGGCCATAAGAGAATTAATTTTGATTAAAAAATGTGTTGAACTACTAAAAATAACTAAAAACTAATTTACTATACTAAAATAAAATCAAAAATAAAAGGATATAATACACTACCTTTGAAATTTGGATTAATAGCCTATAAAATTGTTTGATAATGGTAGTAGATAAAATCAAATCAACTGCGACGTTTACGAACCTATAAACCAGTGAGATGGCTGCTGTTCAAGTAATTTACCTACATACTTTTAGCTATCTCACTCTTGATGATATACTTTCTATAAGATATTATATAAGAATATAAGTTAACTTCAATAAGGATACAACACCCTCATGTGATTCCTGGTAATGTGGTCTAAAATCTGAGAAGAAAAGCTATGAAAAGGCTTATAAAGCATCATTTACCTTTGATCTTGGTGTCACGTGGTGTCATTTTAGAGGCGATGACATGCATTTTAACGATTCAAATTACAGGTGTAGTGTGACAAACACTTTCTTTGATTTTATATGCACGGCAAGCGACACAATAATAACTCTATTGGAAACTAGCTTTTGCCCGTGGCTTCGCCCGCGTGAATTTCCTACGGGAACAGTGTTTTTCCCGGAATGAAAAGTAGCCTATGCCACTTTCGCATTTATAATATTAGTTAGGATTAGGATTAGGAAGTTAGGATCAAGATATGATTACAAATGGTATTGCTATTGATGAGATGTACCTTTATATTTAATAGAGCCAATAAAGATAGACAGACAGAAAGACGGACAGACAGACGAACATTCTAAAAAAAATGTTTTGGCTTCTTTTGGCCCTACAAAGACCCCTCGTAGTTTTTTTCTTAAATATCTCCTATGTACAGACACGGACCAGTTACAGTTTTATTATATGTATTGATACATGACTCGTTCTCATTTAAATATTTAAAATTTAATATAATATATGCAACGAACACGTTTATTACCTATTTTGTTGAACTATAAAATAAATCAAAAATAAGCGTAGGTGATCAAACAGATTTTGCACTGATTTGGCAACTACTTCTCAAATATCTTTAAAAATATAAGTCTAAAAACAAAAGTGCTCGGTTAAAACTTTAATATAGCATATATAAAAATTATAAATGTTATCATCTTCTTCCACCGGCCTTCTTCCCATTTTAATTGGGGTCGGCTCTCCTAACCACTTTTCTCCAGAACTGGCGATTCTGGGTCGTCTCAGGGTCAATGTTGTTTGCTGGCTCAATCTCAAGAATTTTTCTGGTGATGTGGTCCGCTAGTCTCCTCATGACATGGCCATACCATCGCAGTCGTGTTTCTGCTAGCTTATCGTTAATAGGTCTAACTTTAAAAGTTCCTCTTATGTAACCTTGTCTAGAAGTGTGACTCGAGCGGACCATCTGAGCATTCTTATTTCTGTGACGTGGAGCTTGTTGACTTGTGTCTGTTTAAGGGGCCAGCATTCCGAACCATATGTTATTGCGGGTCTTACGGCAGTTTTGTAGACTTTTCCCTTGGTTCGTACGGGCATTCTAGCATCGCATAGGACTCCGGTGAGCTCTCTCCATTTTTGCCAACCTACGTTTCTGCAGTGTTAATGTCCGCTTCGATGTTACCATCATTGGATATCACGCTGCCCAAATACTTGAAGCTTGAGACAGTCTTAAGAGCTGTAGATTGAAGGTGCATAGTGTGGTGAATGCTGGAATTGGCAAACTTGCACCGTTTCCAACGCTATTCGCTTCTAATGTAACCTGGAGAATCACGGGGTCGGAGTCGATGAGCACAACGTCATCGAGTGAGAGTCTGAGTGTAAAAAATATATATGTTGTCGCTGAAAATTTTAAGATAGATGATTTGAAAGCTGAAATTTTCTCTAAATTTTAGGTGCCTTTTTGAATTAATTAAAAGCCGAAAGTATGTATTTTTATTAAAAAGTACACGGTTAAAACCTTAATAAAGATCATAATCTATTGCATGTATATTTTTCCACTTTTTCACAAGTCTAATTTGGTAAATTTCTTTATAAAAAATGACAATTATTTCGAAAGTGGGGTACAAGCTCACCTTAAACAATGTGATAAGACTGATGAGGTCTAAAAGTGTGTACAACACTGCTTGTGATTTAATATGACCACAATTTATCAGTGTTAGAATTAAAAATCTACATTGAACTAAAAATCGAATCTCATTTCGTAAATGCATTAAAATTCCGCCTACGTTTCTGCAGTCAAATTTTCCAAGCATTTCCTATCCATAGTAATATAAATGTATTACTGCAATGCAGGAAAGATTGCGCAAGTACGTTGCTCAGGTGGTCCTAACCTCCGTCTTGAGTAATGACAGCTATAAAGAAACCGCCCGACGAATCGCCCTGCTGACTTTTTTCATGTTGAGTACAAGGAAAAGTTCGTTTTATATGTAAATGTAAGCGGATAAGTAATCATCTTAGAGATTGCAGCCGCTGACTTAACCATGGGTTTAGTTAATAAATCCCTACGCTTATGTTTATATTATTAGGTTGGTATGGTAGTAGTACGTATGACGTATATACGAGTATAGAGGCATAAATAAGATTTAATCGAGAGTTTTTCGAGGGTGGTAAGAGTCAGAGATTTATGAAAATCTTTAAAGAAGGCCGGAAAACAAGGTATTAGAAAAAGTAATGATTAAATTTGATGTAAAAACAAAGTACTTACTTATGGTAAAGTATGAATAAAGGCTTGTTTTATTTTTAAGATTTTAACATAATATTTCATTTTTATCTAAAGCGCACTACACACCAAAGCCGCCGACCCGCCGACACAACCCGGCGGCCTATATGAATAGAATTATATCGGCAACACAAACAAAAAAAAAGTTGCCGACATAGGTCGGCGGGTCGGCGACTTTGGTGTGTAGTGCGCTTAAAAATCCTCCAGAACTTTTATTACAGCAGAGCCTCGCTTTATTCATTTTTAACTTAATTCCAACATATAGTTTGTTCCAAGTTGAACAAAGCTGAACTGCATTTTGTCCCATTAGTTCAATCGTCGCACTAGCGAGGAAATAAAGTCTTAGTTGTTCAACTATCAAACTAGTTCAAATAAAGGTGGTCTTATAAGTCGTTTGTAACTTTACACTGAAGGAAGTTTAGATTTTTGACGTAAAACATTTATTGGCGCGACTTGGCAGTAAGACCTACTGGAACGCTGTGACGGCAAATGGCATGACGCTGGCGTACACTATGCGTTTTACATCTATCGGGCACCTCGTGACGGCTAACTTTTTTGACATTTTCGGTCTAATTTATGAACTTTTACCAGTTATCAGAAATAACCCTTTTTATCATATTTTCAAAAACAACCCAACCTAAATACATAATACAATATAACTCTGTAGTTAAAGTCAAAGTCAATTTTTTTTATTGAAACTTGGCCTTCAAAGAAGGCTCTTTTTCACGTCGAAAACTAAAGATTGAAATAATACTGTTATTATTTCAATCTTTCAGTTATTTCAGACAAAAAGTTCATTATTTCACGTTCAAATATTCTCTAATACCATTGATGTGATCATAAATTCATAGAATTTGAAAAATCGAAAAAGGCGCTCTTCACTTTAGATCTCGACTATCATAAAGAATTGCCCTCTTAAGTACTAACATAATAAAAATCGAACGTAGATTAAGTATATTTAATCCAGACAAACCAACGTGGTTTAGGATGCATAAATTGTACCTAATTGTTATTTTTTGAAAATAAATAAATCAAAAAAACCTTAGTAAGCCTGTTCAATAGCTTACCTTCTTCACTGATTTTAGGGGCATTACCAGGGGTAACACGAGGGTGTTAGGATCTTCTTCTATTTATTAAAGTACATTTTTTCAATGCTCTTATGATCTATTTATATAAGTTCAATTCAATAAAATTGGAATATTTCATAGAGTAGTAAAAGCTTAATAGTATGTAGGTATCTTTTTTTTAGAATTGTTGTCCTTTTTCACAAAACTTCCATTGGAAAAAAAAAAATTGAATTTAGGTACCTAGAGTAATTACAGCGAATATATTGAAATACAGTATATTTTGCGATTCAGATATTTGTTGTGATAGTTGTTCAAACGAGGTACAATTGAGGAATTCGGAATAAGAAGGGCGTTCAGTCCATATTTAGTCTATGGTCCATATAATTGTTTTCACCCTATGCTTCAATTTAAGAAGTACCTTTTATTCTAAAACTATAATTAGTTAAAGTTTGGAAAAGAATAATTTATTCAATTGAATTAAGTACTATTTTCAGGTAAAAGAAAGAAAACAGAAACGTTTGCGTTATTTCTGTGTTTTAATAACCATACTCCGCGCGGTAAACATATTTTTTCATTAATTGTTGGTTTCAGTAATATTAGTACATCGAAAGTTTTCTGTTAAAATTATAAATATTTAATTCAACGTGCTGGATTTAAAAACGACTGAACACCGACCAATATTTTTATTTTTATCGTGAATTCCGATCAATATCTTGCGTTGCACTTTATCGCACCACCTTACTACTCTCTGTTTGGTCTAATGGTTGACTGGTAGAGAATGCCTTATGGCGTTAAGTCCACCATTTGTACATAATTTTTTTTTTAAATTTTGTGCAATAAAGTTTTAAATAAATAAAAAAAATAAAAATATCACAATCTTTGTATTTTTCTCAGAATCAAAAATGAATTTACCACCTTACGAAAACCTTTTAAAGCAAATAAAAATCAATTTCTGGCTTATAGGAATACCTTATGATGACCCCAAAATTTATATGAGATACTTTATTATGTTAATAGCTCTTGTGGATATCATCATAAAAGAGTTATTGTTTCTAGTGTCTAAAATATCAACGGAAGATTTGCTAGTGATTACTCAGCTCGCGCCATGCAGCTGTCTCGGCATTTTGTCAGTATTAAAAAGTGTTTGTCTGGTTGCGAAAAGGAAAAAAATCATAAAGTTTGAAGGTTCTATATGTAAATATACAAAACGATGAAAAAAAGATAGAAGTAATACGGGATAACATTAACGTTGTATCTTCATTGGTTAAATATTTCTTTTTATTGAATTTTGTATTCTTATTGGCATATGACTTTAAAACGCCGTTATTTTGTATGATTAGATAGATAATACGTTTATTTGTATCAGCTGAGACACATAACATAACAAACATAACATGAATTAAATGCAAAAAGTTCCTAAATAAAGTAAAAAAAAACAATTTGACGTTACTATGTGCCGCAGTGATACAAATTGGTAATAACTCAGTGGTTGAATTGCCCCTACAGGAGCAAACACTGATTTTCAGTCATCACCATATAAGGGACACGTTAAGCTGCCACCAGGCGAGCGTCTAAAGAATAATAATAATATGTCAGGTGCGTACTACCGTAAGTTACAGCTGTTACTGGTGTACTAGAAAACATTTAAAAATTAAATGGAATAGTAAGAAATACCTAAAAAAAAAAATGCCCCGAGTCTGTAGGTTTCCTGCCACCTAACCGACCAAACGCTGTTTTTCCAACAAAATTGTTTTAAAATGTTTTTTGAAAGTAGACCTCACAGTAAGTGACCTTATTGGCGGTGGTATATTATTCCAGCATTTGGTCGCCTGGTAGCAGAAACTGCCAGTAAACGCTACACTTTTGTGCCTATACATCACCAATGGAGGTCTCGAACTCCGAGGAACCCCCCGGTGATCAAGGAATTTGAGCTTGCCTCTCAGGTAATCCGGGTTTTTAAAATTTATGACATCGAACAAAAGAGTTGCCAAGTGGTTACTGCCTGCGAGATTCCATATTGAGCATTGATGCTTTATTTATGAATGGTGAAATATGTGTACGTGGGGGAATATTAAAACAAAAACGAGTGCATGCGTTTTGGACCCGTTGAATAAGACGACGCGTTCTATACAACAAGCGACCGAACACAATATCTGCATAATTTAGCTTTGAGATAACTAGTGACTCACATAGGGTAATCCGTGCCTTCTCATTGATGTACTTTCTTATCTTATATAAGATTTTCAATCGATAAAAACAGTTCCTCACCAGATCCTTGACATGTTTTTCAAAACGCAGCTCGCTATCGAACGTCACGCCAAGATTCTTTGCCTCATTCACGTGGTCAATACCTTTATTTCTATTAGTATTTTATTTTCTAATATTGTAAGAGGGAGGATTATCTGTCCAGAGAAAAGTAAGAAAAGTGAAGCCTAATTTTTCTAAATGAGAGCAGCAAGCACCCGGTCGTTGATTATACTACGGCTAGCTAATTGAGATAATAATAATAATAATAATAATATGATTTATTTTCTCACCACAATATTCAGAACTTATTCTATCAGTATAACTAGACTACAATTAATTCAAACAAATTGATATTGTGGGAGACTGGCGCCTAAACTAGACAAAAAGTCTGTATTTCAGGACACCAGGTCTCCACTCCAAGGGATGACAGTTAAAAGTGCACATAACCAATTAATTTTAAATAAGCAGAATCATTTTACGATTATAAGTTATAACAATCTAAAAGTTAAGAATATAGGTAAGTGGTGGGCTTTGATATTTTGTTGTGTGTGTGTAGTGAAGTGTATGTGTGTAAGTAAGTGAGTACGATGACTGATGATAGGAAATGGGCATAAAAATTTAGAATTTTAGATTGTTAGGAGATTTTCAGTTTCCTCGTAGTTTAGGCCCTGAAGCCATTCAGTTAAGGTTTTTTTACAGGAGTACTTAGTTAGGGACACTAAGGAAAGTTTTGCATTAATTTGATTATAGAGAAAACCACCAAGATAACAATAAAAACGTTTCGTAAATGCTTTTTTAATCTCAACTTTAAAACGATCAACTGGATATACACGACGCCTTCTGCGGGATGTTGCAATACAGTGTGCAGTTGATTTGTGTTGTTTGAGTATTACGTTGAGTATAAATAATTGACGGACAGTTAACACTTTAGCTTTTTTGTAAAGATTTACAGTAGAATAGTCAAACGGAAGGCCGTAGGACACCTTGAGAATAGCCCTCTGTGTTCTCTCAATCTGGAGGAGGGTTGATTTAGGGACGCCACCCCAAGAGGTGACGCAATATGTCAACAACGATTGAGCCAGGGCAAAGTAGACAGACCTTCTGGTTGCTTCATCTGCAACATGTCTCAACGTCTTGAACACATAGATTAGTTTACGGAGTCTACTGTTCAGTGATGCAAGGTGTTGATGGAAATTGAGGGTGTTGTCAATTTCCACGCCAAGATATTTTACGACATCAACTCGTTCTAGTCTAGGACATGAACAACAGGGTTGAGATGTTACACCACCCAGACGACAGTTATGAGCTATGATGGAGTATGGACCAGTAACCGCTGGAAGTTTTCTTTTCTGAATTGCATAAGGAAGAATCTTAGTTTTACCAGTGTTGAGAGTGAGCATGTTATTTTGCAACCAATTGGCTACCATATTATAACCTGATTGGGCACACTCAAAAACTTTCTTCCAAGAATTGGCACTGAAAAGCAACACGGTGTCGTCAGCAAAACTTATGAGCTTGCCCTGAGGCAAGTGAAGTGAACCCAATTCATTAATATAGATGAGAAATAGTGTTGGTCCCAAAACACTCCCCTGGGGTACACCGCATGTGACAGAACATTCCTCGCTTAAGTGTTCGCCCACCTTTACTTGTTGCGTTCTGTCACTCAAGTAGTCCTTGAAGAGATTCAACTGAAGACCACGTATACCCATCCTTTCCATCTTCCTTATAAGAATGGGGGCCGAAACCGTGTCAAATGCCTTGGCGAGATCTAAAAACACACTCAAAACCTTCTGCCCAGATTCCAAATTTGTGGCAATGTAATTGGTGAGTTCATGAACTGCGTCAGCCGTCGATTTGCCTGCACGAAAGCCAAATTGAGATGGAGAAAGCAGATTAAACTTCTCAAGGTAATCAACAAGTCTTTTATTTATGATTTTTTCCAAAACTTTAGAAAGAGCTGGTAGAATAGCAATTGGTCTGTAGTTGTCAACGATGTTTTTGTCCCCACTCTTGAAAACTGGAATAACTATGGATTTTTTGAATACCTTGGGGAAAGACCCGCTCTCAAGGGCAAGATTACAGATATATGTTGATGCTTGAATAGCGGACAGATAACTCACTCCTACCTAATAAAGAAGTACTGAACGTGTACTTATCAACTGAATGTGTGTGTAATGTAGAAGTATTCATTGTATTTACTCATTGCTAAAGTTCAGTACTTTAGGTAAGCTAAGTAAAATGATAGAAATGATCAAGACCACTAGAAAACAAGATAACTCTTTTATTACTGAATAATCGATACAAACATTGAGTCATTGAATATTCACTGAACTAAATATATTCATTAGTACTATATATATTTGGCTAGTTATTACATTATTGTCTTTACAGTATGCATTATCATTAACTACCACGCTAATGTTATGATATGAAACACATTATGAAACTTGGTGATAGTGAGAATCTACTTATATTCATAAGTTTATACATTGCAATAGTTATTAGAAAACTACGAATCTATCTAAGGGCTATACAAATCTAATGCGTGGACGGACATTAATATGTAAGCATGATAAGATGTAGCAAATGGCTATCGACAGTTAAACAAGTCAATGTATAAATATAAAAATATGTGGGTACTTTAAGATTATCAAAGTGATAACTATATGCAAAGCGAATACATAATTAGACATCCTAGTGCGAAATCTATACAAAACAATGCTATCGCATCAAGTGAAACACTAGGGCAATCTAGAACTAGGCTAGGTAAGCTAGAAAGATCTAACATGATTTTATACAAACATTATTAAAGTTAATACCTAGCTGTCGCACCTCGAAAGTGACTATGTTATGGGGGTGCGAACCTACCCCTACACTACCTAGGCTATGAGAAGACCTAAGTGAATCTAGACAATACTAAGGGGTGAAAGGACGTCACGGCCAGTCTATCAGCGTATCGTGTCAACGAATGGCGCTGTTGATAGACCAAGCCAAGGGGTGGGAATGACAAGTCTCTTAGCTGGGTTCGTCAGAACCGACTGCTGTGTGAGAACCTGTCATGAGCTTGCTGGGAGGCAAACTGGCGTCTGAATGTCTGCGTCGTGTTTATATAGCCGATGCGGCCGGGCGACCGGTGGGTGAGGCCTGAGCGCGCGGTGCTGAGGTAGATAGTAGCCGATCTCGATCGCCGCGTTGTCAAGCGCCCTGTTGCTATGCGCTCATGGGATACCCATTACAGTCTCCCCCTCTGGCTGCGAAGTCGTCCCGACGAACAAGCCAGGACAAAGGCGTCGTCAGCTTCAGGAGTTGGTGTTGTCAAGCGCCGTTGCTATGCACTCGTGGGATACCCATTACAGTCTCCCCCTCTGGCTCCGAAGTCGTCCCGACGAACAAGCCAGGACTAAAGCGTCGTCAGCTTCAGGAGATGGTAGCTTGGTCGACCACATCTGCGTAGAGGCGCAACCAGGCAGCAAGTGGAGTTGTTGCCCCAATGCACCGGAATGAGCTCAGTGCGGAGGCAGTACAGGCCCAAAGGCCCATTTGAAGTAGGAAGATCTGCAATTGTAAAACAATTTTGACATAACGTTGTTGCATTATGTTTCCCTAATCAAAGGTTATAGGGGATACACGTTTTCATATAAGTTTGAGATAGGTTTGGACTGTTTTCTATGAAGTCCAGCAGTTGCATCATCATGATAAGGCTGGATATAACTCTCATTTGTTTGATCTTTGAAACGACTAATTGGCAATCTTCATTGTCGACAGTGGGTTATATCATACAGGAGGCCACTATTCATTATAGCCTCCGTTGCCACAGTAGCGGTTATCCTCGTCATTTTAATATTCTTCGCTACGTTTGATCCTTCAACTGTTCTTGTCCTAATCTCCTTTTCACTTCTTGTTGGCATATCTACCATGACATTGTAAATACCTTAAACTTTAGATCTTCAGAAAGGTAGTTAGTGCGGGATAGTGCATCCGCAACGTCATTAGTTATTTCAGTTAATGTACTCGAAGTTAATGTCGTAGGCTTGTAATTGTAAAGTCCAACGAGTTATTGTCTCGGTCTTTGATTTAAGGACAGGATCCATTTAAATGCATGATTAAAGATGCTCCTTCGATGTAGCCATCGAATTTGTTTATTGCCTAGGCTACAGCGTACACTTCTTTCTCTGTTGTAAAACAGTTCCTTTCAGCAGGTTTCAGAAGTCTTCTTGCATATTCCACTGGATGCTCTTCTTTCTTCTCCCCCTGCACGAAAACAGCTCTGATCGCTTAGTTGTTGGCATTCGTTTTTATGTATGGCATCTTTTCATCAGCTTGGACAGGGTCGGAGACTAGTGCTGTCCTTAGATCCTCAAACACTTTTGATCCATACGGCACCTTTCTTTGTGAGACGTGTAAGCGGTTTTGCCTTCTTCGAAAAGTTTAGATGTGATTCAAATGTGGGAGATATTATTATAAGGTCCCTACATTGATACGAATCTCTAGAATGGTTTTATCAGGATTCAAACTTCTGATTCTTCTTCTTATGCAGTCTTCTACTCTTCACATCAAAAGTGGTATTATCTGGAGTGGTTTCATTAGGCTTCAAACTTGTGAGTTGTATTGTCATATCGTAGACAGTTTTCATTTTTAATATTTATAGGAGACCTTCATTACAGTGTTTTCGTCTGGAGATATTTTTTATATTAATCATCGTAACGATTACGGGAACCTAAATTGATAGATTTAAAGTCAGCCTGTTCATCATTGGAAACCAAACCACTATTCAGTTATCTTTTCTTCAATTGAACTTTGATGGAATCTGCGTTTCTTAACCAGCATTCTGTTCATACAAAGAAAGCTTTCGTGTTATTAACGAGGAAATCATAGGTCCGAGATATGATATCGGCTATGTCAATTATTTTCTTCGCGCTCCTGTGCACGTCTACGATATTTTTTGTAGGAGGCGGATAGGCCAGATAACAAAATCGGCCATGACATTCGTCATGCTGGCTGGCAGTTGAAAGTTTCAATGTTCCAATTGTTGTACAGCAAGTTTTCCATGTTTCGTTAAATGGAGATGTATTCTTTCTTCTTGCTGCTTCAAGTAGTTCTACTCTCTTGCTCTATACTTGACGTCTTTCATATTGGGGAGTAGTTACTTTTCACTTTAATTGACATTAAAATGCTTCCAGTAGCTCACTGGGTTTTGCGTACGTGTATTTATATTTTGAAGACCCGATGCGCCAACATTTCATTTGACGGCTTGATCATACCATATCTTTTTGTTGTGGGTTCTTCTTAGTTTCTTCTTTCAATGCAGCCGTATTAACCCGTGCAAGTGTCTTCGTTCAGTGGGTCTCTCACTGAGTAGATACAGGACATCTTGAATTTTCTGATTCGGGTGTAATATCTTAATTCATCTCCCCCCGCATTGGAACATTTCTTTCGATTTCTTGGGAGAGGTTACATAATATATATATCTTCATGGCAATCACAATGACGTAGGCCATGGCTTAGACATGCGGTCTTATCTCAATACGTGATAGATAAGCCGAATGACGACCTCGGCTAAGACGAGTTCTTCGTGGTAATCGTCATACACCATTCTACTGTAGATAGGCAATTGTATTGTAGTGACCGCGATTGATGCTAGGATAAGCCGAATAACAACATCGGCTTAGACGACTTCTTCATGGCTCTCAGAGTAACATATGCCATGGCATAATGTAGACATGCGGTGTTAGGTACCGCGTGTAACTAGTGATTGAGCGCTGCTGACAGATAAACCGTTGTAAGCATGTCATTGCTTCTTGACTCCGGATATGCAAATCGGCTTTCATTTTATTAGTTGATTGAAAATTCGGTCAACAGAAACGGCTTTGAAGTTTTCTTCAGCTTGATTCTTGCTAATGCTTCTTACGAATCTTCGTGGAAATTGACTTTGAATACGTGACTTCGTAGGTAACTTGATCTTCGTAGGTTTACATTGCGACGACTTAAAAGCTTATATTCTTCGATCAGAGATGAGGAAGTATCAGCACCAGTTGTAATGTATGACTAATGGAGTTCACCAGTTGTATAATTTTATGATGACTAGAGTAACTGTTCGTATCAGTAGTTATTCCAGTGTACTTCCAATCGACGATGAAACAAGCAAAGTTTGAAGTACTCGTATTTTCTTTCTTCTTTAATTCAGTCATCAGGTTCTTAGAACATCGAAAAACATCGTAGGTTATCTTAACCATCTTGACCTCAGTATAGCCACTTCAATTTTCTTCTTTCCTGTATTTCTTCCAGGAACAACATTGAACAGGAAGCATGAAGATTATATCTTGCATAATATGTAAGCGTATTTTCTTCATTTCATTCATTGCGCTCGTAAGTTTGTTCATTTTTCTCCAGAATCTTTCATAACATTTTTAAAGTCGTCGTCGTCTTCATATTCTATTTTAGGAACTCAAGTTCGAATATGGACATTCTTTTCCAGCATCTCAAAATACTCATTTCTTAACGCACTATTACCTATAGTAAACTAAGTGCCTATTATTATTCCTGAGCAATGACACGAGTCTTTTTATGTGAAACTGAGACTCGATACAAAATTATTGTTAGGTATTAATTTGAACCTCGAAATGAAATGAGAAAACTGTTCCTTAGTAAGTTACATGTTACCATTACAATCACTGAATAGATTATTTGCTAAACGAAATTCTATAGTAAGATCAAATCAAAGAGAATACAATACTATTTATAAAAATAATCTGTTCCAACCATAGTGATTGTTTGAACGAAATCTATAGGTAGGTAAACTTCATAATATACCTGTCTAGATGCAAAATACCTACTAAGGTGTTAATGTGAACATTCAGAAAAACTATTATAACTCAATACAAATAACAAAGTTGCATTACATGGTCTTGATCTAGTATCACAAATTCAAAAATAATACGGTGGGGGTCAGGCCCGCCACGCGTTGGGACGCCAGGATGTAAGAGGGAGGATTATCTGTCCAGAGAAAAGTAAGAAAAGTGAAGCCTAATTTTTCTAAATGAGAGCAGCAAGCACCCGGTCGTTGATTATACTACGGCTAGCTAATTGAGATGCTTGAATAGCGGACAGATAACTCACTCCTACCTAATAAAGAAGTACTGAACGTGTACTTATCAACTGAATGTGTGTGTAATGTAGAAGTATTCATTGTATTTACTCATTGCTAAAGTTCAGTACTTTAGGTAAGCTAAGTAAAATGATAGAAATGATCAAGACCACTAGAAAACAAGATAACTCTTTTATTACTGAATAATCGATACAAACATTGAGTCATTGAATATTCACTGAACTAAATATATTCATTAGTACTATATATATTTGGCTAGTTATTACATTATTGTCTTTACAGTATGCATTATCATTAACTACCACGCTAATGTTATGATATGAAACACATTATGAAACTTGGTGATAGTGAGAATCTACTTATATTCATAAGTTTATACATTGCAATAGTTATTAGAAAACTACGAATCTATCCAAGGGCTATACAAATCTAATGCGTGGACGGACATTAATATGTAAGCATGATAAGATGTAGCAAATGGCTATCGACAGTTAAACAAGTCAATGTATAAATATAAAAATATGTGGGTACTTTAAGATTATCAAAGTGATAACTATATGCAAAGCGAATACATAATTAGACATCCTAGTGCGAAATCTATACAAAACAATGCTATCGCATCAAGTGAAACACTAGGGCAATCTAGAACTAGGCTAGGTAAGCTAGAAAGATCTAACATGATTTTATACAAACATTATTAAAGTTAATACCTAGCTGTCGCACCTCGAAAGTGACTATGTTATGGGGGTGCGAACCTACCCCTACACTACCTAGGCTATGAGAAGACCTAAGTGAATCTAGACAATACTAAGGGGTGAAAGGACGTCACGGCCAGTCTATCAGCGTATCGTGTCAACGAATGGCGCTGTTGATAGACCAAGCCAAGGGGTGGGAATGACAAGTCTCTTAGCTGGGTTCGTCAGAACCGACTGCTGTGTGAGAACCTGTCATGAGCTTGCTGGGAGGCAAACTGGCGTCTGAATGTTTTTTTTTTTTTTAATCGAAGCCTACTTGCAGTTGGTCGCTACGTCGACCTTTACTGCTTCACCGGAGGAAATATGGCGACAGCCTCGAGGGCCATACAGCCGAAACAGTAACAGCACAAAGGGCTCCCAGGTGGGAACGAACCTCGGCTTTGGGCGTTACTCACAAAGCGGCAGAGCGGTATATTGCTCAATTTGCCTGAAGGGCCTGAGGGGAAAAACGTCCTGGTGCCGCCGGGCGGTACCGTGTGAACGTTGAAGCGGTCCTACTACTTCGCACTCGATTCCGGCGAGTGCGGTGTCTGTTTGAGTGCGTCTGAATGTCCGCGTCGTGTTTATATAGCCGATGCGGCCGGGCGACCGGTGGGTGAGGCCTGAGCGCGCGGTGCTGAGGTAGATAGTAGCCGATCTCGATCGCCGATGCGTCACTGGGCCGCGTTGTCAAGCGCCCTGTTGCTATGCGCTCATGGGATACCCATTACAATATGGATTTAATTTTTTGCCTTGTACCCAGTACCATAAACTTCGACTTTAGGGGATTCAGAACCAGAGCATTATTGTCAGACCAAGTGACAATACTATTTAGATCTTCATTTAATTTCTGCACTGATTCAGTTACGTTAGTTGGATCGCAGGGTATATACAACTGTACATCATCTGCATAGCAGTGATAATAATTACAGTGCTTTATCACGCCAGGGAGGTCTGCAGTGTAAATAATAAAGAGGAGTGGTCCCAATATTGAGCCCTGCGGTACCCCTCTCGTAACTGGTTTTGGAGCTGATAACCCAGTGGATCCATCAGCCTTCAAAAGCTTAACAGATTGCGACCGATTTTCCAAATAACTATTAAACCACTGTATAGCATTATAGTCAAATCCGTAATATGAAAGTTTGGAAAGCAGTAAGGGAATATTCAGACTGTCGAATGCTCTTGTGTAGTCTAATAGGGTTAGGATAGTTCCCTTGCCAGTGTCCTGATTTACAAGAATATTATCCGTGACATCGAGCAAGGCGGTAACAGTTCCACGACCTTTACGAAAACCGGATTGTAAGGACGGTTATATATTATTTGCCTCAATGTACTTCAAGACTTGGCTGTGTACAGCTTTTTCCAATATTTTCATCAAGAAAGGGAGTATACTAATTGGTCTAAGATCTTTGAGGTCAGTAGGTTGACCAGTTTTAGGGATAGGTGTGACCAATGCCTGTTTCCATGTTTCCGGGACTATACCAGTAACAATAGAAGTATTAATAATATGTGTGGTAATACCAAGGGTTTGTGGCAAAGTGAGTAATACCATATCACGGCTTATGTCGTCACAACCGCACGCGTTTGACTTCACAGATAGGATATAACTAGCCACATCACTCTCGCTCACGGGCTCCAGACTAAAAGAAAAAGGCGAGTGCATGTGATGCTCAAAATAAGACAGTTGTGAAAGTGGAACCATTTTAGGACCCGGTACATCAAGAAAGTGGTCATTAATCACATCAGGATCATTAAAATGATCTGGCAGAGCTTCGCCTTTACCGGGATTCATCAATATTTTTTCCTTGACGTTTTTCCAAAATACTTTACTGTTATGCACGTTAGAGTTTACGATATGGTTGTAGTAAGCGCGTTTTTCGTTATTAATACTCGTGATTACTAGATTTTTTAAGTCTTTATTATATTTTTCACTTACTTCTGATTTAGATTCACGATAATTATTATGAGCTTCGTTACGTAATTGAATCATAAATTTAATGTTGTCCGTTACCCAGGGCAGAGAATTATCGGCTTTAATTTTAGAAGATATTCGCGGGGCATGTTTGTCCAAGAGATTCAAAAGAAGGTAATTAAATCTGTCAACCATACCCTCCACTGAAGACATTCCCTTCACTGATTCCCAATCAATATCGTTTAGATCCCTTTCGAAAACCTCCAAGTTGATCTTCTTAAGTGGTCTGTGGATGACCAGTCTAGGTGGAGGTTTGGACTTCTTTAGCATCAGGCTGAAATTAATCATAGAGTGACCAAGAGAGTCAGTGATATTAGTCACTGATATATCATTAGATTACATTATGAGTTATGACCAGAGATCAAAGTCAAAGTCAAAGTCAATTTTTTTTATTGAAACTTGGCCTTCAAAGAAGGCTCTTTTTCACGTCAAAAACTAATTATTTAATCATAATATATTATGTCTCAAAGCTACAAACTACTAGCATTTCGGAACGACCACTGCTGAGAAGAAATGCCGAAAGAAACTCATGAAACAGTCTTGGTCGCCTAGCATGCCAGAGGGGCTATTCATTAACTTTATACATACACTAGATTGTGTACAGTCAAAAATAAAATAAAATATAAGAAACAAATAACATATAATAAAACATGTTATGTTTGTGATCAAGTAACCACTATGAATTGGTTAAGAACAAAAAATAAAATTCGAATCAGGATCGAAGCAGGATTCCCCTGGCAACACCCGTTCACGAGTTGACGCGAGGGTCAGCCATCGCAAAGCTCAACCATAATAGAGGCCTTACGACCCGGCCCACGACGCCGTCAACAGTTTGAACATTTTAGAAAAATAAATACTATCAGCCACTTGAAGATCACAATACACGTACATGTTTAACAAATACGAACTTCGTCCGCGCGTTATTTACTATTGATATAAAAGCTCAAAAAAAAAAAATTTAAAACAATAGTAAATAACGCGCGGACGAAGTTCGCGGGCCCAAACTAGTTTCCAGTAGAGTTATTATTGTGTCGCTTGCCGTGCATGTAAAATCAAAGAAAGTGTTTGTCACACTACACCTGTAATTTGAATCGTTGAAATGCATGTCATCGCCTCTAAACTGGCACCAATATCAAAGGTGAATGACGCTTTATAAGCTTTTTCATAGCTTTTCTTCTTCTCAGATTTTAGACCACATTACCAGGAATCACATGAGGGTGTTGTATCCTTGTTGAAGTTAACTTATATTCTTATATAATATCTTATAGAAAGTATATCATCAAGAGGGAGATAGCTGAAAGTATGTAGGTAAATTACTTGAACAGCAGCCATCTCACTGGTTTATAGGTTCGTAAAACGTCGCAGTGGATTTGATTTTATCTACTACCATTATCAAACAATTTTATAGGCTACTAGCTATAGCCCGCGGCTTCGCTCGCATGAATTTCCCACGGGAACTGTGCTTTTTCCCGGGGTGAAAGGTACCCTATGTCCTTTTCCGTACTTCAAGCTATGTGTATGCGAAATTTCAGGAAGATTGGTTCAGTAGATAAAGCGTGAAGAGGTAACAAACAAACAAACTCATTTTCGCATTTATAATATTAGTTAGGAAGTTAAGATTAGGATTAATATGAATTTCAAAGGCAGTGTATTATATTCTTTTATTTTTAATTTTATTTTAGTATAGTAAAGTGGACGTCTTTCGGCTGAGAGAGAGAGAATTTAATTCTGAGAGAGAGAAATTAGTTTTTAGTTAGTTTTAGTAGTTAAACACATTTTTTAATGAAAATTAATTCTCTTATGTCCATTTATTGGCATAAGTCCTTTTCAATCAAATTAGAATAGTGCATAGAGTAGTAAGAGTCTTGATATAAGTATCTTTTAGTTTTGATTTAGAATTATTGTCCTTTTTCATTATTCATTGGAAAAAAAATCACAAAAGCTGAACAGGTTATAGCTGAATCTTGGAAAGAGGATATATATTTAACAAAGATTAAATCAATAATGAATTAAATGATATGTTTTGGTTTTTATTAAGAAATATTATATCCTTTTTTCATAAAACCTCCATTAGGGAATAATATTGAATTACGTAATATAATAACAATGAAAAATCCATACTTATATAATATATCCATACTAATATTATAAATGCGAAAGTTTGGATGTGAGTTTGTGAGTTTGTGAGCTTGTAAGGATGTTTGTTACTCAATCACGCACAATCTACTGGACGGATTTCGATGAAATTTGGTACAGAGGTAGATAATGACCTGGAATAGCACATAGGCTACTTTTTATCCCGGAAAAAATGGTTTCCGTGGGCATGGGATACCAATTATAGTACCGCCATCTATTATTTGACATAATAGACGTCATGTCAAAATGACGTTACGACAGCCTCCCCACTACTTGCATATAATATGGGCCGTTGCACCGGGCGGCCGGCAGTATGCCCGGATACGTCGAGGTGTGCTGCTGAGTGCACGGACTAATGGCACTCTGCTCAAACCTCTATATATAATGTGTATGAAGGAACATCAGTGAGTTTGTTGGATGTACATTACGTGTGGAGGCAGGGCGCGCAACATAGCCGTATGAGGTACACTACATTTTTTCCATTACATCTAATTTGTCATTAGATGGCGCTTTAATTAAATACTTGCCTTTAGTTCTCACGGCCTGCCACGAGATGGCACTTTACCGCGGACAAGTTCTTTCAATATTTTTTCGCGAAGAATGTTCTTTCGAGTAATTATTTTTATAAATGTTTATGTATACCATATAGTGTAGCGAAAACAGAAGCACCATATAATAGTAAGTAGTACTAACGTACATATCGGTCACTCACCGCCCCGCACTCATTTCAAATACCGCACCCCACCCCGCCCAGCACTTCGCTGTAGACATCACTGATACGGTTTAGGCGCGATTGGTCCAAAAAATGTGCAATTCACGGTATACGATACGTGCGCATTTAAAATCTGTATTTTAGTTTAAAAAGATACTCACTTCCTTCAAAAATTTCACCCAAAATTTGTTAGTTTTGGTCTATCGAAATACAACTAATTTAGAAATAAAAAAAACATATGGTATATAAGTAACTACTAAAACTAAACTAAATTAAAAATACTAGTAGTTCGCCGCGAACTTAGACCTCGCGATTATTACTCGCGTTTTTATTGATTAACTCTTTCGTATGTATGTATGTATGTATGATTTAAGAGTGCTGATGAGTAGGGTAAAATCACAGTTAAAGAAATAGTATAATTTACAATATAAAAAAAATTGGAAGACCTCTTAATAGCCCAGGCGCTAAAATAGTATCAATCAATCATCAAAATATATAAAATCTTGCGTTAGGGAGTGGCTGACTGAGCTGACTGACTTACAGACAATGCACAGCCGAAAACGACTGGGCATAAGAAGCTGAAATTATTATTTAACTGTAACACGACTTGTATTTTCTTTTATGTAAATTATACATATAATTATTTTTACCAAACGACTAACGAGACGAACGACCAAACCAAACATACAAACAACAATATGGATTAGAACGTTTTTTCAACCCTCAAAGTCTTTCCGGGTGGTTATAAAAAAAAAAACCTGAACCTAACTTCTTTTCCGCCCTCAGTCTTTCTGGGTGGTCATAAAAAAAATAACCTAAACCTAACTTCTTCTCCGCCCTCAAAGTCTTTCCGGGTGGTTATAAAAAAAACCTGTACCTAACTTCTTTTCCGCCCTCTATCTTTCTGGGTGGTCATAAAAAAAATAACCTAAACCTAACTTCTTCTCCCCTCTGCAAGTCTTTCCGGGTGGTCATAAAAAAAATTACCTGAACCTAACTTTTTTCCGCCGTCAAAGTCTTTTCGGGTGGTCATAAAAAATAACCTAAACCTAACTTCTTCTTCACCCTCAAAGTCTTTCCGGGTGGTCATAAAAAAAATAACCTGAACCTAACTTCTTTTCCGCCCTCAAAGTCTTTCGGGTGGTCATAAAAAAATAACCTGGACCTAACTTCTTTTCCGCCCTCAAAGTCTTTTCCAAAGGTTGTTTCTTTTCCAAATAAAAAAATAACCTAGACCTAACTTACAGCTCAGATCGTTTGGAGACAAACTTTCTTTTTTTTAATAAAAAAAATAAAAATAGTCTATTTACTCCACAACAAATGGCCTTGGAGTAGTCCATTACATAGGTATGTGATAAACATTAATTAAATTTAATACCATAAAGGACAGTATCGTTGTGAAGATCTGGTGCCCGCGCTAGGTATCAAAGATCCTGTGATGCAGGTTACCAGGTCCCCCACCCGGTGTGACACAATAAAAGGTATTAGCATGTTGATATCATGTCACAATACGATTTGTGAGTTAATTTACAAATAAAAGACGAGTAATGACTTCTGTACCCCCTACGATGAAAATCTTGGGATCAGTAAGTTTAAACTTGAAACTTCATATCTTCTAGTTTTGGTAAATAATATTTATCAAACGATGTATTTGCCATAAGATATTTTGTCTAACGTTGTTTTACCAATTGAAAATTTAGTTAAATAATTTGTTTGTAAAATGATAATTTGAACAAGCTAAGTATTACAAATAAAAAACACGACTGACGAGTTTTTACTCAAAAAGTACATACAAACATATAAGTTAAATACATTTTTGAAATCGCCTTCTAAAGCCCTTCAATTTGATACCCCACTCGATAAGATTGATCGAATTTTATTTTTTTGGTCTGCTATTTATCGCATATATAATCCGCCATTTTGTTTTCATGGTGACTTCATATAGCCTATGTCACTCGGAGGAATGCAAGGAATCTAAAAATACCTCTCACATCAAAATCGGTTAAGCCGTTCAGGACTTATGGTGGAATAAAGAAACTTACATACATACATACATACATACTTACATACATACATGAACCCTGAAAACATAACACTCCTTTTTTGGTCAGTCGTGTAAAAAAAAACAATATTTGTCTAGTAATTAGTTTGTAAAATGATTACATTTTTAAATGAATGAGTTTGTCAAAGCATATGTTTTTCAAATGTATAGTATTATAAGCGTTGTTTATAAAATGATTGTTTTTTTAAATAATAATTTGTAATATGAGGGTGTACCTTACAAATCATCTACAAGTCTACAACCGCTGCTTAGATCTGATTTCGACTTTACTAATTCAGTTCCCTAAGTAAAATGTAGATGGCGCTATCCAAAGTTAGAACACGCTATGGTTTCGTTTGCTACGTAATCGCGGACATTTTTATTAATATTTCAAAAACTACTGAACCGATTTTGATGCCCAACGAACTTAAAAATTCTATTGATATTTCCTACATGCCTACCAAATTTCATCAAAATCGGACCATCGGTTGGGCAGTTATCGCGGTACAAACATACATACATACATACATACATACAAACAATGTGTTTCGCCCCCAACTCGATTTAGAGACCTTCGCTCGCTTCGCTCGCTCGGTCAATTAATATACTAAACTAAATAATACTACCTATAAAATTATTAAATACATTAAAATTAATTTAATCAAAAATACCACCCTGGACAGTACCTGGTTCAAAGGTACCCATTACGCTGGCAGAGTTTCCTCTTTGAATAGCAAGGGATATCCTTTGAATCAGGTACCAGGTTATTCACGGTTGGTCAAATTCGCGGTTAGTCTAAAAATAAACAATGTTTTCGAAATTGTAATTTTTTTGAGTGTTAAACTTTGTATATTAAGAAGCTAAGATCATATAGTAGTTAGGTTTAGGTTTTTTTTTAGACCGCCCGGAAAGACTTTGAGGACGGAAACGAAGTTAGGATCCGGTTATTTTTTTTTATTACTGCCCGGAAAGACTTGAAGACAGAAAATAAGTTAGGTTCAGATTACTCTTTAAGACCACCCGGAAAGAATTTGAATGCGGAAAAGAAGTTAGGTTCAGGTAATTTTTTTTTTATTACCGCCCGGAAAGACTTGAAGGCAGAAAATAATTATAAAAATATTACTCGAAAGAACATTCTTCGCGAAAAAATAGTGAAAGAACTGGTCCGCGGTAAAGTGCCATCTCGTGGCAGGCCGTGAGAACTAAAGGCAAGTATTTAATTAAAGCGCCATCTAATGACAAATTAGATGTAATGGAAAAAATGTAGTGTACCTCATACGGCTATGTTGCGCGCCCCGCCTCCGCACCCAATGTACATCACAAAAACTCACTGATGTTCCTTCACACACATAATAAATATAAGTTTGAGCAGCGGTCCGCACAGCTCGACGTATCCGGGGCATACTGCCGGCCGGTTCAGGTTATTTTTTTTATTACTGCCCGGAAAGACTTGAAGGCAGAAAATAAGTTCAGGTTACTTTTTAAGACCTTTAGGCACGTTTTTTTATTATTTTATATCTTTATCAATATATCTATCTATACGCAGTACGGTAACGATGAAATTTTCGCGCCATTTTGATTAAAAATCACAACACGCACGCAAGCAGCCTTACTAAATTTCATGCACACATATATATGCGAGTGTATAAACGGTATTTGAATATGAATTTGTAATTTTGCCTTGCTATTTTACCTATTTTTTCAACTCGCTCCATCGTGAATAAAGTGCTAACTCGAGCTCGAGCAACAGTTTTTCAGGGGCGGGATAATGATTAATCCTTTTTTTTTCGCGGGCGAAGCCGGGGTTAACAGCTAGTAATTAATATGTTTAACGTTTCAGATATTTGTTGTGACAAATATTAAAACAAGGTGTAAAGAACCCAAATATGAGTTATTAAACTATAATTTGTTAAAATTTTGTAAAAAATATATAAATTATTAAACCAAATTACTATTTAAAGGTAAAATAAAGAGAATATAAGAACCGTTTGTGTTGTTACTGTAACTACGCGCTGTAAACATATTATTTCATTAATTGTTGGTTTTGGTACATCAACATTTTTCTATTAACATTAAATAATAAATGTCGATTCAATAAGCTGTATTTAAAAACGATTGAACACTGACAAATATTTTTATTTTCATTGTGAATTCCATGCAGTATTAACATCATCATTATAAAATTATAGTAAACTTTTGTATTTCTCATAGAATCAAAAATGAATTTACCACCTTACGATGACCTTATAAAGCAAATAAAAATAAATTTTAGACTTCTAGGTATACCATATGATGACCACAAAATTTATTTAAGATACTACATTTTGTTCATAACTTTTTCGCTTATCATCATCGAAGAGTCATTATTTCTAGCATCTAAAATAACAACTGAAGATTTGCTTGTGATTACACAGCTCGCACCATGCATTTGTACTGTTACCTTATCACTTTTAAAAATATCATGTGTGGCTGCTAAAAGAAAAAAAATCTTTAGTCTTGTACATAGACTAAAGGTTCTATATGAAAATATATTAAACAACGAAGAAAAGAAAGAAGTAATACGGGGTAATGTTAACTTTGTGTTTTCATTGGGGAAATATTTCTTCTTATTGAATATAGTGTTGGTAGTGGTGTATAACTTTTCTACGCCGGTTTTAATTTTATACGATTATGTTATGACTCAAAAGGTTGATTTTAAATTACCATATTCAGTGATAGTACCATTTAGGACAGATAGGTGGCTTACATGGACCTTGGTGTACGTCCACTCTGTTTCATGTGGTAAGTTCTTTGGACATTTTTGTAATCTATAGCTGAGAAAGAAATACAACAGCTTTGAAATGAAAAAGGACTACATCTTTTGCTTCACTTCTTCTTATTTAAGAGCTTTGCTCTTACCAGTGGAGTATACGCCACGCCTCTTTATTGTCGGCATACGACACGACACCTGTATATCTTATACTCATGTCGAAATATTCGAATTACGAATTTGAAGATGGTTTTATAAAGACGTATTTTATAAACGCACATACATAAAATAAAAAATAAAAGTCAATAAAGTACCGCTAGCGATATCATAAAATAACTATTCATTTTTTATAGTACACTTTTACTTTTTAATTTAATAAATTAGGCTATGGTTTTAGGCTGAACTTAATTTCCCGCTATAAATATTTTTTTTGTTACCTAGCTACTTTGTTTAATTTTAATTGTTCCTATGATTGAAGATAAAGTATGTAGTGTATGTAACTGTACATAATTAGGCATTAAAACACTCGTGTGATGATATTATGCAACTCGCCTACATTCATGTTTTAATGCCTCTTATTATGTATCAGTTGCATAAACTACTATTATGCGGAGAAAAATCATAAAATGGTTAATATGCCTATTACCCAATCTTGATTCCGTTTAATACCCATCTAAAGTTAAATAATGTTAATTTTTCCAGCTTTCATCAGTGTTTTATATTTTACCACCGTCGACGTCTTATACTGCATCCTAACTTCACATATTTGCAATAATTTCACTCTGATTTCTCACGAATTGTTGAAAATTAACAAGAACAATGAAACAAATCTAAAAAATATAGTCAAACAGCACCAGTATGTTATACAGTAAGTTATTTCTTATAATTGTAAAAAGGGTATATGCTATAGTTTTTAGTCTCTGCACATTGTAAACAAAAGAAAAACGATAAATATAATAATAGGCAATTTATCTTACCCAATATGCGAAAGTGAGTTTGTTTATTATTTGTTTGTTTGAACCAATCTTGCTACAATTTCGCATACACAAGAGACGGACCGATTATAGGGAAAAAGCACTGATCCCACGGGAAATTAACGTGGGCAAAGCCGCGGATAAAAGCTAGTTTCACTATAAATGTATTAAAAACACATTAATTATGTAATACGCTTGACTTTTTGTTAATTGCACCGTTTTAATTATCTTTTCTTTACAGGCTTTCCCAAGAACTAGAAGATATTTTCAATCTACCGAATCTCTTCAACGTTTTTGTGGGATCTATTCAAATATGTACCCTTGGCTTTAATTTAACTGTACGTATGCAAGATATTATATCACTACCATCAGCCTGCCATGACCCACTGCTGGGTATAAGCCTTTGTTTGTCTACGCTAACCATCTATATCCTGGGTTATCGCAATCCAGTTCTTGCCAGCAACATTCTTTACATCGTCGACCCATCTTGCTGCCAGGTGTCTTACACTTCTACTCCCATAATATGTGACATTATATGTGATTATATGTGACTAGCTTTAGCCTTCGACTTTGCCAATGTGAATTTTGATTTAACCATTTCAGCCCTTAGGAATGGGATTTCCAAAATTAATTTCTTCACACTATGTAAAAAAATCTTTCTGCAAAATTTAAAGTTTTTACGTCAGTTTTCTCTGCATTGATCATAATATAATAATCAGTCAATCAGTCACCAATTTTATATCACAGGTTAGATTGTAAAATATATTCAAAGTAAATTTAAGGCTAATCTATAGTTGCTATAGTGTAAACGAATTTCGAACATGGTAAAAAGAAAACAGTAAAAATATTTATCATGTTTATTTTGTAGATGGGAAGTTTGACTCAAATACCTGGATCAATCTTATTTTTGTCATCTGTGTTGCTTCAAATTTTTATGATGAGTATGTTTGGAGAAAATCTCATAAGAGAGGTAAATATGTACTGTACTACTGTAATATGTATATATGTTGAAAGTCATATATACTACTACTATAAACTTTTAAAAATATTTCAAAATGATACCTAGATAAAGAAAAAAACTACCGACTCAGATAAAGTACAAATTATATTTGATTATATCTATGTTCAGATATAAAAATATTTTTATGTGAAATTAGATTTTTTTATTTGCTAATAAACACAATGGGAACAATATGTGTGTACATATTGTTCCCATTGTAATAGGTATTTGTAAGCAAGCCTATCAAAATCAGTAATAATTAGGGAAGAGAGATAAATAAACCAAGACCAATTTATAAGTAAAGAATTTATATTACAAGAAGTTACTGAGTAGACGGAAACACTAATATGTTACAAGTCAGCATACATTTATACAAAGCAAATAGATAAGCGTGAATGGCAATAGAAGATGAATGACTATACAATGCAAAAATCTAAGTTAATTTGTACAATGCAATATGAAAGGTATGATGGACTGAAGGCTAAGCGCGATAGCAAAAGGGCGGACGGAAACAATATAATCGCCCGGCCAGTAACGTGGTACGCTAAGCAAGCCGAACTATTAAACTGCGTAAGAGCACATGAGGTTCTACCAGTGTTTCGATTAACGAATGCACCGAACGACGCGCACTGCCGGCTACTTTTTTTTTTTTTTTTCGAAGCCTACTTGCAGTTGGTCGCTACGTCGACCTTTTTCACCGGAGGAAATATGGCGACAGCCTCGAGGGCCATACAGCCGAAACAGTAACAGCACAAAGGGCTCCCAGGTGGGAACGAACCTCGGCTTTGGGCGTTACTCACAAAGCGGCTGAGCGGTATATTGCTCAATTTGCCTGAAGGGCCTGAGGGGAAAAACGTCCTGGTGCCGCCGCCGGGCGGTACCGTGTGAACGTTGAAGCGGTCCTACTACTTCGCACTCGATTCCGGCGAGTGCGGTGTCTGTTTGAGTTACCCTGAGCCCTACTATTACCTCTAGAGTGATCGGAAGGAGGATTAGCAACCGTAATGGAGTCGTCTGGATCGGTGAGGACGTGCCGCGGCCGGCGGTGCCGGAATCGGCGGAAATTCGCGGTGTTGATTCGGCTGCGCGCCTGATTAGCGGATTTGGATGGGAGGAGGAGCGCTCGAAAAAGCGTTCCGAGCATTCGGAGCCGCGTGTGCGAAAACAACACTGGCGTAGGACATGACGGGACGGATGCAGGCCTTGTAGAGTGTCAGCTTATTTCTAAGCGACATTCTGGGATGCCTGATGACGGACGAGAACTGCCGGCTACTGAGGCGGCGGAGGTTTATATACCCATCGCGGGTCGCGGTATGCAGTGTGGGGGCTGAGGTACGTCTGGTCGGCGGCGGGGTCTCGGAACAGGTTGGAGCCGTGATGATGCAGCGGTGCTGAGCGCGCATTGTTTAGATGGCGTATTACACCATAAAGTTTAATTCTAAGTTTCAGACTTTTTTCCAAATTTCAGAGCCAATATATTGGAGATGCTGCCTTTTCTTGTGAGTGGTACAACTTAGATGTAAAGACAAGGAAAATTATATTAATCATTATGACTAGGTAAAGATTTTGTCAATATTTATAATAACTCAAATTTTACCCACATTAGACTAAAAATATTCGCAAGAGGACATGTTTCATGGATAACACGTTTCAAGCTAATGTGGAAGTCTCTAATTTTTTGAGAAAATCCAACACTGGACTTTGAAATTGCTTAAATTAGAACTTAGCTCGAATAAATGAGATATGGAAAAGATAGTTGCAGATGTCTGCAACAAAAGTGTCTTAAAATGGAGTATTTCCGCATTTTCAAAAAAATATATAAAATAAATGTATGTTTATAACTTAATAAAGCTCATATAATAAACGTTTATAATATGAACTATTTATTTTTACAGGGCTCGCAAACCACAAAAGTTAACAGCTTATAGTTTTTCTACGATTTCTTATGGCACCTTTTCTAAGGTATAAAGTATAAAAATATATATATATATTTATGGTCATGTGATAAGTAATGAATCAAATAATATTTTTCTTCTTTTCTAGATAATAAGTACATCATGGTCATATTTTACAATATTGAAAACTGTTTACAAACCTCCTGGAATGAATTAAAGCTCAGATTGGGCTTCTCAGAAATCGGGATAATAATAAGACCAAACATAAAGGGAAAGAAAAGAATTGGAAAGGATTATTTTGCTGCCGCCTAGGACACTGAAACTTTTTAGATTACTCACACACAATCAAATCGAATTTCCGTTTGTATAAAGCAGATGTATACCATTTTTTGCCGAGCGAGCGAGCGAAGCGGGCGAAAGTTTCTTTCGGGATGTGTGTGTGGGCAGCGGTATTTATTAATTCTGGCTAGAGGTCGCATTTCTTTATTTATTTTATTTTATTTATTCAAACAACAACAGCCTTTCTTAAATATTTTACAAATTAACTTAATTTAGACTATACATATCCGGCCAAAAAGTCGTTCACAGAAAAAACCATATAACACGCCTTAAAATAACATTACAGGTATAGGTACAATTAATTACTCTTATTGTTATTTAGTAAATAGCAGTAGTGTAAGTAAAATATATGTGTATATATATAATCATAAATATCGATGTGTATAAATATAATCAAAAATAATAAAATGTATGCTGTAATAATACGAACGAATAAATGTTTAAAAGCAACTAATAGAAATAGAAACGCACTTACGCACTTAATTATTTTACAGTCAACTGCACATCAAGCCACTCTTCACAGGTCCTTTTTTATTAATTGTACTTTTTATTAGAATAAATTTGAATAGGTTGATGAGCTGTTGACTGGACTGAATTTAAAGACTATTTTGGAAGAAAAAAAGGATTCTCAGTTGAGAAGGATCAGTTGATCCTTACGAAATGAGACACACGTGTTTCTTTATTTTGTTTTTTTGTAGAGAGTTTTGAATGGTGCCGAAAAGGGGTAGTTTGCTGTAGCGTTATTTATAAATTATTTTAAGAGAGGGCAAACGGGAAAAGTTTGTTGTAGGAGATGGAATACACACACTAGATGGAATAGGATTCACATTAAAAATGTATCCCATTAAAAAAACGAGCTACATTCATCAGATACAAATTCTAGTTAAATCATATTCAGATTTTATCTTAATGTGGAATAAGTATTGTGTAATAACTTCTAGTTGTGTAGTGTTTTAGTGTTGAAAATTATTTTGAATGAATAATCAAGAGCAAGTTAATTAATTTGATTATAATGATGAGAAGCAATGTTTATGTAACTATACCTAAGTATCTTCAGAGGAATTGAGCACATGGAAGTATTCATAGATTTAGAGAACCTATCTATCTATCTAAAGAATAATATTTGGAGAGAATTAGACATTAAAAACACTCATATCTCTAGCCACTCATATGTCTAGGTGATCCTTTGTGCTGCTACAGTAATGGCAATAAATGATAGAAATTCATAGACTTGAGCATTTGTTTTTATTTCTTAGTAATGTTTTATTGCTTAGAAGGGGTATCGGCGGCCCGTGTTGGCGCGGTATTTTCCATCTCTGAAAGAAGAAAATAATTATTTTAAATATTATTATATATGCAAATTATTAAAAAATAAAAAACACGACTGATAACTCATATAACCTGTTTCACTCTGAGGAATGCAAGGAATCTAAAAATACCTCTCTGTTAAGCCATTCAGGACTTATGGTAGAATATAGAAACTTACATACATACATAGATGTATACATGAACCCTGAAAACATGACCCTCCTTTCTTGGTTAGTATTCAGTATTCTAAGTCCATTACATATTTTTTTACAATACTGGCAAAAACTGACCTACCTGTAGTTATTTAAAAACAATAAAAATATCACATAATAAAAAGCCTAAAAATATCTAAGCATTTTATCTAAAAACTTAAATAACAATTAAAATTTATTAAATACTAGCTTTTGCCCGTGGGTTCGCCCGCGTGAATTTCCCACGGGAAGAGTGCTTTTTCCCGGGATAAAAAGTAGCCTATGTGCTATTCCAGGTCATTATCTACCTCTGTACCAAATTTCATCGAAATCCGTCCAGTAGATTTTGCGTGATTGAGTAACAAACATCCTCACAAACTCACAAATTCACAAACTCACAAACTCACATCCAAACATTCGCATTTATAATATTAGTATGGATATATAATCATACAGGCTGCTTGAGGGATCTGCGCCACAACTCAATGTGTGGCTAATTAAATTTTTGGTAGGATTATCACAAAATTGATTGAATTTAATCATAATGATAAGCGTAAAATGATAATGATGTACGACGGACGAAACTTGTGTAAGTATTTTGGGATCTGTTAGATAAGTAAGTACCTATCATTTTTGTAACTTCTCTTACAACTCAGGTTTGTGTAATAGGACAAAACATTCATCATTCAGTTCGCCTTCTACTAATAAGAGTTATGCTGTTATAGTGTA
Source organism: Ephestia elutella (assembly GCA_018467065.1). NCBI lineage: Eukaryota > Metazoa > Arthropoda > Insecta > Lepidoptera > Pyralidae > Ephestia > Ephestia elutella. The sequence continues at coordinate 6,636,483 of CM031584.1, forward strand.
ATAATAATAGTAATAATGGTAGTAATAAATAAATATATACGGACAAATCACACAGATTGAGCTAGCCCCAAAGTAAGTTCGAGACTTATGTTATGAAATACTAACTCAACGATACTATATTGGAATGGTGGTCATTTATAAATTAATGATACCTACAGTTTAGTTAATAGTCAATAGTTCAGTTTGAACTTACCCTCGTTTGTTCAAGTCGTCATTGCCCATTGGGAATGTGTCTCCACGGCATGAGTTAAGGGTGATCTGCACATCATTTGAGCATCTTCTGCCAATCAAATGGTTGTAGCTAACGGACGCAGCAAACAATTCCCAGGCGCGGTTGTGGTCGCAGATCGGGGTGAGGCAGCCGGGCTGGGAGCTCCCACCGTTGGGGAAGAAGTCCACGTGACCCACGGGAGAACCGTAGCCGAGACCGATGAGTCCGCCGTTGGTGTGGATACCCTCAACGTATCTGGCGTCGTTTGAATTGACGCGGTTGGAGTTTAAGACCCATAGGGGACCGGCGGGATCGAGAGCTAAAACAAATAATGGTTTCATGTTTACGATTATACTAAAGATGGAATACCTTCAGAATAATTCAAAAATCCAACCAGTGGTTAAAGCTACAACCTTCACAGATATAGTAAGAATAATTACAATTTATTTAACCAATGGTTGAGGATGACGATTTATGAAGACCATAACAAGTGGTGTTCCATATTATACTGCGTGAAACAGGCGTGATATAGGAATTTATCAGGGCCTTGATCAAAATTTTCTACAGACAACGATAAAGTAATTATATTTCAATTAATCAATCAAATTTACGCTGTGATGGATCAGTTAATGCCTAGTGGTGTTTAGAAAATCATCTTTGTTATATTTTTGTATTGACACAGAATACATAATAGTACAAGGTATTGATTACTCCTACATCCGGTAGTCCAAATTCAACCTTTGTTATATTAAAATCAGTAATTGAAAGATTTAAAATAAAGTATACTCTCAGCAAAACAAGAAATACTAACCAGTAATACGAGCTAATCTTCCTTCCAATTCCCTTCCAGCGTTGCCAACCAAATGACCACCCAAGCTGAAGCCAACCAGGTGGATCCTATCGTAGCTAGCGCCAGTGACACCGACGAGGTAACGAATGAACTGTCCCAAGCCCACACCCACAAGTGGGACTCCGCGAACTGCTGTGACGTAGTTGGATAAAGCCAGACGCCTCCAGTCGAGGACGATCACGTTGGTTTCACCCTTGTTGAGGTAAGCTGAAAAATGGAATGACTTATTCCAAATTCAACTCATAATTAGACTCAATGTATTTACTGCCGGTCGTGATATTTTCTGTTAGCAATACAAATTGCTATGTAATTTATGTATTTTATTAAAACCAGCCAATGATTTTTTTATTTTAACGAACACCGTTTATCTGATTTTAAAAAGTATAAATACAGGGTGTAAAATCACGTCCGATATAGCCGTTCCGTATGCATAGGGTATCCTAATTAACCTCACTTCAGAGTAAAAATTTGACTGGGAAAATAACCAATAAATTGATATCAAAAAAAATAATAAATAATCAAAATCAGTGTATAGCGAACCGCGACCGCTGCATGGTGTCAATGACCGCGCGGGGCGGTGAGGGCGGGCGGCAGGCGGTCCGCGCGACTAATCAGCTGTCGATGGGCACTATTCATTGTTTGTGTTTAAAACTTTAGCGTTAGTTTTGATGGGGAATTCTTTAAAATTTTATGAGATTTCTTAGTATGAAATGACGGTTACATGATAAATTTTACAAATCTGCAAAAAAATGGAAATTTTCAATTCAACTTTGAAATCTCGGAAACTACTGGTTTCCCAGGCATAGTTTCTTGGGAAAAAATATTCATATTAACGAGGAGATTACGTGGGTTTCAGCTATGTCGGAGGTCATTTTACACCCTGTATATGAAAGTAGATATATAAATTTATAGATAAATGACAGTTTTAATCGAACCGGATGCAAATATTTAACTGGTCTGGTCACTGTTTATTGAAAATCAATTAAGGTACTGGTTTTGTAATTAATCTTATGAATTTAGTTACCATCTCGGATTAGGGGATTAATGCCAGTGTTCTGGTTACTGAGCCAGCCGTGAGAAATCACCACAGTATTGTGAGCAGGGTTGAAGTTTGAGTTTCTAATGGAATCGGCGTCGTTGATGACTAGAGTTTGAGCACTATCAGGATTGCGTCTGAAAAAAATAAAATAAGTAAGTTTATTTTTTTAATTGCAAATAATGTCTTTCATTAATTTGAAACTAACACACTAAAAGCCGATTAGTTATAGTTTCATGAACTTGGAATTATCAATTGTTCAGCAGAAGACTTTATCAGGCGAGAGTAGAATCCAACAATTGTGTAACACGAAGGTTTAAACCTTTTCGAATAATTTTATATATTTTCTTGGCCCATATTAATTCTTGACAATAGTGCATTTGAACACGCAAGTCATCTGATTGCAAGTATAGATTTATTAATATATTTTCACCTGGTAAACAAAAAGTAGGCATTGCGTTCAGCGATGCCAACCAACAACTCTTCATCGACCTCTCCATCCAAATCAATATCGTGCATCACACCATCGCCTCCAGGGAACTGCATATGTCTGGGGTAGGTGACTGCTGCCTCATCGATGGGCACAGCATAGGCTGTGTAAACTAGATAAAAAAATATTGTTGTGGTTATTAGCTGAAAGCAGCAAAGCGTAAAGGAGATCCTCATACTTGGAGATTATGGAGGTAAATTCTAGCAAGAAAATTGCCTAATTTTTTTAATGTTACCCAAATTATAATGCTATTGATTTGTAATTATCCGAAACTATATATGCCTTTAATAGGCGCACTATGCCTATTTATAATAATTATAATATCGAACACTTTCATCTATTAATAGTACTGAAACTCGTAAAAGCTCCCATTAAAAATAATAATAATAATTTTGTTTTGGATATTTTGACTTTTTATTGCCTAGAGTCGTGCTCTACCTAGTTAACAAGAGTGTAGATAGGTTAATTGTTGTTGAAAACTGGGTACTTAAAAATGACATTATTATTTATTTTTTAGAAGCAAAATTTTTCTTTGGTTGGAAGGCACAGGTCTCTAGTGTCGGTGTAAAGTATTTTGGCCCGCCTATTCTACTTTAATATTACCTACCTAGTACCTATGCTGGTAATAGTACATTACTGCAGAGGCCAGGAAGTAAGAATTTGCTGGAAGAGTAGGTTTCAAGGCCGAGCGCAAGCGAGGCCTTGAATAATTACGAGTCCAGCAAATTCTAATTCCCGCCGAAGCATGTATAGTGCTTTTCTCAATAAATGTGAGGAAACTAAGAAATAAACGAATTAATATAAACATAATATGAATAACTTTGGCGGTACTCCTGGACAACTGGACACGGCCCACATTGTGAGGAGATTTCTTTCGCTGGAGCCCCGTTTCCGATGGATTACTTTTTTATCTGTCTTTTATTTTTTGTAATACTTTATATTTAAAAATGTAAAAAAAGAGATGCCAAATAAATACATGAATAAAAATTAAATGAATAATGTCGGTTATATTTGTTACTAGCTGTCGCCCGCGGCTTCGCCCGCGTGAGTTTCGCTTAGATGAAAAATCTCTCTTGGAGCTTTTAATCTTATTTAAGATCTTCAATTTTTATACGTCAGCAGAAAACGCTCATCAAGTTGAACGACTTTTGCTAAGGCGCCATTCCCATATATGTTATAGTGTAGCTGGTCTCTTGCAGTTCTTCATCAGATGTTCCAGATCTTCAATTTTTATACGTCATCAGAAAATGCTCATCAGGTTGAACGACTTTTGTTAAGGCACCATTTCCATATTTCTTAAAGTTTAGCTGCTCTGTTAAGGGTCTTCATCAGGTGTTCCAGTTTTCAAAATCAATTATAGCCTATATGTTGCCCAGGCTTAATAGCTATACAACAAAAAAAGTTTCATTCAAATCCGTCCAGTAGTTTTTGCGTGAAACGCGTACATACATACAGACAGACAGACAGACAGACAGACAAGAAATTCCAAAAAATGTTTTTTGCATTCTATTATTCTTTTTAAGTGTCCCTCTATCCATTTCAGTCAAAAATACTAAATGTACAGACAAAATATTTTTACTGTTTTATTATATGTATAGATAAACGGACATTTTAAAATATTTTAGTGACTAGGAAACATAGCCCATACAGCCCAGTCATATTTTACGCAAAATATATAGCATAGATTTTGTTTTTTTCTCTCACAACGAAAATGCATTAATATCACAGACTTAAATACTCTTAATATGTAAAAAAAAAATCGTCACTACTAATTACAATATATAATATACATATTAAAAATATTTATAATCACAAAATATAACAAATTTTCATATTATATGGTACCTATGCCAAAAAATACTGTATTTCAAAAACTTACCCAAAGTAATGAGCAGCAAACTAAGGGACAACTTCATATTTACTAATCTTTTACCCACTGTGGCAATTAGAAGATCGATCGCTATTTATATTTCTTTTAATTTTTAATTTTAATCTTATCATTTATCCGCACAAACAATAGACGGATCTCTACAATCGCATCGTCATTATATCAACAAAGTTTTCTGCGAACCATAATGTCTATGCGAATATAGAGTATTTGTATATTAGGTTCCACGCCGGTTAAATTTGTAGGTCAATCTGCATATTTTGGGGATTCCTCCACTCATAGGCGATGGGCTAGTAACCTGTCATTAATCCATTCCATCAGTAAGCCCACTATTCAGCTTAGCGTTGCTTTAGAGTTTCACGATCCTTGGCCTTCACATCTCTATCCCTTACGGGGCAGACAGCTGCCCCGTAAGGGATAGAGATGTGATATTGCACCTGTTTATCTGTATAAAATTAAACGCTGACTGACTGAATGGTGGTCTAACGCAGAAATGAAACCGCTAACCGAAGAATCCCAAAAAATTCCAGAGAGTTTCTATCTGATATCTATACAAAAATTCCATGACACAGTTGAAAGCAAAAGCTAATAGGGAATAATGACGTAAATAAATATTTCTATCAAAATTCTGATGCGCCTTTAGAATATTTGGTGTAGGTACTAAATAATTGTTGTATTGATAAAAAAATATCGTAACTAAAACTGGCTGAAGCAATGCAAAGTGTGCCATGAATATGGAAATTTCAACTTTTTGTCTAGCTTTCTCCTGTTTTATTTGGGGTCGGCTCTCCTCGTCATTCTCCGCCAGACGTCCTGGTATTCTTCTACTGGTATCTATGTTGAGGATTTTTCTGGTCATGTGATGTTCTGGCCTTCTCATCAAGTATCCACTTAGGATACACCTATCTACCTGTCGGAAAATTTGACTGCAAAGGGATCAAGACTCTTCTTCCTCGCTCGCGATCTGGCGAAATTCAGATCATATAAATTCTGTTGGACTGCCTATGGAAAGATATACGTGAGGAAAAATGAACAGACTTCAATTATTACCATTAGAAGTGAGGAACAGGTACATAGGCTACTTTCCTTCGAAGAAAAATGACTAGCTGTCGCCGACGTTTTTATGAGGGCGTATTTTAATAATATAAGTTATAAATTTTTATTAGGTCTCATTTTAATATACTGTTTGTTTTTATTTAAATTGAAAATCCATTATAATACTTTACTGACGTTTCTAGCAAATTTTTACTATTATGATTTTTATCTTTTGTTTTTAGGTACTCTTTTTGAATATGAAAATAATACATTGTACTCATTTACATTGGTTGGAACACACAAAATACTTATTATCGTTCTGTCTTTAATATTCTTAAATAAAAATATATCTAGTCTCTATCTATTGAAGAATATGTTTGAAAAATGCAGGTTAAAATCTATACTGAATTTAAATATAAGTTTGAAAATTATTATGACAACTGAACCATTATTACACATATGCGACAAAGGCTTGAAATCGACTAGTTTTAGCTATACTGACAAATATGGATGATACACAAAAAAATCTACAAGAATTAGACAGCATAGAGATTGCCCGTGCCATTGAGTGTGATACATCGGAGCTTAACAAACATATTCAAAGTAACAAAAATGATTTGACCATCATATCACAAAATATTCGGAGCATATATTGCAACTTTGATGATTTTATGATAACCCTATCAGAATTTTAATTTGAAACTGATGTCATTGTTCCAACGGAGTGCAGACTAAATTCTGATAAACCGCTACCACAAATACATAATTATGACTCTTATTTTACGACTTGTCAACTCAACCAAAACGACGGAGTAGTCGTTTATGTTAAAAAGACTTTAAAAGCCAAAGTAAAGGAAATAAAGCTCTCCCAGGCATCCTACCTGCAAGTAGATGTCATGAATAGTATTATTGTGTGCATCTATCGCTCACCATCATATTCAAACGCAGACAGTTTTATTGACACATTGAGCATCCAACTAGAAAAAATTAAATCAAACAAAAATATAATTATAGCAGGAGACATAAACATAAACATTCGACCTGATGAAAATGAAACGTCGCAAAAATACAACAACAGAACTACTTTTTTGTGATGATCCAACTTTACTTACTAATTTGTTAACAAAAGCTATATCCGAATCATTTATTTCTAATACTACTACTGAAACGATACCCAGAAGCAAGCGTATCATAAAACCTTGGATTGCTCAAGGCATACTACGATGTATTAAACACCACAATAAACTGCAAAGAGACACACAAAAAGACCCAGACAATGATATTCTTAAAATAACATACACAGGATGTCGTAACTACTGCAATAATCTCATAAAAAAACTGAAAAGACAGCACGATAGAGACACAATTGCTAAATCTCTTAATAATAATAAACTATTGTGGAAAAATATAAAATCGGTGACGTACACTAGCGATACTAAAAAAACCTCTGGTACTGAATTACTTCAAAATAGTACATCCCCAACCAGAAGTGTAAATAACATTAATGAATATTTTGTTAACATACGTAAAAACTTAGCTGAAGAAATCGAGATGAATACTATTTTTTTTTTTTTTTTATTGGTTTATAGTTTTAGTTTACCTTTTGTTAGGTTACTTATTTATTTATTTTTGTTTTAAGTACATTACAATATACTCTTTGTTGAATTTAAAGCTCAATGTCTGACGTGCTCAGTTTTGATTCTGATAATGAATATTTTTCCCTCTCTTCGTCTTCTGAAAGCCTTCTTAGTGCTTTGAGTGAAGATCTCGTTGAAAACTCACTCAACGATAACCTAAACATTAAATTCTCTAAGCTTGGCAAAAACTTAAATGTAGCTCATATAAATGCCCAAAGCATCTCTGCCCATTACAACGAACTTTTAATTACTTTTTCTAATGTCAATGTCCATGCTATACTCGTGTCTGAAAGTCTCCTTAAACCTTCCCTGCCTTCCACTTTATATTCTTTTCCTGGTTACCGGCTCTTTAGGAACGATCGCTCTTATATGTTGTCTCGGAATGGCAATCCCAAGATGGTTGGCGGAGGGGGCGTTGCTATTTACCTACGCAGTGACATTCCTGCTTTAGTTCTTTCCCAATCTATCCCTGAAAGTAATGCCCCCGAACATCTTTTTCTTGAAATTAATCTTCGCCATACCAAAATATTGCTTGGCGTGTATTACAGCCCATCGCTTCATATTAATTATTTTAGCTCATTAGAATCCCTTCTTTCAAAATTTCGTTGTAATTATGACCATACAATTTTACTGGGTGATTTTAATACCTGTCTCGTCAAAGATGACTCCCGATCTAAATCTCTCCTTTCTCTTCTACATTCGTTAGACTTACATCACCTGCCACTTAATCCTACCCATTTTCCCCATAACGGTCCGCCTTCATTACTGGACCTGATTATCACTTCATCCCCTGACTTGTGTTCAATCCATGGCCAATTTAATGCTCCTTGCTTTTCGGCTCATGACCTCATATACGCTTCCTTTAAAATTCGTACTCCGAAAGTAAGGCATAAATTTGTACTTAGACGAAATTTAAGTAAAATTGATTGGCAGTTGTTTCTGGCCGATGTAAGAGATATTGATTGGAATTCGGTGCTTTCCCTCACGGATGTGGACTCTAAAGTTGCGTCTTTTAATTCTATTCTCCTTTCTCTATACGATAAGTACGCTCCTGTGCAACAGATACGGGTTAAGCACTTCCCTGCTCCATGGTTGACGCCCGAAATCAAAAAACTAATGGCTAAGAGAGATAACGCTAAAATTAAGTTTCGTCGTAACTGTACCGATGAAAATAAAGAAAAATTTATTACTTTACGCAACCTGTGTAATAAGCGCTGTAGGGAGGCGAGACGTAAGCACATTTATGACAACATTGAAGCCTGTCCCCCTAATAAGTTGTGGAAGTTCTTACGTGGTAATGGTGTGAGCGATAAAGATTCGGACCCTCATTTTAATTTTGATATCAATCAATTGAATAAGCATTTTTATACCCCGCCTTCGAATCTGGCTCAGTCAACCAAACATGCTACTCTTGCTCAGCTTTCACTCAAACCTGTCCCGTCTTGCCCTTCTTTTGACCTTGCTCCGATAACTGCTGATGAGGTAGTAAAAATCATTAGTGGACTCAAGTCTAATGCTGCTGGTAATGATGACATCTCTCTCGACATGATTAAACCAATTTCTTCTGAAATCGCTCCACATCTGGCGGCTATTATCAATTGTTCTATTTGCTCTGGTGTTTTCCCCTCTGCTTGGAAGCGGGCTCATATTATTCCTCTCCCTAAAATTTCTAACCCCTTTTTACCATCTCATTTTCGCCCAATTTCTATCCTTCCTTTTCTGTCTAAAATTATCGAACACCACGTGCAGCAGCGCCTTTCGAAACACCTTATGATGAATGGGTTGTTAAGTCCATACCAGTCAGGCTTTAGAGCCGGACATAGCACCACCACGGCACTTGTAAGAATTACGGAAGACTTAAGACTCAACATTGACAAGAAGAAAATTTCGGCGCTGGTGTTATTAGACTTTTCTAACGCTTTTAATTCTGTTGACTTTGACATCCTGCTTGGGGTTCTCTTAATTTTTCACCTTCTTCCCTCTCATGGTTTCGCTCCTATCTGCAAGGTCGACATCAGCTTGTTAGAGCTGATCAGGTTAGGTCTGACTGGGGTGAGTTAGCTGCTGGTGTGCCTCAGGGCGGAATCCTCTCTCCTATCCTTTTTTCTATTTTTATTGATGGTATCACTTCGTTATTAAAATCGTCCTTCCACTTATAATAGTAGTATATATATATATATATATATTAATTTCTATAAAATGTATGTATTGTATTGATTGTTTGCACAGCCTCTGCCCTTTGTGTTATTATATATATTTTTTCGTACCGGTTGACTGGAAGAGATCCCTTCATGGGATAAGTCCGCCGTTGCCATTTTCTGGATTTGTTATGTATTAGTATTGTATTTATGTTATTGTGCAATAAAGTTATTTCAAACAAACAAACTAATCAGACTGAAACAGAAAATCTTGGCTTACCAAATAAAGCACAATTACACTATTTTGTTCTATTAGAAACTGATCATGACGAGGTGGAAAGCATTTTAATGAGCCTTAAATCAAACAGTGCCCCGGGATTGGATAATATACCAGTTGCATATCTGAAATACGCAAAAAATGATCTTGTTTCTATCATAACACATCTCGCAAACCTTTGCTTCAAATCAGGCACGTTTCCGAGACCGCTTAAACAGTCGATTATCACACCAGTTTATAAAAATGGAGAAAAAAGTGATCCTAACAATTATAGACCCATATCTGTGTTGCCTGCTATATCAAAAATTATTGAAAAGCTACTAAACAAGAGACTTATTCAATTCCTGAATAAATTTAAAATATTATCTCCGAGACAATTTGGTTTCAGACAGGGCACATCAACAGAGGATGCAGTTGTCGGTCTAACCTCGTTTATCACAGATCAACTTGATAAAGGCAACAAATGTATTTCATTCTTCTTAGACCTGAAAAAAGCGTTTGACACAGTTTCTGTCCCAATACTGCTAAAAAAATTGGAAAGCATAGGAATCAGAGGAGCTCCTTTAACTCTTTTCAAAGACTATCTCTCAGATAGAAAACAAAGAGTTAAAGTGGGACAACACATTAGTGACGAAGTGGATATCGGTTATGGAGTTCCGCAGGGGAGTGTTCTTGGTCCTACTCTCTTTCTACTCTACATAAACGACCTCTGTAACCTAACCTTAGAACAATCGGAAATCTATTCATATGCCGACGACACTGCCATAGTGTTTTATGACAAATCTTGGAGTGAGGTTAAGACTAGGGCTGAGAATGGTATGAGAACTGTCGCCAAATGGCTGAAAAGTAATCTGCTGACACTGAACACTAGCAAAACTAAATTTATATGTTTTAGTATTTATAAATCGACTCAGCCCAAAGAAGATCTGCGTGTAAGGATACATAGCTGTAATGATACGCGTACTAACAATGATATCTGTGACTGTGCAATAATTGAAAAGGTAACACAAATAAAATATCTGGGGGTTATCTTGGATCAGAGGCTGTCTTGGCATCCCCAAATTGAGCAGGTGGCTGGCAGAATTAGAAAACTGATTTGGATATTTAGGACTCTAAGGTATATTGTTCCAACACATATAAAGAATGACAAAAAACCACCCAGAAATCCCCTCAACCAAGTTTACTCTGCCCTGGCGCAGTCCGTCTTAACGTACTGCATTTCAGTTTGGGGTAGAGCTGGAAAATTCAAATTCTTGGAGGTTGAACGTGCTCAAAGGGCTCTACTGAAAGTCATGTACTTCAAAAAAATGAGATACTCCACCGAACTTCTTTATCGTACTGCTAGAGTACTTACTGTCAGAAAATTATTTATATTACGTGCTATTCTAAAAACACATAAAAGCCTTAAATTCGATCCACTACTAGTCAGACTACGACGGCGAATCTCTTAAGTAGCAACAGTTCGTATTAGTAGAACATTGTTTGCTTCAAATCAGTTTCTACGTCTATCAGCTAAGTTATACAACAAAATAAACATAAAAATAGACATTTTTTCGAAATCCTTATATGAGTGCAAGAAAACAGTGACTGAGTGGATGAATACTCTAAATTATGAGGAAACCGAATTATTATTGCAGCGTACAGTTTAGTTCCAACAAAAAATAATAATTAAATACATTACATGAGTACCTACCATTAGAATTTTTTATGAATGAATTTAATGAATTTATGAACTAACTTAATTTTGATTTTTATTATTGTATAATTTTTATTGTTTTTCTCGTTGACTCAGAATAATGAAATAAAATTTTATAAATTATTTTAATTTTTATATATTTCTTATGTAACTTTAAATGAAATTAATTAATTTGTTGTATTATTTAAATAATTTTATTGTTGTGGAAGAGCGAAATACCGTAATACAGGCATTGTTTTGCCTAAAAGGAGATTTCAAACTCTATTTCTTGTAATGAAGAATCTTTTGATGAAATAAAGACAATTTTAATTTTTTTATTTTAATTTTAATCCATACCTGACACCTCCCACCCATCTCAGCATTTCGGGTAAGGCCGAGGTCAAATCTAGTTATTATTAAATGCAAACATGCCTTTCGGGCTTCACTCCTTCGTATTATTAGAACAACCTACTTCCGCTTGTCTCACAAAGTAAAAATTTTGCACGATATCTATAATGCTCTGCGGATTCAATATAATAACACATTCAGGGCTCTGGGGCTCTGTTGAGGCATATTCGATGCTACATGTTGGCATAATAGATGATTTTATGTACAACGCATTCGAAATAATTAAGCTTCTATGGTGCTGATTGATGGGAGGTAACAGTGTCCTGAGGCTCATTGATGAGTGGATGAATGAGGCATAAATATAGACCTCCACATACATCAGCCATAAATAGTTGACGAAATGAATGTTTGTTTGTGGATGACGCGACTGACAACACAAGCAACCTACCCGCTTTGCATCCGATCTTTATTCCTTATAGGTATAGTGATGTTGGCCTGTGGTGTGGCCCTAGAATAGCACCAACCCATCTCTTCCCGTGGGTGTCGTAAGAGGCGACTTAGGGATTTAAAACACCGGAGGATGGGCAGCAGCATCTTTCCGCGTACTATGCCATCACACTGCGATCGCCAACCCGCCTGCCAAGCGTGGCGATTACGGCAAAACCCCCCATGGATAAAATCCTTGGGGGAAGCCTTTGTCCAGCAGTGGACGTCTTTAGGCTGAGAGAAGAACATAGTGATGTTGCATGCTTGTATGTAACTATGAGCTCGATTCTGATTCGACTTTTATTTTTATTTTTTGTTCGTAACCATTTCATTGTGGTTACTCGATCACAAACATAACATGTTTTATTATATTTATATTTGTCTCTTATATTTTATTTTTGACTGTACATAATCTAGTGTACTAGAGTTAATAAATAGCCCCTCTGGCATGTTAGGCGACCAAGACTGTTTCATGAGTTTCTTTCGGCATTTCTTCTCAGCAGTGGTCGTTCCGAAATGCTAGTAGTTTGTAGCTTTGAGACAATATATTATGATAAATAATTAGTTTTCGACGTGAAAAGTTTCGTGACAATTTGGTGTTCCCGAACCGATACGACATTGGAACCCTTAAAAAAACGAGTCTACATCTTCTTGAAAGGCCGGCAACACTCTTGTAATACCCCTGGTGTTGCAGTAGTCCATGGGCAGCGGTGATCGCTGCTCCGCTGGTGACCCCTTGCTCGTTTGCCGCCCTATGTTACAAAAAAAAAATCAATAAAAAATGTTGACTTTGACTTTGAGCTGACGGGATTGTTTCCGCACATGGGGTAATGCAACCGATCAGTCTTTTAAAGGTTTATATTAAATCAGATAAAATAAGTCGAATGTGCAACGCCTAGACAAACCATGACATGGTTTTAGACGCCATAGCGTTAAATATTGTATTGTTTTTTTGACTAAATAAATAAAAAAATAAAAAACAAGTTTTTATACCTACCTCTAATATAGACTTTTGGTCTGAGATTAATTTTTTTTTTTTGTGTTTTCACTTCTGATGACTGTTTATTACTATAATTGGCATGACCTGATAGTGCACCAATAATTGGCTCCCAACGAAGTCCTCTTTTTAGTGAGATATTTTCGTCAGATAACACTACTTTTTACCTTATGCCTGCATGTACCTTATTAAATGCTCATGTATAACATTAAATGCTCACCCAGTCATTGTGTTTAACTAATTCAATTATGAACCTTGTTAGGCCATTTAAATAAACAAAGAATTTTATATTCTAAACCTAAAATATCTAGCATATTCTGTGATTACATTGTTCATGCGAATTCATGCTATCTAGCCAATCCTCAAGCACTCATTAAGGTATATTTCACATAATTTTTAAAAAGAAGTATTCGCGGATGCTGACCGATCTCGGATTCCAGTTGCTCTGGATGCTGCTTCTCTTCCCGCGCAAATTGAGACATTGTAAGAGCCAGTCAAGAGAGTTGGTTGTAAACTTATTGTTATAGGCGATGGATTAGCAACCTTGACAGGTTAAATCAAAGATATAGGTAGTGACCTACCTATATCTGAATTTTCATTCCACCAATTAGCCCACTATTTAGCTAATCGTAGCCTACGAGTCTCAAGACTACATATCTCAAAATCTACACGTAATGAATACTACTTTTGATGTGTAAATATAATCCATACTAATATTATAAATGCGAAAGTTTGGATGTGAGTTTGTGAGTTTATGAGAATGTTTGTTACTCAATCACGCAAAATCTACTAGACGGATGTCGATGAAATTTGGTACAGAGGTAGATTATGACCTGAAATAGCACATAGGCTACTTTTTTATCCCGGAAAATTTGGATTCCGTGGGCATGAGATACCAATTATAGTAACGCCATCTATAATTTAACAAAATAGATGGCACCACAGGTAACAAACAAAAATGATTCAACATTTATCCAACCTTTTACGGTAGGTAAAAATACATAAATAGTAAAAGGTAAAATATACACAAGTTATAATATTGCTCAAAATGTTAAATTAATGCCTTCTACCATCTAGCGGCAACATTTACACTTCTGCTAATTTGTCATTAGATGGCGCTTTAATTAAATATTTGCCTTTAGTTCTTACGGCCTGCCACTAGATGGCACTTTACCGCGGACAAGTTCTTTCAATACTTTTTCATGAAGAATGATATTTCGAGTAATCCATACTATGGTAGAGCATTAGGTAATTAATCAATCGTCATCTGGCGTCTGTGAAACTCACGCTTAAACGCAAGTTGGCACCTATTTTATTTACCTATTTTTCTACTCGCTCCATCGTGAACTCTTTTTTGCCACGCGCGAAGCCGTGGGTAACAGCTAGTGTATTTAATATTTGCCTAATTTTTATTTCATATCTATTTAGATAAAATGATCAAAATCTGTTTACTTAACACCTCACTGGACAGTAAACTGCTATAGCAGTTACAACAATTAAACTTCTTTTGTGTCTCGTTTACTGTCCGGTAAAGTGTTAAAAAGTTACAATGTAGAACAAGTTATAAATAATTTTTAGCGTTATCGGTCTTATTGATATTAGAGACTAACGTTTGCCCGTGACTTTGTCCGCGTAAATTCATTTCATCAAGGAGGAGTATTTTACTCCGTAATTCGGAAGAAACTATTTCTTATTTTATTAAGACGTTAATTTTTTGCAGTATTTATTGTGCTATTGATATATTTGCTATATATTTTCTCTGTATGACCCAAAGGTTAACTGGAAGGAAATGCTTATAGCATTAAGTATGCTCATTGTACTTATATAAATTGCATTTTGTGAAAAGCTACTCCATAGGTATTCATCCCTCAAAGACTTCAATGGAATATAACTATATTATTATTGGTAAATCTAAAATATTAGCATTGGTAATAGTCATAGACATGGAACTGTATTTGTCATTGTATAAATCAGAAAATGGTTAGGTCCTAAATCACTGCCCTGTAACACACCAAAATTTATATTATCATAATCACAATATTTAGCACCTATTTTCACTCCCAATCTACGGTTTTGTTAGTAGGATTGAAACCACTGGTGTCATGTACCTTTTATATCAAGGTAGTAATGATGTCACAGTAATGGCGTTGATGTTAAATAAATGAAAGAAATTCATTAACTTGAGTATTTGTTTTTATTATTTAGTAGTAATTTATTGCTTAGTAAGGGTATCGGCTGCTGGTGTTGGCACGGTATTTTCCATCTCTGTAAGCAGAAAACAAAAATGTTAATACAGCATAAAAAAGTGTCTATCGCACAATCAAGCTTTAGCAGTACCTACTAACAGTTAAGTTAACTGGAGATTTTTGATCTCGACATTCTCAGGAGAGCACATGTCTGAGTTAACCTAAAAGTCTTTAATTAATTGACAAATTGTTGTTTTGATTAAAGGACATCACGCAGTGTCATGTGCACGCTCGTATCCCTCCACTACTATTGCTTTTCTAAAGTTACTTGTTAACGATACCAATTTTTTTATAGAACTCCCGAAAAGTACCAGTACCTGATACCAGAAATAAGCCCTGGGGGATACCTGCTCAACTATACCAACCAAAATATTTACAACAAGCAAACTAAAACATTTACAAGTCACATTACAGGCTGCCATCATTATAAGGTCTTCATAACAGATCCCTTGGGGTTACTAGTAAATAACCATGCCCTAAAATACACTAGAAAGAGGATGAAGATAGGTTATTTAATCAGAAAGGAAAGCTCTGGGCGTTGAATCATTTACAAATAATATGAAAATCCCACCGACAAAATCAACGTTCTTAAAATTAGTAGATATAAATTATTAACAACATTACTAATGAACAAAAAAATGCTAATAAATCTGAAAAAAATTAAACAACAAATAAAAATCTTATATTTATACAACATGCTACATGAGGAATCTACGCAAAGACTCAATGTGTGGCTAATTATATTTTTTATAGAAAAGGATTATCACAAGACTGATTGCTTTAGGATAAATCGAAATTAATTTAATCAATAACGATAAATGTGAAAGATAATAATATACTTATTGCAATATGACATGACGTATAAAGATAGTGCCTATTTTAGGATCTGTATAGGTACCTAACCTATATATTATTTTTCTGACTTCTATTTACAATTCAAGTTTGACAGTCTGTCTGCTTCTTTTAAAAGGTTCTTGCTATGATACTCGTAAATGGAGTATTAAATCCTTCAATTCTTATCTTTGTTTTAATAGTATAAGTTATAAATGTTTGAACTTACCCTCGTTTGTTCAAGTCGTCATTGCCCATTGGGAATGTGTCTCCACTGCAAGTGTTAAGGGTGATCTGCAAATCGTTTGAGCATCTTCTGCCAATCAAATGGTTGTAGCTGACGGACGCAGCAAACAATTCCCAGGCGCGGTTGTGGTCGCAGATCGGGGTGAGGCAGCCGGGCTGGGAGCTCCCACCGTTGGGGAAGAAGTCCACGTGTCCCACGGGGGAACCGTAGCCGAGACCGATGAGTCCGCCGTTGGTGTGGATACCCTCGACGTATCTAGCGTCGTTTGAGTTGACGCGGTTGGAGTTCAAGACCCATAGGGGACCAGCAGGGTCAAGAGCTAGAAACAAATAATGGTTTCTTGTATACGATATACTAAATTAATACGCTTACTAAAAATTTCTAATTCTAATAGCTTCTTTAATCTTCTATCAATAGTGTAGAATACCCTCAAAATAATTAATCCAATAAGTGAATGAGTAAAACTACGAAGATTTGTGACGTCAAGTGGAGAGAGATAGAGTAGAGATATTGTCTTTCTATCACCGCGTGAAATTGGCGTAATCTAGGAATTTATCAAGGTCTTGGATCTAACTTATCCACAAACGATAATAAAGTAAATATTATTGAAATAATCTATGAAAATAACACTGTGATATATCAGTTTAAGCTTAGTTGTCTTTAAAAAATCATCCTTGTTATTAAAAAAAATATATATATTTACTATTATATACTAACAGCAAAACAAGCACTACTCACCAGTAATACGAGCTAATCTTCCTTCCAATTCCCTTCCAGCATTACCAACCAAATGACCACCCAAGCTGAAGCCAACCAGGTGGATCCTATCGTAGCTAGCGCCAGTGACACCGACGAGGTAACGAATGAACTGTCCCAGGCCTACACCCACAAGGGGGACTCCGCGAACTGCTGTGACATAGTTGGATAAAGCCAGACGCCTCCAGTCGAGGACGATCACGTTGGTTTCACCCTTGTTGAGGTAAGCTGAAAAAATTAAAATGATTTGTTTTTAAATTTAACTCACATTCAGATATCATTCTTTACTGCCAGTCCCAAAATTATATTCAAACTTATTTTTAAATATATTTCTTATTTTCTTTGAAATAAAAACCTAAATCTTCTATTATCATCTAATCATTAAATCTTCAAAAAAATGTATTTATCATTTTTAATTTTATTACAATTTACTGGTATTGCAACGAAATTTATGAATATATACCATCACGGATTAGAGGATTGATGCCAGTGTTCTGGTTACTGAGCCAGCCGTGAGAGATCACCACAGTATTGTGGGCAGGGTTGAAGTTTGAGTTTCTGATGGAATCGGCGTCGTTGATAACTAAAGTTTGGGAGCTATCAGGATTGCGTCTGAAAAAATATAGGAAAGTATATTTATTTTTTAAATAAAAAACAATATTTTTCATAATATAGTTTTTTGAACTAATTTAATACAAGATGATGTTCAGCAGAAGACTTTAGCAAACAAGAGCAAAATCCAATAAATGTGCAACACAAAGTTTGGGAAACCTTTACGAATACTTATGAATATTTATGAATTTATATATATTTTCTTGGCCCCTTGTTATTTTTAGGTAACAGTGCAATTAAATGCATAATAAAATTATGTTTTTATGTTCGATTGCTTATCGTTTGCGCAAATACTTGCAGTAACTAGTTCATTTATTAATATAATAATCTCACCTAGTAAACAAAAAGTAGGCATTGCGTTCAGCGATACCAACCAGCAACTCTTCATCGACCTCTCCATCCAAATCAATATCGTGCATCACACCATCGCCTCCAGGGAACTGCATATGTCTGGGGTAGGTGACTGCCGCCTCATCGATGGGCACAGCATAGGCTGTGTAAGCTAGATAAAAAATAATTGTAGGTAGTTATTAGACGAAAGCAGTAAAGTCTAAAGGAGATCCACAATTTCACATGCCTTGCGATTATAAAGGCTAGGCGCCATGTAGCAAGAAAATTGACGTTATGTTTTATGTTACTTAAATTAAGTGCAATAGTTTTGTAATTCTCCAAAGCTATTATTATACATTAGAACATAGTTCATCGTGATGAACAATTTCATCTATTAATAACACTTAAGTTCGTATAAATTACTTATATATTATTTAATTTAATGTAATTCACACACAATATCATTGTTTATGAATAAATAACTATGAACTATAAGATTCTTAAAATTTTAACTTATATATTTTTAATATAAACAAAATGTCATGTTCTATTATATGTTTATAAATTTATATTATATTTCAAATACTTACCCAAAGAAACGAACAGCAAAGCAAGGGTCAACTTCATATTTACTAATTTTTCACCCACTGTTTCATTTAGAACATCAATCGCTATTTATATGTCTTTTAATTCTTCATTATAATCTTATCATGTATCCACACAATGTTATGGATTTCTATAATCGCATTGTAAAACTTGTAGGTAATCTATACAGATTATAAAATTGGACACTGATTGACAGACTGCAGGCATATTGTTCAAAACTTTATTGCACAAAATTATAAAATAATGTACAAATGGCCTCTCTACCAATCAACCAAAATTAATGAATGCTGAATTTAATGAAGCTCCTCCAAACAATCTCTAATATTAGTTTATGACTATAGTGTATTGAGCAATTGGGCATTGTTAGAAATCCGAAAATGGGTAGGTCCTAAATCACCGCCGTGTGGCACACCAAAATCACTATCAGTATAATCACCATAATCATCATATATTTTCACTCCCAATCTGCGGACCTGTCTGTCTGTGTATTGAAACCATTGCATTGGTGTCATCTATCTTTAACACCAAAGTAGTAGTGAAGTCTTGGTGTCTCGACGTTCGACTTGCGTCCTAAAGGCACAGGTTCGAATCGCATTCGCGACCTGACTTTTTAACTTTGACTATAGATATTACAGTTTACAAATCATTTAATATAGATCAATTTGACTCTGTTATTTTCGACCACCATCTGCTTCATTCAAGAAAATATCTGCATACTAGCAGACTGCTCATTTATTTTTACAAGTGTGTATACTTATTTACTATTGCCGAAATTATCCCTCCCTAATGTTATCATCAAACATTAAATTAAGCTCATTTATAGTTCTTCCCTCCCTAATATTATCATCAAACATTAAATTAAGCCCGTCTGTAGTTTCTGTGTACCAAATATAATGTAAGTTCTTAAATAAAATAAATTCATAGATTTGAGCAATATTTATTTTTATTGCTTAGTAGGGGTATCTCCTGTTAGTGTTGACACGGTATCTTCCTTGTCTGAAATCATAAAAATATACAAAATTTAAGTGAGTTTGTGTGGATGTGTATGTTTGTATGTGTTATTTGAAATTTGTTAATCAATCATGCAAAATATGCTAGATGAATTTAATAAAATCCGCCGGTCAATCGCCGCCACCGGAAAAATAGGTCGCTTATATTGTGGAATACTATACTTTTTATCCAGAACATTCTATTTAAAAAAAAAATTAAAAGCAAAATTTGTTTTCAGTCTGAACTTACCCATTCTTGTCCATGTGATCATTGCCCATTGGGAATTGATCTCCACGACACGTGTTAAGGGTAATCTGAAGTGAGCTTGTGCATTCTCTGCCGACCAGATGGTTGTAAGATACAGTGGAAGCAAAGAATTCCCAGGCGCGGTTGTGGTCGCAGATCGGGGTAAGACATCCAGGTTGGGAATTCCCACCGTTGGGAAAGAAGTCAACGTGACCCACAGCAGAACCGTAGCCAAGACCGATCAATCCACCGTTGGTGTGGATAGCCTCAACATATCTGCCGTCGTTAGAGTTGATGCGATTGGAGTTCAAGTTCCATAGGGGACCAGCAGGGTCAAGACCTAAAGAAGAAAAAAAAGTTTTAATTTGCGTAAGACATGCTAAGTTAAAATTCAAATCTAAATTAGTTATATGATGAGTAATATTATGTCGCCAACCATATCGTCTGCCAATCACTGCATGAAACAGGCGTGATATTAATATCAAGATCTAGATTTAAATTATCTAAAATCAAAGAATTTACAAAAAACGTTAAAAAACAATCACGATAAACCTTGATAAAAATATAATTGAAAAATATATGAAAAGAAATTTGTCATTGATCAACCTTATACTATTTACCAAACTTTGAAATTTTCGTCTTAGTTATCTTTGAGCCTTAAAAATATATAAATTACGAAAATTGTTTTACTAACCAGTAACACGGGCTACTATTCCTTCCAGTTCCCTTCCAGCATTGCCAACTAAATGAGCACCCAAACTGAAGCCAACCAGGTGGATTCTATCATAGCTAGCTCCAGTTACACCGACGAGGTAACGAACGAACTGCCCTAGGCCTTGTCCTACGGCTGGGACACCACGAACAGCGGTGATGTAGTTTGATCTGGCTAGACGCCTCCAGTCAAGAACAATCACGTTAGCATCACCCTTGCCGAGGTAAGCTAGAATAATAACAGGCTTAATTATCTACATCATATTGAAATCTAATAGATCAATCTATAAGATTACACAACTAGTCATTTATATGTAGGTAAGTATTAATCAATAAAGGCTAGTTCATTGATCTTTCTTCCTTTTTACACGACTGATCAAAAAGGAGTGTTATGTTTTCAGGGTTTATGTAAAGAACGGCTGAACAGATTTTTATATGATAGGTATTTTTAGATGCCTTACATTCCTCCGAGTGACATAGGCTATGTGAGTTGTCAGTTGTGTTTTTTATTATTTTAATAAATTAGTTGATATACTAAGAGAATGAGATGATGAGAAGGCCAGAACACCACATGACCAGAAAAGTCCTCAACATAGACGCCGCCAGCAGAAGAAAACCAGGTCGACCCCTTCAAACCTGGATGTCCGTCATAAACAATGACCTAAAAAAAGCTCGAGCCGACACAGCGACGAACCAAAACCACACCGCCTGGCGGAGAATGACGATGAGAGCCGACCCCAAATTAAACGGGAGAAGGCTAGGCAAAGAGAGAGAGAGAGAGTTGATATACTAAGAATAAAGATAATATAAGGTAACTTTTAAAATATTTTTATTTTCCAAATCCGGGAAGAAATTTGAATTATTTATGTAAAAGAGATAACAACAAAATTAGATAAAGCAAATCTGCTGTCAAAAAACGCAGTTAGATAACCAGGTACAAGCAACGAAGTTTATAACATACCGTCACGGATTCTGCTATTGATGCCAACGTTCTGGTTTCCGAGCCATCCGTGAACAACCACCACAGTATTGTGAGCAGGGTTGAAGTTTGATGATCTGATAGACTCAGCATCGTTGATGATCAATTGTTGAGCGGAATCAGGATTGTTTCTTTAAAAAAATACGAATAGATTATTTAACAAGTAAAAAATATATGAATTCATGAATAATATTTGTATAGAAACCAATATACTTTGTATTAGTTAAAGAAGGCATTTATTTTATTTTTGAAGTTAAAATCTTACCTGGTGAACAAATAGTATTCGTTGCGTTCAGCAATGCCTACAAGTAACTCCTCGTCAACTTCATCTTCCAAATCTACATCATGCATAAGACCATCGTCTCCTGGAAACTGGATGTATCTTTGGTAAGGTACTGCCGCCTCATCGATGGGCACAGCATAGGCTGTGTAAGCTAGAAAGAATGACTAATATAATCAACTTATAGAGAATTTACTAACTAGATGGCCTGATGACGAAGGTGCTAATGAAGATGATAATACCCATAAGTATAAACTCATTAAACTGTTGTAATAACAATGCAAAAGTGTTTATACTTATTGAAAAAGAAAATATTAATTGAATTAAATATTGAATTAATAGCAAGACAATGTTTTAAATGCATTAATTAAACCTTACGACAATTATATGTTCAAGACCTCTATTTTATGAGTTATATTTCGAAAGTTCTTACCCAAAGAAACGAACAGCAAAGCAAGAGTGAACTTCATATTTGATAACCTTACACCCACTACCAATTTAACAAGATCGAGCAGTATTTATAATATTTATTATTATTGATTTCAATCTTATCATGCAAAACAATAGATGAATGATTAAACAAATAATAGTTTTTCTTTAATCACAAAAACATGTCGGTAACAGGGACTTTGAAGTTGCTACTTCAAAGGCCCTGTTACCGACATGTACTTTATGACAATGAATAATGTCTCACCGACCGAGAAACTCCCACTGGGTGCAGATGTCCCCTGGGCAGTCTGGAAGACTCTAAATAGACTTCGGGCTGCTGTTGGGAGATGCCGTGAAAACCGCGTTAGGTGAGGTTTGAGCTGTGCAATCCATGGCTCACCTCCTGTCGTGTCCAAATTGCCCCGAATCATGTACCATAGACGACCTTTACCAGGCCAACGATAGGGCGATTGACGTTGCCACCTACTGGTCTGGGATAATATAGATGTCATTTCATTTCGACTCGCCAAGAAGAAGAAGAAGAATAATACGTACCTACACATCAAAACATAATTGAAAATTTAAATTTCAACGGAAATTCGATGATTCAGGCAACCATTTGCCGACAGTCGTTTTCCCTTTGGACTGTTCATCGACAAAACATTTCGATCTTGGGAAATTTGTCTACAGATCGTTTCGCTTTTGTAATTCGACAATAGAATGTTTCACTTATGGACGTTTCGTCTACAGAACGTTTCGCTTTTGATTCATTCGACAGTAGATTTTCCCACTTATGGAAGTTTCGTTTACAGAACATTTCGCTTTTGATTGATTCAACATTAGAATGTTCCACTTATGGACGTTTCGTTTAGAGAACGTTTCGCTTTTGATTGATTCGACAGTAGAATGTTTCACCTATAGACGTTTCTTCTACAGAAAGTTTCGTTTTTGACAAAAGGAACATTAGTAGAAAGAATGGCAATGATTTTAAAAGCATCACATAAATCATAATGCAAAATAATATACAGGATACTCGTATTATTTCGCATTCTGACTTCTATGATGCTATGCTAGTGACGTTATAACTAATGACATCAAAATAAATTAAGGGCTCAATTTAGACCAACTGAACCTACTAGATGTTACGGGAATTAGATGTAAGCGACCGAACCGGTAGTAACGGTTGTAGTTTAAAAAGATTCGGATTTCATTTCGAAAAGCCCCGGTAAACTTTTTACTTATTTCAAAAATAAAAAATAATTAAAGTTTATAAAAATGTATTTTCAAAACAATAGAAAACGATTTGTTTATTCAATTTTAGAGTATTGTTTCATTCATGTTGTTTTGTATGGATAAAACATATTAGTATTTAGTCGGTAAATGCCAGATCTGAAAAAAATATATACAAAAATCAATATTACATTAGAGGAACTCTCATATTAAAATAAGATATTGTGAAAAAATTCCAATTTGAATTTTTTCACGATACCTTATTTCTATATGAGAGTAGGTACTTTAGTACTAAATGCATCCGAGATGCACAAAAATCCAAAATTAGTATCACATTAGAGGATTAATCTTTGTTTGTTTGTAAACTCTTTGTTGTACATACACACAAGAAAAGTACAAAAGATAGAGAAACAAAAAGAGAGGCGTACAGTACAATGGCGGACTTATCCCAAAAAGGGAACTTTTTTATATCAGCTAATTATTCATAATGAAAAATTATATAAACAACGGCAAACATACGGCTTAATCTCTACAAGCAATACTGTAACTGTTCTATAGTGGTCATTGAAAAGCCAATAGAAAAAACTCCACCGACAAGAACAATGTTCTTAAATTTAAATGATTTTTTTTTTTAATTTTTGTCTGTATAAGTCTTTTTGGACTCAAATTTTAACAAACTGGGTTCCAACAGATGGAAAGAGAAAAAGAGGAAGGCCAAAGACGAGATGGGCGGACGAATTAAAAGAGGAAGGCCAAAGACGAGATGGGCGGACGACCTGAGAGCTTTCGACAGAGAATGGAAAGAAAAGACCAAAGATAGACGTAGAGGAAGTTAGGGGAGGCTTTTGCCCAGCAGTGGGACACAGTTGTATTGCTGATGGTGTAACTTTATGACTCTTTTAAATAAAAGTTTGATGATCGAAAATATTTTCTTTAAATTAGTAACAATATAAATTATTTTGCAATTGAAACAAAACTTTGCCTGCCTTTTTTCCGGATTCATTAGTTCTTATCACTTGTTTACGCATTACTAACAGTAGATAAAGTATCAATAAACCGTGACGTATGATAATAACTAGCTCCCTACTAACTAGTAGAAGTTGGTAGCTGATAAAAGCTCAAAAAAATGTTGTTAAAATTAAATGGTTTTATAATTCTCTCAAAGCTTGACACGTGCTTAGATCTGGGCTCTCTACTTTTGTTTTATTTTTCTAGGAAAACAGAAATCAAAAATGAAAGAATGTCTCAGTTCGCTGTTAGATATAGAAAATGTGGGAAACCTTTGCTCAGCAGTGCGTCGAGACGGGTTAAAAACTCAAAAAGAACTAACTAATTAAGCAATTTACCCAGATTTCTTAAGATCCGCAGTGCCCATAATAAACTGTTTTCCATCACACATATCCAGAGTCATGTGCACTTTGCTTTCACATTCTCTTCCATACAGATGTCCGTGAAGTATCGTGGCTGCTAGCAGTTCCCAAGACCTGTGGTGGTTACACAACTGTGTGTCACACCCAGGCTGGGAGTACCCCCCATTTGGGTAGAAATCCACATGCCCAACGTCCCAGGCCATGCCCAGGGAGGATAGACCAGCATTGGTGTGGATTATTTCAACGTATCTTGCGTCTTCTTTACTGATTCGATGCGAATTGAAATACCAAAGAGGACCAGCCGGGTCTAAACCTTTGAAATAGTAAATTGTTATTTAAAAATATTTCCGAAAAAGAGAAATTATAAAACATTTTTTTGCCTTTCTTAATTTAAACATAAATATGGTCTATTTTTATTTACATTTAGATTAAACAAGGAAGACGTTTAAAGTTTTTCATTTTTATGATTATGATTTTATTATAAAACCTTCATAAATTAACACATATAAAAAAATGCCCTAATGATAAAAAAATGCTATGTTATTAAGGTGTATTAGAAAATTTTAATTGAATGTACTGTACTGGCCTAGCAACATGCCTTTACATTGACTTTCATAAAACCATGACAAATTAGCAAAAATCTGTACTAACAAATCACGAGTGTATCAGGCTGATAACTGCTATCAATATTTGGTAAGCCGCTTATCTGTGTTTGACAACAATCACCTATATTAACCTATAATCATCAAATTTATTAACTACGTCAGAATATCAAATAGGCGTATAAACTTTTTCTTTTGCTAGCCTTTCACAAGGCTTGGATTTTGTACATTTACAGTAGTAGACAATTGCAGTCAATAGTTTTAAGTGTTTTAAGTTTCAACTAATCAATTTATAGTATTGTAAAGTGTGAGCATGAAAAATCTACAAAAGTATTGTTGTCGTATGTGCCTTAACTCAAAGAAAGCAAAATGGGAGCCAAGCGGCAATAGAGAGTACCAAATAAAAAAGAAATGTAAACAGATCCTATAAGGTTTTCGTTCCTTTTGAGGTACGGAACTCTTAAACAAGAATTAAAAATGTATTCCTTACCAGTAATCCTAGCCACTTTACCCCCTACACCACGCCCGGCAATACCCACCACATGCGCTCCTAAGCTGTGACCGATCAAATGCATTTGTTCATATGCTATCCCAATTTTTTTATTGAGAAACTCCAGGAAGGTGCCTAGACCCTCTCCGATAAGGGGAACACCAATCGCTGACGTCACATAGTTGGAGAAAGATAACCGACACCAATCAAGAACGATTACGTTTACATCGTGCTTTATCAGCAACACTGAAAAACAATGATAATGTTATAGAACCTCCTGCAAATAGTTTGATTATCAGTGGTGATATAAACAGGTGTGATAATACGTCATTAAGTAATTACGATAACTCCGTTATTTAGGTTTAAATTGAAATAAAAATCGTTACATACCTATTATAAAATTGTAACTAGTCTGCTGTGCATATAAGATATATCAGAGCAAAACTGATAACTACCAACAGACGATAAAATGATAATGTTAGAATTTTTGTTTATCTTTCTACTGTATGTTTGTAATTTCTCCACGGATATAAACGCGGGCAAAGCCACGGGTAATACCTAGTATTGTAAGATTTTATATTTACCATCGCGTAGTACCGGGTTCAGATTAGCGTTCTGGTTTCCAGTCCAACCATGAACAAGGACAATAGTCGGGACGTTTGAGTTAAAATTTGATACTTCGATTGAAGTAACATTATTGTAATATAAATCCTGAGGCGCTACTGGATTTTTCCTGAAAAAGAATGTAAGTATGTAAATGAAAAAATAATTCATTTAATCAGCCCACTTCTGCTTAATGTGGCCTTAGAGCCCCTCGATCCTTACCACTGTATTCCAAGAAATAAAGACGTGATACTGATCAATATGAAAAATACATTAATTTGCTGCAACATTTGGTTCCTACCAAATGTTGCAGCAAATTAATGTATTTTTCACTATGTATAGAGTAACATAATAGGACTCCCTCACTTTACTGCACCTGTAGTTTGAAGGTCTCCTTTTTTACCTTTCTTTGCTCCTGCAAATCCTAATTCCTATTATGTTACTCTATACATAGTGACTCCCTCACTGTTGTATCCAAGTATCGTGACATCGTGAGTCAATTCCCTCACTAACCCTACGTATAGACTTATCAATGAAGCCAACTATAAAACTTCGTTGTTGATTTTGACCTATAAACAGTTTAAGTTCAACTTTGGGTCTTCGAGTAAATTAGTCCATTTTCATTTTATCTTGCCTTGCAATCTATTGCATCTAGACTTATTTAACTGGCGTAATAGGCGGGGCATTTAAATTTTTTTTACCGACAAATTCCTACAACCATGATTTTTATACTTAAGATTATTTTGATGTTTTTAGACATCCTTATATAAAAAAAAAAGAATTTTAATGATCCGATATGAAATGGGAGGGGTAAATAAACTATACTGAATTGCTCGTAAACAAAAAAGTTTACAATAGAGATTACTGTTCACAATTAAATAATAAGACTTCATTTACCTATAAATAAAAGTTGGCCGGTTTATAATAAGGCTTTCTAGTCATAAAATGTATTTTTAACGTTATAAATGTCAATAAGGTTTTTATTTAATTACAGGAAATCGGGTTCATAAACATGAGTCGTTTTTTAAAATTAAGATTGAATAATTCACATTACGTACGAATATACAATTTTCTCGACTGTCTAATTAAAAAAAAAAAGTTAATAAAAAAAAAACTGTTGTAGTCACCCTTATAAAAATTGAGGATATGGTTCATTACAATAGTATACGAGTAATATATAAAAGTCACCATTGCTGGATTTTTTGTTTTTGTACAGGATGTTTTTAAAGTATAAAAATTACAACTCATTAAAAAATCCATTTCGGATTGTTATTTATTGGTGATTTTTTAAATCAGGCTTTTATTATTCGTAAGGAAACATGTAACAAAAAATCACCCTGGTAGGATTTTTTGTTTGAGAGTTATAACAATATGAGTCTTATAATAGCGTTTAAAAAAAACGGCGGTGGTGATTTTTTTTTTTACACTTAAATTTGCAGTTGTAATATCATAATCTATGTAGTTTATAAAAATCACCATCGTAGGATTTAATGTGACCACCTCCATACAACTGAAAATTCACAGCCCCGACTATAACTGCATCATACGTTCCAAAATTATGTTTTGGTTATCATCATAAGTCACACCAAATATATGAATTTATACAAGAATCACTACTTTATGATCACTAATAAAAAATAGATAAGTACAAAAATTTGCCAACCTTGTGTACAAAAAATATAAATTTTCAGCGGCACTTTGTTTGATTTCATCTATAAGCTCAGAATCTACCCTATCCTCGGTAGAATTTGCATCCCTTTTCCAATCTAATACAGGAATTTTCCAATCAAAGAGATCTTGTACCCCAGCTGATGCTAAAAACAATTTTCAGGTCCAAAATTAAGCAATTTTTATTTGGAAAATATTAACATTAGATATGAGTATAAATAAATTAAAATAATCACCATAACCAAGCAAAAAAATCCCAATTAAAAAGATCATTGTCAACTTTTTCTATGATTCTACAACCCACTTGAACTACAACTAGTACCCTTGAAATATAAAATCCAAATGTGTTAAAAAGGAAATTAAAAATAACAATGGTTCGCAATTAACAACAAATTTTTCGTTCTTTGTTAAATTTGAATATTGAAAACGTGAAAAACCTGTCGTAAATAAGATAAGGCTTACCCTAATTGATAGGGGAATATACATGGAATATACATTAATGAAGTATAAGACGATAACCAACAAGGAATAGTAGATGTGATAGTACATGATAAGTATCGATTTTAGTAAGTTTGTGTCTAAAAATAGAACATGTTACTGTGACTATTTTAATTTCATCAACATTGTGCAGAACAACTACGCTCTGCTGCCAGAAAATGTGCGCAGAGAATCCGGACAAACGAAGTGGCGGGAAGAATTCTGTACCGGAACTTTACCGGGAAAAAACCACCGGTAAAAATAAGTACCGGGAAAAAATCTCCACGCGGCACCACGTCTGTCCGACTAACCTAACCTAACCTATACGCAGTCTGCTACCACTATAGCTTATAAAGGGAGCTATAGGGCCCTATATAATAACCTAACTTAATAACTACAACCACCCACAAACCCAAGGGTCACTTACCAAACTTAATCTTCTGCTCTTCGGATCCAATCTTGAGTGTCTTCGGAAAGGGGGAATGCGGTCCCTAAACACCAAACCTACCCCGAGATCTCAATTCCCCAGAACAAACAAATAGATTTCTTCCCGAAGTTGGCTCGGCAACAGATGTCGGCGTCCCCAGGCAGCCACGTTTCGCATCTCACAAGAAACAGTCACAATAACAGGGTTTTTCACCAACACGAACGTTCAATAGTTATTTAACAAAAGGAAGCTCACAATTATAACTCAAATCAGTTATTACAAACAAAATTAACGCCACGCCGCGCGACTTCAAAATGCAACAACCCAAGATGGTGGCTATATCACCGCGATATTTCCTGCGACACGGCCTCGTGTGCGCGCGTTCAAAGGACCACTCGCGTATTAAAAATCAAACCGATATCGCACAGGACAATGGCGACCGTCCGCCATGCCATTCACGCGAGCAATTTCATGCGGCGCGGCCTCCCCGCGCGATGTCCAAACAATACTGAATTCAAAATGGTCGCTCGCGACTGCCGACGCCGGCCGAGCGGGCGACGACGCTACTAATATGAAACTACCGCACGCGCTAGAATATTACGGCGGCGAACGGACAAAACAACATAGATTTTATTACAAACATCCCCCCGTCCCGGTCTGAGAAGCAGACCGCTAGCTTACTCTACGGGAAGGCGGGCGAGAGAGGTCACAGCTCTCCTCAAAATCGAACCGTCGACCAACACCTCAGCCACACGCGGAGTGCCATCTCCGCCAAGAATCAAACGTAATATGCGAGCTCGTCGCCAAAGCAATGAGGGCAAATTTGCCTCTTTTAACAATACTAAATCACCCTCCCTGGGAGGCTCAGTCCTGTCTGTCCACTTCACTCTTTGCTGCAGCAAATGCAAATATTCAAGCGACCAGCGACGCCAAAAGTCCTGGCTCATTTGCTGCAACATTTGAAAACGCGACAACCGATATACGCGTTCGTCCTTCCACGGGTATTCGGGCAGGGCATTCAAAGGCCCTCCCACCAAAAAATGACCAGGGGTGAGAGCTTCCAAGTCATTTGGATCTGGAGATAGCGGACAGAGAGGACGAGAGTTGAGGACCGCCTCAACTTTACAAAACACTGTGGCCAGCTCTTCAAAAGTTAGAGCCGTTTCTCCGATAATGCGGCGGAGGTGGGTCTTTGCGGATTTCACAGCCGCTTCAAAAATCCCTCCCCAATGGGGGCAACTTGGGGGACTAAACTTCCAGGTTATTCCCCTTTGAGCAGCAATTTGACTTAAACTAGTACAATTCTTATCAATAAACACAGAAACATCCTTAAGATAATTTACAGTTCCCTTATAGTTTGTGCCATTATCAGACCTAATAAGGGAAGGTAGACCTCGACGCGAAACAAAGCGATCCAACGCGGCGACGAAGGCCTCCGTAGTCAGAGCCGACACCACCTCCAAATGGACAGCCTTGGTGGCCAAACAAACAAATACACACAAATAGCCCTTCACAATACGGGCATTACGAAAGGGAGAAGCCTTGATCGAAAAGGGACCGGCAAAATCGGTTCCAACGCCGTCAAACGGCCTCGAAGGTCGGATTCGATCAGCGGGCAAATCACCCATCTGTGGTTGCATCGTGGATGCCTTCAACCTATAACATGCAATACATCGAAACAGGACACTACGGATTGCTCTTCGGGCAGACAAAATCCAAAACTCGCGTTGCAAAATAGCCAACAAAGCATTGCACCCAGCATGGGCGTTACGAATGTGTCGATCAGACACCAAAAGCTGCACCAAGGGTCCGCCCTTGGGCAACAACAGAGGATGGCGAGTCTCATATGGAAGATCCGCCTTCCGGAGCCTGCCTCCAACCCGAAGAAGCCCATCCGAGTCGATGTACGGGTTCAAACGAGCGACCGCGCCCTTCAACTTAGCGCGTCCGTCGCGCAAAATACGAAGCTCCGACTCAAACCGTCCGGTCTGCACGACACGGACCCAATGCAACAATGCGCTCCGGCGCTCTTCTGCACCTGCAATCGGCTCCAACCGCTTTGCCTGTGGGTTTCTACAATTATGTATGAAACGCTTAATCCAACTGGTAACACCCAGAAGCTTATCCAAGCTGCTATACCGAGCAAGTAGCCAATCCGGCTCCGACGTCGTCTCAGCGACTACAGCATGTACACGAAGCCCAGTCAAACTCAAAGAAGTAACATCTGTCTGACAGACAGGCCAAGATGTTTCTGATCCCATCAGCCACTCTGGACCCCACCAGAGCGGGTGTGACACCAGTTCTGGTGCCGTACAACCTCGGGAAGCACAGTCCGCTGGGTTAAGCTCTCCCGGCACATGTCTCCATGTTATATCAATTCCGATATTCTGGATTTGGGAAACCCGATTTCCCACAAAAACCTCCAAGGTATGTGGGGCCGCGCGCAACCATGCAAGCGCGACCTGGCTATCCGACCAGGCGAAGATGTCCCGTATCTCGACCGTGGCCGCCAGCTCACTGGCAACGTGATGCAACAATTTAGAAAGAAGGTGAGCTCCACTCAACTCAAGCTTGGGAATAGTCAGCCTAGTCCTGATGGGGGCGACCTTGCTCTTCCCTAACAAAAGCGAGACATTGACCCGGCCATCGGCGTCAACTGTCCGCATATAGACTGACGCGGCGTAGCCTCGCTCCGACGCGTCACAAAAGCCATGCAGGCTGGCTCGATATTTCCCGGGTGGCAATATTCGACGAGGCAAGGCAATCCGATTGACTTCCTTAATCGATGAAAACAACCCGAGCCAATCATCCAATGGAGAGCCAAACAGCGGCTCGTCCCACGAGACGCCCAAAGTCCAAAGTCTCTGAAGAAGACACTTTGCAGAGAATATCACTGGACTGATCCAACCGCTTGGATCAAACATACGGGCTATTACGGACAACACCGTTCTCTTAGTCCAGACCTTTGGTATTTCCAAGTCCACTTGGAATGTAAAAATATCGGTTAGCGGCTGGTACTGCATGCCCAGCACCGCTATCCTGTTGGGATCATCCACATCCTCAAACAGGTGAGGGTTCTGTTGGTGATCCTCCGGGATCCCTTCTAGAACTCTAGGCTCATTGGACAACCACTTACGTAGCTCGTAGCCACCTGTCTTCAATATTTCGATCAATTCATCCCGCAGTAGGAGGGCCTCCTCAATACTTTGGGCTCCGGTGCACACGTCATCAACATACAAGTCACGTGACAGCACGGAAGCCCCACGGGGAAAGCGGATCCGTTCCCGCTCTGCCAATTCAAGCAATGATCTGATGGCGATATAGGGACTAGATTTCAAACCATACGTGTTTGTATTGAGTTCATACACCGTCACAGGATCCTCAGGGCGCTCACGCCAGAGTATCAACTGGAATCGCCTGTCCTCAGGATGTATGACTGTCTGGCGGAACATCATCCGGATGTCCGCACCAAAAACCACTTGATGTCTTCTAAAGTTCAAGATGATGTCAATTATGTCCCTATGCAATTTGGGACCCGAATGCAAACACAGATTCAACGAAACCCCGTTCGAAGTGGGTGCGGACCCATCAAAGACAGTCCGCAACTTGCCCGTTGAGGCCTTCACCACCGCGTGGTGGGGCAAAAAATAATGCTCAGTTGAGCTCCAATCAACTCGAGCCGGAGACATGTGACCCAAATCCTCGTACTCGCGCATAAATTCAATATATTTATCGCGAAGTACGTGGTCACGCTGCATACGTCGCTCCATGGACAGCAGTCGTTTCTCCGCAAGCGCCCTACTTTGCCCTAGGCTAGGACGAGAGGCAACAAAGGGTAACCTAGTTACAAACCGACCGGAGGGCAACCTCTCCGTGGTCGATCGAAAAAGGGCTTCGCACTCAGCGTGTTCCGGATCCATCCTGGAACTCATAGGTGGCTCCTCCACCTCCCAAAACCTTTGCATGGTCTTGGCCAAGGACGCTGATGCGACGACCGGTGGCTCCTCCACGGTGCTATTATCAAACACAGGGCCCATCAGGGCGAAACCAAAGATAGTAGACACTGCCATCAGTGAAGACGAACCCAGAGCTTTCTGGGTACCCAACAAAATCCAACCCAATACGTCCGAGCCCAGGAGCAAGTCCACTGGGCCGGGATGAAAGACAAAGGGGTCGGCCAAATCCAGACCCGAAACCAAAGACAACACACCCGGCGGTATGTCTGTCGAGGGGTGCCAACCCGCAATGGTATCCATTACCATAGCCGAAGTCGTGATCCTCATAGTGGAGGACTTCAGCGAAGAAAAGGTGACAAGTGTCTGGCCCGTCAGACACTTCACCTGTATGCCACCAACTCCAAGAAGTGGCACAGGCGAGTCTTCCACGACTAAACCTAACTGGCGTGCCACTCGAGTGGTAACCAAACTGCTTTGAGCCCCTGAGTCCAACAGAGCTCTCAAATTAATGGCTTCTCCCCCACGACCCCATACGCGGACCACCGCGGTGGGGAGCAGAACCGTCCGCGGCTCTGTCCCAGCAAGGGAGCAAGCTAGTTACGGGCTCCCCACTCTCTCCAAACCAGGGGCGCGCCACTGACCCGGATAATATGGCGGGCGAGTGCACATCCCCATCTGAGGGGGGGCATAACCCGCGGCCCGGCCATACCTATAGTACGGCGGGTGGTACTCCAGCCGTGGGTACTCGTGCAGCGGCGGAGAAAACCGCTGCGGCTGCATGTGTTGGGTAGTGGTAACCCGCGTGGAGGGGGGTGTCCCCACTCTCACGTCCGATCTAGGGCCCCCACCCATGGGGGCCCTATCCGGGGCCTGGCCAGCTACATACTGGCCATGACCTTGGGGCGCGTGGTCCCGGTCCGCCAAGACCCGCGCAGGTACGCGACCCCCTCCCGAGGGGGTGCGACGAGCGAAGCCGCGTCCTCCATCCGATGGTGGAGGGCTTCGCGCAGGAGCGCCCCCGCCCATAGGGGACCCCTGCCTCAACAACCGGGGGCCATCCCCGTTCCGGTTCATGCAGAGCATCACGTGGTGCAGCCCACGGCATGCACTGCATGGTATGGCCCTGGGACAGTCACGTGCATAGTGACTGCCCAAACAGTAAAAGCAAAGTTCATGCCGCCTTGCCATGCGGCGCCGATCTTGTACTGGCAGTCTCTGCCAGTCCCTGCATTGCAGCAGGCTGTGGCCCATCCGGCCACATTGCAGGCAGTCCGCGTCCCCCGCGACTGCTGCCGTGTGTGCAACCCGCACACCAGCTCCACGCGGTGGCGGTTGCCGTCCCTGTTGGGGCTTCCCTCGCCATGAGGGTTCCAAGGGCCTACGTTCAGGCGCTCTGGATGGCGCTGAGTCCGTCATGGTATTCTCAGCAGCCCGTGCCTCAAACTCCAAAAACTTCACCAAATCAGTGAATGTTGGTAGGGTGGTGCTATCCCGTTCCGCATTCTCGCGCTCAAACCGCGAGCGGATGTCATTGGGTAATTTGCCCAATACAATGTGCACCAGCAAAAAGGACCATTGGTCCACCGGCAGCCCCAGTGTGCGGAGCGCGTTACAGGCCACTGTAACGGGCGTGAGCAACTGCAGGCGCAACTGTGCCCTGTTGGCCACCTTGGGCAGGGCCATCAACTGTGCGGCGTGCGCATCCGCTAACAAACGTAAATTTTGGTAGCGGGAGTTCAATAACTCCCAAGCCGTATCGTACTGGTCGTCCTCCACCCGGAGGTGCTGGATGAGCGACCGCGCTTCATCCTCCAGAGTGGAGAGGAGGTAGGCCATCTTCTGGGCCTTCGACAAATCCTGTCGTGCTACGACCAGGGACTCAAACATATTTTTATATGCCACCCACTCCTCCATCCTACCCCCAAAGTGGGACAGCTGAAGGGTGGGGAGCCGACCAGTAACCGCTGGTCCTTCCTGTCTAACAGGTGTGCGAGGGGCTGGTCCGCCAGCCTGTCTCGCCCTTATTGCGGCCGCCGCCTCCACGATGTCATCGTGCAGACTCAGGATCTGGTCCAGGTCCGCCACGTGACCTGCGTAGACCTCCGGGGTAAGGTCGGCTTCGGTAAGCGCCGCCATGGCCGCTTCCGCGTTGTTCAATCGTGAGCGGAGCTGATCCGCTCTTTCCAGTATAGCGGCCTCCCTGTCCTTCCGGGACAGGAGTCCACCGGCCGTCACAAACCATCTCAATTCGTTGGCGAGTGTCGCCCTAGCATTGGAGGCCCTCGCCATCGCGTCAAGTCACAAACAAACAAACAAATAAGAAAAAGATAAAAAAGGTAAATAAAGAACAAGATCAAGCAACAACACGAAAAACCGCGGTAGGTATGAGAATGGCACAAACCCGGAACGCACGGTACAAACCGCAAACAAATACAAAAAGGTTACAAATATTCTTATACAAACAAACTAAGAAAAATCTAATAATTTTTACAAACAATTAATTATTTTTTACAAACGAACAAATAGAGGGTAGATAAACTACGCTCTGCTACCAGAAAATGTGCAGAACAACTACGCTCTGCTGCCAGAAAATGTGCGCAGAGAATCCGGACAAACGAAGTGGCGGGAAGAATTCTGTACCGGAACTTTACCGGGAAAAAACCACCGGTAAAAATAAGTACCGGGAAAAAATCTCCACGCGGCACCACGTCTGTCCGACTAACCTAACCTAACCTATACGCAGTCTGCTACCACTATAGCTTATAAAGGGAGCTATAGGGCCCTATATAATAACCTAACTTAATAACTACAACCACCCACAAACCCAAGGGTCACTTACCAAACTTAATCTTCTGCTCTTCGGATCCAATCTTGAGTGTCTTCGGAAAGGGGGAATGCGGTCCCTAAACACCAAACCTACCCCGAGATCTCAATTCCCCAGAACAAACAAATAGATTTCTTCCCGAAGTTGGCTCGGCAACAGATGTCGGCGTCCCCAGGCAGCCACGTTTCGCATCTCACAAGAAACAGTCACAATAACAGGGTTTTTCACCAACACGAACGTTCAATAGTTATTTAACAAAAGGAAGCTCACAATTATAACTCAAATCAGTTATTACAAACAAAATTAACGCCACGCCGCGCGACTTCAAAATGCAACAACCCAAGATGGTGGCTATATCACCGCGATATTTCCTGCGACACGGCCTCGTGTGCGCGCGTTCAAAGGACCACTCGCGTATTAAAAATCAAACCGATATCGCACAGGACAATGGCGACCGTCCGCCATGCCATTCACGCGAGCAATTTCATGCGGCGCGGCCTCCCCGCGCGATGTCCAAACAATACTGAATTCAAAATGGTCGCTCGCGACTGCCGACGCCGGCCGAGCGGGCGACGACGCTACTAATATGAAACTACCGCACGCGCTAGAATATTACGGCGGCGAACGGACAAAACAACATAGATTTTATTACAAACAAACATAATCAGCCATTTTAATGTTAATGCTGGTGTCATTACCCCCTGGCCTTTCTTATGTATAGATAAGGAGGAGGATGGGCCATGATATGACCCACCTCGCGGGCCCAATACTAATACAGCCGAGATCAGTTTTGGTCACTCATCTCGTAACCGACTATTGCGTGCGTATCGCTTATAGTCAAAACACTGCGCTTACCGCTTCTTTTTGGGCAGTCGTGTAAAAACAAAATTGATGTTAAAAAAATTATTTTAATTTTTCAATCAAAACAAATTTTTTAACAATTTCGTTAGCATTCCAGATTTTTAAATGTCACGTATTAACGATAGCATAAGCTCTGTAGTGAATTATAATTAATACTGGTATCCGCATATTATCATCCAATAATCCTATAATCAGGGTGGATGAGGTTTTTATCAATGTGTGATTACTACGATCACTGTTATTTTATTTTTTGTACAAAATCATAGGGCCCAGACGCCCTGTTAACATGGGTTTTCGAGCATAGATATGATAGTCTTTAAAAAAAGTATTTTTAAGTTTGCGGGCAAACCGATCGACGTTAGGAGACAAATAGATCAACTTATTACCAAGAGTAATGTAAACAAGTATTGAAATAAAAAAAAAATAATAAAACAATAGTTACTAATCAACATTCGTATAAATTGTCGTATTTGTGAAAGTTTAGTCCTTTTTGGCCATGGTATACAATTAATAAGAAATGCAACACAATGTGTTTGAACATTTTGATTTTCAGTGTACTTGGAGAAGTGTGGCGTCAACTTATTGTTATGAAAATGATTAGCCTTATCTAACTACGTCACAGCTTCACAAAATGATGCAATGAAAGCCGAGCTAGGTGGGGCTTCTCTAGCAACAATCAGTGTGACTGCGGCGATGTTCAAACTATGGCCCACCTGTTGTCATGTCCCAAATGCCCGACTTCCTGCATAATTGAAGACTTGAACGAGGCCAACGACAGGGCGATCAGCATGGCCAAGTACTGGGCTAAATTGATTTAAGTAGCCATTCCGACTCAACAAGAAGAAGCTCCGCAATAAGTTGCGACCTGGGAGGCTGGTTTGGACTATGTTCAGTGAACATTGTTCAAAGTCAAAGTCAACATTTTTTATTGAAACTTGACCTTCAAAGAAGGCTCTTTTTCACGTCGATAACTAATATATTACTATTTAATCATAATATATTATGTCTCAAAGCTACAAACTACTAGCATTTCGGAACGACCACTGCTGAGAAGAAATGCCGAAAGAAACTCATGAAACAGTCTTGGTCGCCTAGCATGCCAGAGGGGCTTTTCATTAACTTTATACATACACTAGATTGTGTATAGTCAAAAACAAAAATAAAATAAAATATAAGAAAAAAAAATAAAAAAATAATATAATAAAACATGTTATGTTTGTGATCAAGTAACCACAATGAATTGGTTAAGAACAAAAAAATAAAATAAAATTCGAATCAGGATCGAAGCAGGATCCCCTGGCAACACCCGTTCACGAGTTGACGCGAGGGTCAGCCATCGCAAAGCTCAACCATAAAGAGGGAACCTTACGACCCGGCCCACGATGCCGTCAACAGTTTGAACATTTTAGAAAAATAAATACTTTCAGTCACTTGAAGATCACAATACACGTACATGTTTAACAATTAAATGTCAATGTAATTAAATTTAAAAAAGAAAGGAAAGGTTATTTTTTCACAATTACAAAAGAATGTAATCAAGTGTGGAGTGGCGAAGTCGTAGGGAGAGACCAAGCTTTTTTATCGTTCAAATAATCACAAATTGTGTAATACGCTTTATTCATCAAAGTATTTTTAAGATATGTTTTAAATTTTTGCATCGGTAAATTTATAGCCTCGTTAGGGAGCTTGTTGAACATTTTTACACTTTGACCCACGAAATACCCCCGAACCTTTTTAAGCCTAAAGCAGGGCGTATAAAGTTTATTCTTATTGCGGGTGTTTATACTATGTACGTCGCAAATTTTTTTAAAGAGGTTTAAATTGGATTTAACAAAAATAAGTATATTGAAGATGTATTGAGATGCAACAATAAGAATTTTTATTGATTTAAAGAGCTCTCGTAGAGAATCGCGTCGTTTTAGCCCGTACATAAAACGAATTGCTCTTTTCTGTAATAAATGCCTTTAGTTTAGGAGCCTACGTCTTTGTTGATTATGCTGGAAAGTAAAGTTCTATCAATATCGATTTGGCTCGGTAATCTGCTAATAGCTAAAATTATTTGTATCTTATCTGTACCGGATTGTAGCACCCCACAGATTTGTATTAAGAATGTTATCAGCCAGATTAAAGATATCAACAGGAACTCCAGAAAATGTAAATAAACATGCACGTATGCCGCTTATAAAAAAACTACTAGGGGGACTAGGGGGTTAAATTAAGGGGAATTAAATAAAATAAAACATTAATCAAGCCACAAGTCAGGTTAAAACCTTTCTTTTAAGAAGGGTTCTGTTATGTTATGGTGAAATTGGCGACAATAAAAGACAAGCATTAAAATTTGTTTTTATTTTTAATATACCTATTAAGAAATAACAACATTTTTACTATTATTCTAATGATACATTTCAGCGCTTCTTGGAAAGTCTTCTTGCTGTCGATTCTCAAAGATATTTCGAGAACATCCACACAATTGACTTAGAAGCCTTATTACAAAAAGCCAACAGTCATCATTAATTGCTGTTTACTAGGTAAATTTTGATAATATGCCTACTCTATAAACATTTATTGATTTTAATAAAAAATTAAAACAATAATACAATTAGGTAGGTACTATTTGATAGTCGACGCAATATGGTCTTCAAAGTAGGATACGAAATGAGTGCCATGAAGTAATATAGTAGCTACACTCTAGCCTCTACTATAAGACGAGAGATGTAATTCAAAAAGTAGGGTTATATTGGCTGAGAACTTTACCTCTAAAATTACTTATCTCCATATTCTTCAATGGAAGAAAGTTACGAAAACTCAAATACATTTATGAGTTCTCAAAAGTAAATGCGCTTTACAAACTTTTGTTTTGTTTCACCTGTCGTCCCCATATCTGTCTGTAATAAAATCTTGTAAGTTTTACTCTTTTCTCGTTTAATTTTGCATACATTATGAAACGACAATTCAATATTATAGAATATACGGCAATACTACCCCAGAGCTTGCGCCCATTTGTCTCTTTTATATGAGGTTTTATTTTAATTTATTATCAGGTACGTTGGTTTGCGTTGGCCGTTGCGTTAGTTATTTTTATAGATAAAAATCATTCACCAAAAAAAAAATTGATGTCTAGAAAATATTTAATTGTATGTATAAGATAAAACACGATAATATATGTATTTCAAACCTTCGCCTTACGAGCGGGGGACAGGCGGGACCTGGAAGATCAAATATGAAATATTATGTATTATGAGTTAAACCAACATCATGGCTCAAACCAACTCCCGATTTGACCCAGACTCAAAGATCAAAGCTGTAAGATGCCAAAATACATGTAGTAACAATTCACTCCTCTGTTTTACAGATGCAATCAGGACATCTTTCACATCATTAACGACGCAAGGACCATTACCTTCTCCAATTTCAACCGCATCGTAGTCATCGTACACGGGCGGCTCAGCAATCAAAACACTGACATCAACCCAATCATCAAAGTAGGTATCAATCAAACATTTATTTATTCCTGTAACCTGACTTAGTTATTGATATAAACTATTGCATCATTTGTACAACATGCAAGTGTTTTGCGAAAATATTATCAATTATCATCACAGTCATGATAACTGATGGAACTTCTAAGTCAGGCAACTGTTAATTGCGATAGGATATCTATTAGATAACTAACAAATCCCATAAAGCAAGGAAACTTACCTTTGCCCGGCAGTGGACAAGCGGCTAATAAAAAGTAATAATAAAGGTAACAATATACAGTACTATTAATAATAACGAAACTTTTAGTAACGATCTCAAAATTAGTATCGCGTTAGTATGTTTTACCCAAAAAAAATACATTTACGTTATTAATGACGTTATGATGAATGATATTAGGTAGTTAATGACGTTAATTATTGATAGCCCTTGAATATAAATAATTAATATTCAGCGTTAACATTAAATGTTTTGCCAAGTCCTTTCTATAGATGACCTCGCAATTTTTCCAGCTTATCTTAACAAGAGTGGCATGAACGTGAACTAGATCGTAAACTGGAGACGTCGTGGATTATTCGTCTACGTATGCGAGTAACGTTGGCCGTGGCCGTTTTCTGGGCAATGCTGAGAGGGAACATGGAGGAAAGGCTGCTCGCGTTACTGGTTAGTAGAGGTCAAAATCAAAAAATCTTTATTGAAACCTAACTTCAAGACCAGGTTTCACGTTAAAAACTAATTATTTAATCATAGTATATTATGTCTCAAAGCTACAAATTACTAACATTGCGGAACGACCATTGCTGAGAAGAAATGCCGAAAGAAACTCATGAGACAGTCTTGGTCGCCTAATATGCCAGAGGGGCTATTTATTGTCTTTACACATACACTAGCTAGATTGTGTACAGTCAAAAATAAAATAAAATATATGAACCAAATATAAAATACATGTTATGTTTGTGATTGAGTAACCACAATGAAATGGTTAAGAAAAAAATAAATTTCGAATCAGAATCAAGCAAACCAGTTTCCCCTGGCAACACCCGTTCATGAGTTGGCGCGAAGGTCAGCCATTGCAGAGCTCAACCTCAAACCCGGCCCACGACGCCGAGGTATATTGTCATAATACAATAACTAGGAGCTAGCACAGTGGTTCGTGCGCTAGGCCCTTTCGGCCGCCATGGCAACTGAGTTTCACAACCAGTTGTGTAAAACGAATGTTTATTCTTGCTTGGCAATTAGTTGCGACGGAAGATCTTTTTTCTTTATAGGCAAACACTTGCCAAAAATAGGCCTGCAGCATTTCGTAATGGTTGTCACGGGATTGGTGAACAAAAATGTATTATCTCACACTCCTTCGTGCTTCGGAGGCACGTCAAGCCTTTGGTACACCCACCAATTTGTATTGGACCCGCCGCGTGATGGGTCACGGCCCATCATGCTTATCGATAGGAAGGATAGGGTTGCTTAGGAAGACCAGTGCCCCAGCAGTGGGGACAAATGGCCGATGATGATGATAGAATTATAATCTTTTGTGCATTACATAGTCAATTATACACAGAATGCACACAAAGTCCTGCGCATCCAATATAACAACGGGTTGAGAGCACTGCTGGGGCTACCAAGACACTGCTCCGCATCAGGAATGTTTAAGCCATAGTGCGGAAGAGGGTGGCCACCCTGATGCGGAGACTGAGCGCTAGCTCCAACAGCCTTCTCCATGTCATTGCTGGTAGGGTAGATGGGCCCATACTAAAACATTGGACCCAATTACACGTAGATAAGGTACTACCATAGTTTTAAGGACATTGTAACTAATATTTCAATGGACTTTTTTCGAAATAAAATTTATTTTATTTTTATTTTTTTATTTTTTTTATTTTATTTATTATGGTATATACAACAGGTAACAATCTATACAATGTTCAGTAGAAAATAAGTTAACATTATGAGCTAGACTGAAACCCAAAAACGTGCATACACAGCATGACAACTAAATGTAAACAAATAATAACACAAAATATACAAAGCCAAAATAACATTATTCCAAAGTATAGTTGACAGAAAACAGTTGAGCTAAAATAGGTACTACCTATATGTTATACTTACAACAAAACCTATAAAAAATTAAATTGTGACAAACCATTGACAAACAGCACAAAAATATACTATTAGGTAATAACAATAATAAACAGCACAACAATAAAAGGTGTTGAAAAGTCAGTGGAGGATACGCTTGACTTGATTCTTAAAAGAGTTAGTGCGGGTATCCGCAAAAATGTCTATTGCTTCTTTAGCCAAATATAGCTCATTGTACAAACGACACATACGGACAACAGGATTATAATACGATGTGTTATTTTTATAGATCGCTAATACAAAAACATTTCGTCGAGTACGAGTAAGGTGTCTGGTGTTGAAATTCAGAAGTGATAGTAAATAAGAGGAGTCAATCTTAAAATGTATAATTTTATGGAGATAAATGAGATCCTGTTGCTTACGGCGACATTCTAATGATGATACATGAAAATGACATAATCTGTCGACGTAAGAAGATAGTCGCCGACTACAACCCGTCCTGAAGCACAATATTCTCATAAATTTCCTTTGTACACTCTCAATCCTGTCTGAGTGTACTTGGTAATTCGGAGACCATATAACTGAACAGTATTCGAGACAGGTCCTAACCAAACTATAATAAAGGTACATTAATGTGGCAGGTTTTTTAAAATGTTGCGTAGCCCTCGCAAAATTACATTATTATCATATAGTACTTACCTAAAATAAATTAATACTTATTTAATTTAAAATAAAAATTAAAAAGCCTATATAGGTAAGCTACCTAATATAAAGCTTCGCACTGTCAGACAGAATTACCTCAACATTTTTCTTGAAAAAATTTAAGCTTGTACGGTTCACTAAAGCACTGATCAAAAATAAACTACAAGGTTTGTTACTACAATATAAACCTAAAAATATTTTTCAGGAAACCCGGCTTGGCTCCTGAGGAGCTAAAACTCCAGCAGACTTGGTATAACAAATGTCGGCATCTACGTGAAAACACGGAATTACCTGAAGTCTACACTAATGGTATCACCCCTGGCCTTAGCATTTGGTCTGCTATCGTTGACATCCCGACGGAGGAAACTTCCAACCCGGCTTCCTCAGCATCTGTGACCACAACAAGCCAAAGGAACTCTTCGCAGTCAATGTCACATAAACACTAGCATCATTTAAATGACTCTGAACGACTGCCGCGGCAGCGAATTAATGATGTTTTGAAGAAATCTGGGAAGGTTAACATAACTTTTACTCAATAAATTGAATCTTAGTTCAATGTTAAGTAGAGTTAGTTTAGAGATAAGTAGAGTAAGTAGAGTTAGTTCTGATACCAGGGAGTCACCGAAAAGAAGGACGTATTTAGATAAACTGAGAATGCAGTACGATCAAAAGAGAATGTGTAATAGGTATTTATTTCTATTGTTACATAGTAATAGTTTTTTCTAGCCCACAGAATTATAAATAACTTATAATACAAATTACTCAAAATCTATGATTTTGAATTTATAAGACAGCTATAAAAATCTGGTTATTATATAGGTCTTACACTCAATATCAATTGGAAGTATTAAATTAATTATTTTACATCCTATCCTAATCCTAACTATTATTATAAATGTGAAAGTGAGTTTGTTTGATTGTTGGTTTGTTTATTTGTTTGTTACCTCTTCACGCTTCATCTACTGAACCAATCTTCCTAAAATTTCGCATACACATAGTTAGAAGTACGGAGAAGGACATAGGATACCTTTCATCCGGTGAAAAAGCACTGTTCCCGTGGAAAATTCACGCGGGCAAAGCCGCGGGCTAAAGCTAGTAGTATATATATTAACTAATTATACAAAAATATATATATGTTATCGCTGAAAATTCTAAGTTTCATGACTTGAAAGCTGATTTTTTTTCTAAATTTTCGGTGCCTTTATAAATTAATTAAGCCGAAAACATGCATTTTTATTAAAAAGTAGGTACACGGTTGAAACCTTACTAAAGATCATAATCTATATCCTGGATTTTTTTCCACTTCGTAATTAAACTCTTATTAGGTGAATTTTTGTGTGAATGTGGGGTACGACATGGCCTTAACCATTTTATTGTAGTTACTCACATAACATGTTTTATTATATTTATATTTGTTTCTTATATTTAAGTCATTGGTCTCATAGATAAAATATTCTTAAATTTAATCCCAATCCCAACTTATACAATTAATGCGAAAGTGAGTTTGTTTCTTACCTCTTCCCGCTTTATTTATTGAACC
This sequence comes from Ephestia elutella, assembly GCA_018467065.1. NCBI lineage: Eukaryota > Metazoa > Arthropoda > Insecta > Lepidoptera > Pyralidae > Ephestia > Ephestia elutella. The sequence goes on from CM031584.1 coordinate 6,681,117, forward strand.
TATCTGAAATTTCGCTTACACATAGATAGTTCGAAGTTCCCATGGGAAACTCACGCGGGCGAAGCCGAGGGCAAAAGCTAGTTTTTAAATAATTAGGAAAGCACACTCAAATAAATAATTTAAGCGAGTTCAACAAAAGGTCAACTTTTTTGCGAAGCTCACAAAACAAATAAAAGCAAAATCACTAAACTAGGTAAATTGTTTTGATTTATAATATTAGAAGGAGTATTATGAATAAAAAAAAATACCTGACAATAAAATCTACGCAAATATTCGTGCTCACGTATTTATTTTTATTAGGTTATAAGAGTCATTTTGTTTCTCTCTCTCTCTCTCAGCCAAAAGACGTCCACTGCTGGACATAGGCCTCTCCCAAGGATTTCCACAACGACCGGTCCTGCGCTGCCGCATCCATGCGCAACCCTCGACCTTCACCATTTTGTTTCCAATACTACTAATTACTCGTACTTAGAACTATTTCGAAGACATTGTTAAAAATATTTTGGTTTAAAAAATTTTTTTTTTCTGTGGTATGATCTATGGCATGAAATTAAAAATTCCAGCTAAACTACTTGCATACATATTTTGAGACTTTGTTACAAAGTTATGCACATTATCTACATATTATTGTGGAAATTACGTTTATTAAAGGTATCTGTTTGACTACGTTCTGCCACAGAACATCACATAATCTGATCTCAAATATCTAACAGTACTTATTCACAGACTGGATCTTCCTCCTCTTAAATTTAGTGGTAAGCGAGTAAGCTTAATCTCGATCTTCTTAATGAAGGTTGAGGCATTATCTGTCATAGTAACCTTATGAAAATACCAAAAACATTTCCGGCAATCTAGGCTTCGGTTAAAACAACATTCCTTCTATTATCAAAGTCAAACTCAAAAGAGTGGTCCTTCGTTGGGACAGCCATCTACTGGAGGGAATCCGAGACCTGTCTAATGAGGGAACTTCTCCTGGTCTGATAATTGTGTTTCTATGAAGCCTAAGATAGCCTATAAAAAGCCTGCCAAGCCTTGGCTCTGATAAGCTCTTCTATATTTATTGACATTGCCTTATCAGATAACATTTCCGTATCACGTAATGTAAAAGTATCTGCTAATTTACAATTTATCAATCAATCAATCAAAATATGTTTATTTGTGTTTCTATGGTCTGAACAGTCTGATAGCCTTATTGCTTTGCAATCTTTTGAAGTTCCAAGACCACAGGATTGATAACCGAAAGACCCTTTAACCTTGTGGGGATTGGATGGGAAAAACGGGATTTGATTTCTGCGTATGAGAACAAATACATACAGTTTGCAAAATAAAATAAAAAGTTTGAGTCTAATGGTTACATGCTTGCTGACAGTAGAACTTCTCTTTCCCAAAAATTATCTCTTTTAGCCAAAGAGAGGAAAGAGATCTTTTATGCTCTCTCTCAGCCGAAAGACGTCCACTGCTGGACAAAGGCCTCCCCAAGGATTTCCATAACGACCGGTCCTGCGCTGCCCGCATCCATGCGCATCCCGCGACCTTCACCAGGTCGTCGATCCACCGAGTGGGACGCCTGCCAACACTACGTTTTCCGGTTCGTGGTCGCCACTCGAGAACTTTTCTGCCCCAACGGCTATCTGTTCTACGAGCTATGTGCCCCGCCCACTGCCACTTAAGTTTCGCGATTCTGCGGGCTATGTCGGTTACTTTAGTTCTCCTACGGATCTCCTCATTTCTGATTCGATCACGCAGGGAAACTCCGAGCATAGCGCGCTCCATCACCCTTTGGGTGACCTTGAGCCTTCTTATGAGGCCCTTTTATGCTACATGTTAAAAATTACTCGTGTCTGGAGCGATTTTGTTATTGCGGCGCCTATTACAATGCAACTCGACTTGGAGAGAATCGATGACGCCCTTATCTATATCCTAATCCTAACTAATATTATAAATGCAAAAGTGAATTTGTTTTGTTACCTCTTCACGCTTCATCTACTGCTCCAATCTTGCTGAAATTTCGCACAGACATAGAAGTACTAAGAAGGACGTAGGGTACCTTTCATCCCGGGAAAAAGCACTGTTCCCGTGGAAAATTTACGCGGGCAAAGCCACGGGCAAAAGCTAGTGGGTATATAGTTTGTTCTACGAGAGCTGCCGACAAACTGTTTCACAGTTTGGCAGAATATGTGAAAACTAATTGTAATAATCCCGTATGAATCGACATACGCAGAACTATTTAAATTTCTAATAAATTAAGCCGAAAATATGTATTATTATTAAAAAGAATATAGTTGAAACCTTAATAAAGATCATAATCTATATCCTGTATTTTTTCCACTTCGTAATTAAACTCTAATTAGGTAAATTTCTTCATGAAAAATTGCAAGTATTTCGAATGTGGGGTACAAGCTCGCCTTAAGAGTTAGAGATCATATTTGAATCAAGATGCACCGGAGAGCATGTACGAAGAGAGTGATGAGTGTAGAGGAAGCAAGAGTGATCTGTAAGGATCGTAGCATGTGGAAATCGCTAGTCTCTGCCTACCCCCACTGGAAAAAGGCGTGATAATATGTATGTATGTAGATGCACCCCGGGGCTTTGCTCCAGTAAGTATTTTGGCATAAAAATTACCTACCCTATGTGCTATTTCCGTTATTTTTATAACCATGTACCGAATTTCATCAAAATCCATCTTATAGATTTCGCATAATTTAATAACAAACGTTCTCACAAACTCCCATGCAAACTTCGCAATTAAAAAAATGGTAGGATTCCAAATTTTCAACCTTCTTTTAAATCAGTTGTTTTCAAAGTAATTCAATTGTATAATGGTCGCTTATCAGCAATAGAGTTAATTGAATTTATTATCTTACCTACTACATCGGGGGTCCAATTCTTATCGATATTAAGTCAAAACTTTGCTCTTGCCACCTTCGCTACATTCAAACTGGTTTGCACCAGCTAGATTATGTTTTGTACAAATACTTTTGTACAAATACTAGATTATGTTTTGTACATAGGGCGAGTGTTTATAGACGAATCGAGTTAATCAAATGTTAGGGCTTTCAATTGCCATTACAAATCGCAGTTTTACAGACTTTGTTCTAGTCAATTCTAAAAGTTCTGTAAATTAAAAGCAAACGGTATCTCGCAGTTTTAAAATAAACAGAAATGACGTTCATTTCTGTCTCTATAATGGTCAAGCATACAAACATACAGAACTGGCTGTTTCTCAGAGCGATCGGCAGATTAATTATTGATGAAAAAAAAACTTAACAAGAGCGAATTTAAAGCTTTTCCGACAATCGCAACTGATTTACAAACTCAAATACCTACGCTTTAAGGTTTATGTAATAAAAACCTTGAAAGAAGAAGAGTATTTCCAACGTTTAAAATATGCAACTTCTTTACCGTAAAATCACATTAAGAACAGATTCAAATTGTTATTAAGCATGTTTTTCTTTGCACTAGGTAATTTCACATTATGTGCACACATTTATTTTTTAAGAGAAGATTAGATTAATAACCTATTTAAAAATAAAATAGTAATAAAATAAAATAGATTAACGACCTATTTAAAAATAAAATTGAAGGTAAGTTGAAGGGAAGAGCCAACTGAAAAAGAAGGCAGGCGTATCGTATGGTATGAAGACGTTTAATGTAAACCCGAGAATAGAGAGGTGTGGCGAATTCTCCACTGACAAGAGCACAGCTCTTAAATATGAAGAAGAAGAAATATTTTGAATCATCGTTACCATCATAATCCTGAAGATAGCTAATCAACTCTGTTCAAATAATGTAATGGACTTCAATAGCTATAAATGTGCTTAAAATAATGATGATTATAATTGATCTAATGAACTGCAGAAGCTATTAACTTTGTATTAAATGTTCCATTTTTCTTTTTTTCAGACGCGGCATGTACCGACTTGACACCGGGCGTAACTACCCATTCTAGGAAAATATTCAATAATGGATAATTATAATAATAAAACTGAAGTTTTTAATAAAGACTTTACAACCTAAAATATCTATGATTCCCATCTTAACTCCTAGTAAGAACATATTTTTTCGTATTCCGAGGGAGGGCCTAGTTGCCTGTAGATCCCTAGGGGACCTATTTCAGGGACTAGTCTCTTCACTTATTTTTATACAATGCCGAAATTTTACCTTAATTTCGATCGAACAAATCAATTATTGCTTAGTTGTGAAAGCAAAACCGGCAGCGGGGAAAAGACCCAAGCTACCCGTTGTCAGGGCTCTAGCGAGAGGAATCTCCTCACAATTCGGGCCATGTCCAAGAGTACCGTCTTCTGGATCTGTCTCTTGACCCAACTCATTATTTATATTCGATATAGGTACATGATTTTCTTCTCTGTAGAGAGGGTATAATACGCAACTAAGGCGGGCCGTAGGCGTCCACAAAAATCTAGCGAAAACACTAGAAGAAGATAAAAAAATTTTGAAATTATCAAGAATGGTGGTTTTTTTTGTAAATGATAAATATGTATGTATATATATTTAATGTCTTTAAACTTTGTGAAAGTGATTTATTATTATTATTATATATTATCTACAAAGAGAAGCTCATTTTCATTGTATGGGAGTATTAATTTAGTAGGAAAACATTCCACGTGATAACCTCGACAAAGCGTAGTACTTATTCAAGAAAAAGAAGCCGTATATTTTATATCTAAAACGATGATATCAAAGTCTAAATTTGGAAATAATCATACTTACTTATCATGGGTGTGATTTCAGTAAGGCGTATGATTGATGATTGTCGTGCGTGTGGTTATCCTCATTATCGCTAATAAGTAGATTACACATCATTAAGTAGCTATTTAGACCACCTGAAACCAACACCTAAAGCCGTGTCTCTGACGTCATTGGTTCTTTAGTACTTACTGCGTAGTTTGAATAAATACCTCAATTTTGATTATTTCTTTTATATTTCCCGTGAGAATTTCGAAATAAAAAGTACCCCAAATTCTAGGTATTTCTAACCATGTGTTATTTCATCAAAATCGTTTTAGATTTTGCATGACGTAGCTAACATGACTCCGCTACTGAATGTCAATCGTCATCTCAAAAAAGCGGCGAAAAATCTCATACTTGGGTCATGTTCTAAGACATCAGCGATACGACCTCCTGCAGCTGATAATAATGGACAATGTCGCTGGAAAGAGAAAGTTCAGAAGACGGAAAAAGTCTTGGTTGCGTAACATCCGAGAGTGGACCGGGATAGCAAATGCTGTTGAGCTGTTTCGCAGAGCTAAGGAGGTCTTGAGCATGTTAATCGCTAACCTTCACTAGTTGGAGAGGCATCTTTAGAAGAAGAAGATCTCAAGAAACAAAAAAGTTTATGAGCAGAGGGACCCCACGGGCCTAAGGATTCCACACCTAAGTTTGAGGGACTCAACCACAGACGCAGCAGCCCATTTTATTTTTGAATGTAAAGTTGGAAAAAAGATGTTCTTAAAAGAAAATCACAAATATTAAGGAAAAAACTTATTTATTTTGCGAACAAAGGCTTAAAAGGCACAATACTTAATACTAATTTATTCATAAACTTGTTACACGTCAATACATAAAAAAAAATCAATACAAATAATAAAATTCACACATGTGAAATAAAGAACATTTTTATAATAAACTAGCTTTCGCCCGCGGCTTCGCCCACGATAACAGTGCTTTTTCCCGGGATGAAAGGTACCCTATGTCCTTCTCCGTACTTCTAACTATGTGTATGCGAAATTTCAAGAAGATTGGTTCAGTAGATAAAGCGTGAAGAGGTAACAAACAAACAAACTCACTTACGCATTTATAATATTAGTTAGGATTATATTAAAATTAGTTTAGTAACAACATTATGGAAAATATAATAAACATACAGTTAGGTATGTATTTATCGAGTTCATGAATTCGTGATACTGTAAAATGTCATACACATACCTTTGCTCGCAAAATAAATCGATAGTTAATCCGTACAATCTATGACGTTATTTTTTCAATCCGATCCTATTAAAATGATAATTAAGTAAGATCTTAAATGTAAGGTTTTATAAGTCTCGCTATAAAAATGGCGAATTTTCATACAAACTTCCAACCCCCTTTTTACCACGTTAGGGGTTGAATTTCCAAAATTCCTTTCTTAGTGCTCACTTACGCTATATAACAAACCTCTATGCAAAATTTCAAGGTACTACGTTCAGCGGTTTCGTCTCTGCGTTGATTTCCCAATCTGTTTTATTTATACGGTTTTACGCCTTTAGGGGTACAACTTTCAAAAACCAATGATTGCATCGTTATATGTTATAAACCAAAAACGTAAATGTAAGGTTTCATATGTCTCGCGTCAAAAATGGCGAAGTTTCATACAAACTTTGAACCCCATTTTTAACCCCTTAGGGGTTGAATTTCCAAAATTCCTTCCTTAGTGCTCACCTATGCTATACAAATACCAGTTCAGTAGTTTCGTCTCTGCGGTCATTAACGATTTTATATATACAGATGACAAAAATTTCATTAACATAATTTCGGGTAAAATTTGTAAAAATCAGTGAGTGCATCGTTATATTATATTAATCAGGACCGTAAAAGATTGTAAATGTAAGGTTTTATAAGTCTGTAAATGTAAGTTTCATCTAAATAAATGTAAGGTTTTATAAGTCTGTAAATGTAAGTTTTATCTAAATTACGCTCAGACGAAGTCGCAGGCAAAAACTATTCTGATATAAATTTCAACTTAACTTTTTGCATTTTTGAGAAACATATTCTTGACAGACAGACAAATAAACAACTCATGGGATGGTTCAAAGTCAAAGTCAATTATTTTTTCACTTCTCATGCTCGGAAAGTGCTTATTTGTGCAGGATATAGGCTGCACAAAATCGAATTTTGTGCACAAGGGCATTAACGTATCTACTCATAAATGTATCTATATTAAGGCAAAGAAAATGAGCCATACAGCCAAACACGATAAAAAGTTCATAGATAGAATTTGTTATTTTATAATATTTACTTTTAATTTATTTGCCTTATGTGTTTTTTAAGACATAAAAGATATTAAAATTTAAATTGAAGTACGGTAGGTTATTTCATTAATTAAAGAAAAATATTATTACAAAATTAATTTAATAGTAGGCTGTATTGGTCTGCAGCCCAAGCCTATCAATGTCGTAAGATTAAAAAAATAAAGCTGCGGGAAACAGCTCTTGTTTTTTCGTGCGTTTATTAATTTCTTCAATTTGATTTATTTCCTCGCAATCGAAGTGAAAAGCAGAGTTTATAACTCGTCCACAAAACGATTTTTATCCTCGACATTACTATCAGCCCTCGCCTTCGGCTCGGGCTGCTAAAAGTCTCGGATGAAAATGATTCGTTTTGTGCACTTGTTGTAAAATCTACTATTATTCATATAGGCTTATAAATAGCACTTATAAATCGTCACATTCTTGTTTTTAGTTAGTTGACGTCATAAAATTACTTAAAGCTAAATTTACTACCGCCTCCAAAGCGCAAGTGGAGAAGAGGCGGCGCAACAAACTCCACTGCTGCATTTTCTCCAAAGACGTCACTTTACAAAGCAACCATTACTCATGAATTTGAGTTTTTTGAGGTACAAACAAGCATCCTTACAAACATTCAATATATGAACTTGAATGTATGAACTTAAAGCTTTAAAAAAAACTAATATAATATTTTGTTATAAATAATATTTTTTACGTAGATAGGATTTACGAAAAATTGCAACCAAAAGCTTTTTAGCCTGCCACGGTTTTCTTCATAATAAGTGATTAATTAGTGATTGGCATAGGAACTAGGAAGATTAGATAATGTCGAACAACAAATTACTTTTCATTCTATTTAGGTATGTTACAGTCTAAACTGATTTTAAGTCAGAACGTTTATTACTAGAAAAATGGGACCAACTTGGGAATAGACTCTTTTGAATAAAAAAATAATTTCGGAAATCAGTCCACCATAGGCGGAGAAATCGGCGAACATACATAAAAAAAACATACATACATCGACACATATAACCTCCTCATTTTTTGGGAAGTCGGTTAAAAAGTTCTACAAGTTGTTTTAAGCCTCTAATTTCAATCACATTCCAGTTTCAGATAATTTGTCAAAGTATTTTCAACAATTTTTACTAACTAGTAGGTTCTTGGAGTTAGGGTAAGTTAGTTTTGTAAGCATAATAGAAGGAACTAAGCGAGCGAGCCTCTTAGCCGTTGTCCTCGGTGAGCGAAAGATCGCTGCAGCGAGGCGTGATGCGATGCGGGTCTACAAGACAATATTACTTGCACCAACGTCCATAATAGGTCACGAGTATACGTAAATACATACATACATAAATTACCAGTGTCAATACTGTCAATTAAGTTAAAAAATTAAATAAATAAAATTCCTAATTCAATTCTAATAAATTGTAATTATTGTATGTTTAATAAAATACTAGCCACGCCCCGGGGCTTCGCTCCCGTGGGAATTTCGGTATAAAAAGTACCCTATGTGCTATTCCCGGTATTTTTCTACCTGTATACCAAATTTCATTGGAATCCGTCCAGTAGATTTTGCGTGATTGAGTAACAAACATCCTCACAAACTCACAGATTCACAAACTCACATACAAACTTTCGCATTTATAATATTATATTATATATTATATTATATTATATTAGGATATTAGGATAAAATATTTTAATTCCTTGTCAATTCATTGGCACTATTTTGAAAAACAAACTATGTTCTAGTTTAATTAATTGTCAAAAAAGGCTATTTTTATTTTATTTTATTTTATTTATACGTAAATACACTTGATATTTTCGCATCGCGTAACAAGGCACTAACTTTCTGCTTTTGACACTTATAGGACAATGGAGGTTTGGCAGTAAAATCGGATTGAACGCCGTGACGGAAAATGGCATGATGCGTCGTGCCACGATGCTCATTTGTTTTGCCGAGCGTTTTTATACTAGTTTTAAATAAGAACATAAACAACGAAAATTATTTTCCCTAGTAATAACGCATTGTGACTAAAATACATGTTGACTGCATCATGTTTTTGCTCATTCTTAGATGTTATTATATCATAATCTTCATCAAAACCTTTAGATAACAAGCCTATTGAAGATTTAAGTATAAATATCCTGAGATATATTTTGGTAATTAGTAACTATAGAAAACATGAAAGTGGTAGCATTGTTATTCGTGGCTTCAATCGGTATGTAATTGATATCACCAAAATCACAATAAAAACTTCTTTTAAAAACAGAAAAAAGCAAAAATCGACTTCACGATGCAACGTCTTCCAAGTTCCAAGCTTTCATAACATTATTATACCATTTTTTTTTGTTCGCCCTGTTTTTTACATAGACATAGGAAAAAAAAAATTCTTTATGTAAAATAATTCATAAAATTAAAAAAAAAAAATCTAGCTCTATGGTTTTTTACCACATCTTGTAATTTCTTGCTCTCTGTTCCGTCTATAATACCTAAAAATCTACAATACGAGTGGTATTGTAGATTTTCAGGTAACTACAAACTAGGTACTGACAAAATTAGTTTGTTCTACGGAATTTTCAACTGGAAAAAAGTAATGATGGGGAGTCTAGAGGGGTGGGGTGAGGAGGCACCGGGAAAAATATGAAAGTGGAAATCGGAGTAGAGCAGTAACCCTTGGTATTGCCTGCGGAAACTACCAGCGCAAACTACAATAGATAGGGGCCAGGCCTACTTACAAATTATTTTTTCGTGCAATTCGCAACTGCAAGAGTAAAATTGCCCTGCACGACGCCCCTATCTCGCATTGTCTAGTTTAGGTATAATTTATAGCGAAATAAATACGTCAAAATTATGTTTAAGAAGTTTATAGTTTCTGACCAAATAGATTCTCTATTTATCAGTATTTAACTTTCAGCCCTCCTCGTAAATGCATCTCCTATCAAGGATGATGTCGAGGCTCCCTATCAACGCTTCATCGAGTTCACCGATGAAGAAGGCCAGACCCACACTATCGACCTAGAAGCCAAGCCCAATATGGAGATCATTGAAGAAATTGAGAGGAATCCGGCCAACAACGCGTACTACCTATTCACCAGGTAACATTTCTGCAAATAATCTTTTTAAAATACATAAAAAAAAGTTAGGTAATATATTAAAACATTGATAAGTACATTGATTGATCAAAGGTTCAACATGATTTATCAAAAATATTAACATAATTACAGACGTAACCAGATTCTATCCCAAACTCTGACCATGAACAACGCAAATTCCATCACCAACTCCAACTTCAACGCAGCAGTACCCACCATCATTATCGTCCATGGCTGGCTCAGCAGCCGACTCACTGAGCCCAACCCAACTGTCAGATCGGCTTATTTGGCCAAGAGCGACGTCAACGTCATTGTGGTAGACTGGAGCCGTCTGGCTATGTCTGACTACGCAACTGCTGCCCTCGGTGTCCCCGCCATGGGCCGTGGAATCGGCCAATTCCTGAGTTTCCTCAACAGCGTCACTGGTGCACCTTTCGAGAACATGCACTTGGTTGGCTTCAGTTTGGGAGCTCACGCTGTTGGTAACGCTGGAAGGGAAATCGGAGGACGTGCTGCCCGTGTCACTGGTAAGTTAATATAGCTTACGTTATTCCATGAAATTTTGATACCACTTGAATTCTCTATTGGCTATTTATTTATGAATGTGAAATATAAACATTTAGATTTATCTTAAAAATACCTTTTTACACAGGCTTGGATCCCGCTGGACCTCTATGGAACTACAACACAAACAGGCTCCGTGCTAGCGACGGTATCTACGTCGAAGCTATCCACACCGACGGAGGTCTAGGTGGTCTTGGTATCGGATCAGCTGTCGCTGACGCTGACTTCTTCCCCAACGGAGGAAACTCCCAACCTGGCTGCCTGCTCAGTCTCTGCAACCATAACAGAGCCTGGGAACTCTTTGCTGCCACTGTCACGCACAACCATCTCGTTGGCAATGAATGCACATCCTCCACTCAAATTACATGGAATACCTGCCGTGGACAACAATTGCGCATGGGCAACGATGATCTGAGGAAAACTGGGTAAGTCAATTCAAAAACTTATTTACTGTAATATCATTTTTTGTAAAAAATTTACTATATTTTATGTAAATTTAATCATCTGTATCCAACGCACTATGCGATTTAAATTCTATCAGTTTTTGTTATTTTTGTTAATTGTCAGCTTGTCATTCAAAACTATTTCAAACCATTCGAAACTAACTTCACTACATATATGTACATTTGTCAAAGAGACCGGAGTGAACTTGTTTTAAGCCCAACCCAAGTTTAGATTCTAATCGGACTGTAGAGTTTATTCTTTCATTTCAGGTATCTATTGCAGTTTTTATTAATGGTACATAGTAAATCCATTTTACTGCAGTCTCTGTTTACTCCTTATGAAATGTTAATTTTTTTTTTTTTTTTCAGACGCGGCATGTACCGACTTGACACTGGGCGTAACTACCCATACTAGGAGACGATTCAACGATCGAAATTTATATAAAAAAGCTGAAATTATAAATAAAACCTTTACAATCTAAAATATCTTTGATTCCCAATATTCCCATCAGATATTACATTATAAGTTGTTAAAAAATATCCTTATAAGTTGTTAAACAATATAAGAATATTTGTGTATATAATATAGATTAGATAACTTTCCAACTGAAAATCGCTTGGACTAAGAATTAGGAATTCAATGCTTGCAAATATTTACTCTGCGTTTGTCAGGGCTCTTTAATTTTGCTCCACATTTTTTGTTTCATTAAATATGAGAAGACAGTAAGCCTAGTCTAACGTTAAATACTTAAGAAAAATATTTCTTATCTTTTATTATTCTGGAAAACTTTCAAAAATTAGATTTGAAACTTTTGCCTTCAAATATTCCAGCTACAGATTTCACCAGATATCAGACCCTACAAGTAATCCTAACTAATATTATAAATGCGAAAGTGAGTTTTTTTTTATATAACACTAGCGGCCCGCCCCGGCTTCGCTCGGGTGGACAATATATTTGTTTTTAGGGTTCCGTACCTCAAAAGGCAAAAACGGAACCCTTATAAGATCACTTTGTTGTCCGTCTGTCTGTCACACTTTTTTTCTCAGGAACGCTTAAAGGTATCAAGTTGAAATTAATACCGAATACTCGGATCCACGGTCTCTTTCAGCAAAAAAAATAACCAAAATTATACGTCAACGCGATCAGGAGATATATAGCCTTGTGACCACTCATAGCGGAGCGAGCGAAGCGAGCGGAGCTTCAAACTGCTGCTGATTTATTAAATGGACCACGGGCTGCCGGGCATTATAATACGGACCGGTCTAAGTAATTAAAATATTAAAATTTATCAAATAGCCCGATGCTCTTGGGAACTATTCATAAGCCCGGTCCTTATTAATACGGCTCTGTTAATCAAGTTGCCCGTAAAGTACTTATATTAAATCTGTGCCGTAACATAAATATGGTGTTGTAAGTCTAAAAAAAGTGTTACAAACTTATTTTTGCGCTCGATGCAGTATGACAACAAACTACAAACAACAAACTACAAAGAACTACAAAGTTAAGTTTGTTTTTGAAATTAGTTGGTCTTTTAGTTAGAGCTATCATGTGAGATAATATGTGAATGAATATGATATTTACATTATTACCTCCTAAAATAATTAGATACGAAAATGCGCCCGCAGTACTTATTTATATAGGTACCTACTGCGCCTAGCGTCTTTGCGAGTGCAAGGTGGTTACGCGGCGCATTGGATAACTCATAGTATTTCGTAAACTATTGATCCAAATTACATGCAGAAAAAAGCAAATATTAAATATATTAAGTACTTGTGATGATAGACTTGTTTAATTTGATAAGGATTAATAAACTGTGGTTATTATCACCAGTTAAATAACACCTAAGGATTTTAATTATTTTTAAAACATAAAAGTGGTTATTGTTGCTGAAATATAAAAGCTAGATATATGCTATCGCGGACTTTTTTGTAGACCTATTATAGATACACAATTCTTCCATACATGGTTTTGATACATCTCTTAGGGATTGGACGGCGTTTTCGATGAAAGCTGCCGGGCGGCTAAATTTTTTCCGACTTCCTTAACAATTATCGTCATATTTCAACAAATATACACAAAACCTAAACAAATTATACACTAAAACCTTCCTCTTGAATCACTCTATCTATTAAAAAAACCGCATCAAAATCCGTTGCGCAGTTTCAAAGATTTAAGCATACAAAGGGACATAGGGACAGAGAAAGCGACTTTGTTTTATACTATGTAGTGATAGTGATAGTGATGATAGTGATAGTGATGATGTAGTGATAGTGATAGTGATAGTGATGATGATGTAGTGACGATAGGGCGGTAAACGAGCAAGCGGGTCACCTGATGGTAAGCGATCACCGCTGCCCATGGACTGCTGCAACACCAGGGGTATTACAAGAGTGTTGCCGGCCTTTCAAGAAGACGTAGACTCGTTTTTTGAAGGTTCCAATGTCGTATCGGTTCGGAAACACCGCCGCAGGAAGTTGTTTGTTGGTTTGTTTGTTAGTTTGTTACCTCTTCACGCTTCATCTACTGAATCAATCTTCCTGAAATTTCGCATACACATAGCTGGAAGTACGTTGAAGGACATAGGGTACCTTTCATCCCGGTAAAAAGCACAGTTCCCATGGGAAATTCACGCGGGCAAAGCCGCGGACAAAAGCGAGTACTATAATATAAAGAGTTTTATATTATTTGACTGTACTTGAGTTTTTAAGACCATAAAGTTAGAAGAAATCAAAGAAATATTTTTTTTAAAGAGTATTTAAGTCGTGGGAGAAATGTTTTAATTTTTTTTTGTGTCAATGGAACAGCCCATAAAGTTAGATGAAATTAGATGACATAATAAAATTATAATACAGTGCGACAAGGATCTTTTTGCATGTGAGTGAGGGCGCCACCTACGTTTTAAATAAGAAATTTAAATAGTTTAGAAATTAGTTCCATTTTCTACCACGTGCAAAAAGATCCTTGTCGCACATTGAAGTGATTGGCACAGCCGACATTCGCACATCATAACCAGATGACCGGACATATTTCTGACTGTGATGTGCAGTTCTGAGTTCTCATTTTTAATTGTATTATATCCTCTTCTCGAGATATTAATGAATCATTTAATCGTACTTTTTATTTATGAACTCTATAGAACTCAATAAATCCGATTAAAAAACTCCTTATAACAAAACTACATGTCGCGTGGGGCACGAGGTGCAAGCACCTCGCGTGCTATGCTGGGGCATTAAAACCGCCCAGTTGCGAATTGGTTGAAAAAAAATTTGGAGGTAGCAAAATTGTCGGTTGGGATTAGGTGAAGAGCCGAAAGGCTTCTCTGGCTTTTCCTCTTTGCTATGAAGATGTAGCTTGGCCTGCTGCGGCCTCGCTGGCGGCGCATATAAATGTTTGGAGAAAAAAGTCGAAATTAAAAACACTTCTTAGTCCTCTACTATATTATCTACTAGCTGTTGCCCGCGGCCTCTCCCGCGTGAGTTTCGTTTAGATGAAAAGTCTTTTTGTGTTCCAAACTGTAGTAACTTAAACTCCAGTACTTAAAATTTCAGCCATTTGGTTATCCCGTGTCCCGCGGGAAAATATTAGGTACTCGAAGTATGGTCGCGGTGTTAAAATGAATCAAAAGCTGTGATCAAAAGTGATATTTCATTCAATAAACGATCTTCGTCTGCTCGTTATCTACAATTTCCCGTGTACTACAACTCCCACCCCGAGTCCCTCTTTGTCCTATCCCGTGTCCTGTCTATTTATACGTCAGTAGAAAATGCTCATCAGGTTGATCAACTTTTACTAAGGCGCCATTTCCATATATGTAATAGTGTAGCTGGTCTCTTGGAATTCTTCATCAGATGATATGATCTTCGATTTTTTTACGTCAACAGAAAATGCTTTTGTTAACAAAAGAAATATGGACATGCTGCCTTAAGGCACCATGTCCATATTTCCTATAGTTTAACTGTTCTGTTTTGGTTCTTCATCAGGTGTTCCAGTTTTCAAATCAACTATAGCCTAAATATTGCCCAGGCTTAATAGCTATACAACAAAAAAGTTTCATTCAAATCGGTTCAGTACTCTCGAAGATTAGCGTGATCATACATACAGACAGACAGACAAGCAATTCAAAAAATATTTTTTTGCGTTCTATTATTCTTTTTAAGTGTCCCTCTATCCATTTCAGTCAAAAATACGAAATGTACATACAAAACATTTTTACTGTTTTATTATATGTATAGATGACGGCAACCCCGTTTGAGTCCGTTTTTCCCCCTGAAATCTCCAGTCAAGTTTGTATGAGAAATACACTTCCCATCATTACTTTTTCAAGTTTCAAATCAAGCTTATCAGAAGCAGTGAGCTTGCGGCAGGCAGGGGCAAGCGGGCGGGCGCAGGAACGACAATGATAATGCGATGGACAGCGGAAGGATGACTCACCGACTCGGCCAAGATTAATGTCGATAACTTTTTTAAATATTTGCGAATTATTGTTGATTGATTTATTTCCACAATTATATTTATTTAGTTAAGCTACTTATAAGGTTATAGCGTTAGAAACTTCTAAAAATTCCATAATGCGAACATTACACACTGCATACCTTAAATAAGGTCATCTACATTATACTAGATCAATTTAATATATACACAGATATGTATATCACATATATCGTAATCAGCAAATAGAATATTGGACACAAATACTGAACCAGTGGTTACGATCATCTAAAAATTAACTGATAGATAAACATAAATACACTTTGATATTTTAGTAAGAAAGTTAAAATTAGAAAAAAAAAATCATGAAAGAAGAAGAATATTTAAAAAAAAAAAAGGCACTGTCCGTCCACTCCACGAGAAACGTCATGAACAATCTTGATGGACAATGCGTGCCATGCCAATAGATAAAATAGATACTTCGAGCTTGAATTAAAGCTTTGTACTGTTTCTTAAAATAACATGATAAATTTCCATCAAGAAGATTAGATAATGTCGGAAATTCCGTATAATTTATTTTACTTACATATAAGGGCTCATACAGACGAGCAGCACTTGCTGTCGACATAAACATTGCTAAATACAGCTAACGACTGAGCCAGCAGCAGCTGTCAATATCTATTGAACAGAAAAAAACTAGCATTGGCATCTGCTAATGATCTGTTTTGTTACTATAGCTTTACTGACAGTTCGTAATTCCAAATGCACTTTTGCCTCACTTGAAGCAATTGATAGGTCAATATCGATATCATTGTCAGACAACATGAATGAATCAGTGTAGATGATATTAGAGTAGATATAAATTAATATAGATATATAATTATTTGAAATACAAATATATATATTATAACAGACGTACCTAATAATAACTACTTGTTAGGTGTGCGCGCTCGGACTCCTTGAAGTCGAGTTACAAAACAACTCGCGCGCAGCACACATAACTGCAGCCATCGCCACTGGTCAATAGTGCTGCCAACGCATCGAGAGCAAGTATTGGCCAAAGGCGACAACTGCAGTTACCTTTGTCGACGGCAATTTGCTGTCAACAGGAGTTGCCTCGTTGACAGCAAATTGCTACTCGTGTGTTGAGCGCCTAAGTATCTATTCATCAAATTAGTACTATCATCATCAGAATCATCCGATAACGTGGATTAATTACAAATAGGTACAATTGAAATGTATAAAAAGCCCGAGTAATATTTTAATAATTAGTTACGACTGCAAAATGAAAGTTGTAGGATTACTTCTTGTGGTTTCGGCTGGTAAGTATTTCCACCATCGACATATAATTTGAATATTTTTAAGACTATATAGTGTTAATCTACCCGAAAAATCTTTCAATTTGTGCTTTAGTGCTTCCATCTAATATAAATAAAATTCCTTAGGTACTAGAAAAATATTTTTAAAAGTACAAATGCTACTAAACGGTTATGCTAACGCATACGATGTAAGGTTTATTTTATACATATTTTTCAACCTACCATAAAGTTTATTGTACTATAATATTATTTTAAGACAACAATTTTACTAAATTTATTTGTAATTTCGTAAAAAACTTTCAGCCCTCCTCGTAAATGCATCTCCTATCAAGGATGATGTCGAGGCTCCCTATCAACGCTTCATCGAGTTCACCGATGAAGCAGGCCAGACCCACACCATCGACCTAGAAGCCGAGCCCAACATGGAGATCGTTGAAGAAATTGAGAGGAATCCTGCCAACAACGCGTATTACCTTTTCACCAGGTAATATTTCTACGAAAAAAAATTCTACTGTTCATTTCAAGTAACGTAAGATATCCATAAAGATTTAGTGGTTAGCTGCTTCACAATTTATAATAGCTGGTAAAACAGAGTAGTCTAGATATTGTAGGACAGTATTTGGTTTGGTAAGATATTGTAAGGTAGTAACAAGATATTGATAGTATCATGCTGTTTTCTCTAACTTACTCATATCAGGGTAACTCTATAACGATTTATAAGTTCAGCATATTTTTATTTAAAATATTCATATTATTACAGACGTAACCAGATCCTATCCCAGACTCTGACCATGAACAACGCGAATTCCATCAACAACTCTAACTTCAACGCAGCATTACCTACAATCGTCATCGTCCATGGCTGGATGAGCAGCCGACTAACTGAACCTAACCCATCTGTCAGATCGGCTTACTTGGGCAGGAGCGACGTCAATGTCATTGTGGTAGACTGGAGCCGTCTGGCTCTGTCCGACTACGCAACTGCTGCCCGTGGTGTCCCCGCCATGGGCCGTGGAATTGGACAATTCCTGAGGTTCCTCAACAGCGTCACTGGTGCACCTTTCTCGAATATGCACTTGGTTGGCTTCAGCTTGGGAGCTCACGCTGTTGGTAACGCTGGAAGGGAACTCGGAGGACAAGTTGCCCGTGTCACTGGTAAGTTAATATAGCTAAGGTTATTCCATGAATTTTGATACCACTTGACGTCTCGTCTATAGGGTTTGCTATGTATTGATAAATAAGTTACCCAGGACAATTATTTTTATGACTTAATAGGACTATACCCAACTTATAAGAAAAAGTCCTTAAAAATACACAATACAAGAAATGAGAGACAGCATTAATCTTAATAAATACCTAAAATACCTGTATAAGAAATTCCTTATGCATTTAACAATTTCTATATTTAAAAGAGTAGGTAACAAAAATCCTTATAAAAGAAATTTAGTATTAATCCATACTAATATTATAAATGCGAAAGTTTGGATGTGAGTTTGTGAGTTTGTGAATTTGTGAGTTTGTGAGTTTGTGAGGATGTTTGTAACTCAATCACTCAAAATCTACTGGACGGATTTCGATGAAATTTGGTACAGAGGTAGATAATGATCTGGAATAGCACATAGGCTACTTTTTATCCCGGGAAAAAGCACTGTTCCCGTGGGAAATTCACGCGGGCGAAGCCGCGGGCAAAAGCTAGTCTAAGATATATTTTTTACACAGGTCTGGACCCCGCTGGTCCTCTATGGAACTACAGCGCCAACAGGCTCAGCCGTACCGACGGTGTCTACGTCGAAGCTATCCACACCGACGGAGGTCTAGGTGGTCTTGGTATCGGATCAGCTGTCGCTGACGTTGACTTCTTCCCCAACGGAGGAAACTCCCAACCCGGCTGCCTGCTCAATCTCTGCAACCACAACAGGGCATGGGAACTCTTTGCAGCCACTGTCACATACAACCATCTTATTGGCAATGAGTGCACAACCAATCTTCAAATTACATTGAATACCTGCCGTGGACAAACACTGCGTATGGGCAACGATGACTTAAGAAAAACTGGGTAAGTAAATTAAAAAAATGGTACTTACTATTTTAACTGTTTAAACATTTATTGTAAAAATTATTACTATTTAGTCCAGATTCAAATTGTTACTGATAAAATTATTTTTTCAGCGATTCATCATCACCGTCATATTGACGATAGCTAATAAAATCGTTCCAATCTTGTGAATTTTAAGTAGAGTTATTTTTTTAATCAATATTAACAACTTTATCATTAACCATTAACCATTAACATAATTTTAGAATAATGATGATGATATAACTCGTAGATCTATTTTACTGCAAAAAGTAGGTTATAAGAAATGTTACATTTTTGCTTTCTTTTTTGCAGACGCGGCATGTACCGACTTAACACTGGACGTAACTACCCATACTAGGAGGGGATTCAATGATCGATAAATAAAGCTGAAGTTATAAATAAAACCTTTACAAGTTGAAATATCTTTGATTCCTGTCTTATGCTCCTTTTGTAAATGTGTTTTTAGAAAATGAAGAAAATGTCCTAGCGAACTTGATAAACAGTAAAAGCATATAATCTGCTAATAATTTTACATGCTGATATTGTTAAGTAAGAGATAATTTTCTTACTGAAAATCACTAGGACTTGGAATAAATAATTCAATGCTCAAAGTTCCTACTTTGTGTTTCTCAGGGCTCTTATCTTATCCTAACACGCGGGTCCGAGGTCCGGAAGTACTTCAAACCTTGGGTTGTTTTTGTACTTACCCCAATGCCTTACTCACCCGCATCGGGAATTCTGAAAAAGGACTATATGACCTTCAGAATGTCACCTGTTGCGAAGTGCCTATAGTCCTCCATGGCCGGATATGCTGATCCCAGGAGATCCAGTCGCTTGTTTGCCAACGAGTCACAATAACACAAAATGTGTTTCATGGACTGCTCTGTTTCTTCACAGGCCCTGCACAGAGGGCTGCTGACAAGTTTCAATTTGTAGAGGTGACTGCGATTTTCAATGTGTCTAGTCAAGGCCCCAATCAGAATTCTTGTCTGTATTCTGCTATACTTGCAGATTTCTTTGAACCACCTGGTGTTGCTTTCACCAAGCGTTGCATTTTGAGTGTGTAAGTCCATCCTGTGCATTCCATTCGGAACTGTGTCTATCTTTGACATATGCGTTAAGTATTCCGTAGTTATCATCCCATATGACAGCCTTACAAAGGGTTGAGGTCCTATTAAAGACTCACTAGAACCCTTTTCATTCAAGCATTCTCGTTCCCCTCAACCCTGGCACCCAAACCAGCCAAAGTCTGTTGTGCCTGCCTAAATTGTTTATGGACCTTATGCAGTCAGAGACCAGTCCAGAGCTAACCCTACTAGAGTCGAGAACAGCGAGTTCAGATTGGCTGTTGCTAAAGATGTAAATCGTGCGATTTTCTTGTCCTTCCTCTAGCGCAGACAGTGATTGTATACACTTCCGCCTGAAAGACGGTCGAAAATTGTCTCATGCTCTGATACAGTTGTCTGTCCGTCGAAAAGATGCCTGCTCCTGTTCCTTGGTTGGTTTTAGATCCACCTGTATACCAGATTAGGCAGTCTTTCTCTTGAGGTTTAAATTCTCCTTTTCATTCATCCCTTGTTGGGATATATGTCTTATAGTTTTTTTTGAAGTTATACCTAGGGAGAATCTTATCACTACCCATGTGTAACATCCTTTCGAGATTCTGTGGTACCTCCAGTAGTAGATGTCTAGTCCTTGGCGCATGCCTGTTCCACAATTTAGATACAGATTGTCTGTAGAGGGCTTTACTGTCTTCACCTTTGATGTGCACCGCTACCGGTGGCAGTCCGAGTATTAATTCCAAGGCCGCTATCGAAAACGTCCCCGAGATTGCACAACAGGCTATTCGTTGCAGTTTCCTAAGAGTATCCATACACCTCACCTGTTCGACCTTCGGTCAAGATTGGTCTAATCATCATTTCATACAGTCAACGTACAATGTACTTACGGTTTGAGGCCCCATGTTTTGCCATAGGTGTTTCGGCACATACCAGACACCCTTGTGGCCTTAGTTTTTATATTATTAACATGAGTATTCCAAGTCAGTTCTTTATCTAGTGTGACTCAGGGCTCTTAATTTGAACGTTGTTATTTAGGCTATGCTGATGTGGTTTACCTCGATCCCACTGAGGAGCTTCTTGACAAACTCAAATGCCTACTAAATATATGCATTATATTCTTCTTCATTATGTTCTTCTCCGAAAACATGACCATTTATTGGAGTAACGTAATAGCTTAACTGGCCAATAAATATTATATATCTAATATTCATCGAAACATCCACATTTATTCTCTCTTTCGCAATGTTCTTTTTAATTTCACGTCCCCAAATTACCTCCAATCCGAATTATCCAACTGACAATTAATAATCGTTTATGTGATTCTAAAGGCCCTGTGTTAAATAGTACTACTAGTTCATCCCAAACGTGTTTACAATCATTTGCAGTTTTTGCAGCTAAGCGTTGGAATACACTCCAAAAGATATTAAAATGGCACCTGCCCTATCCGCTTAAACATTCATAATTATGTATTATATATTATCCTAATCCTAACTAATAATATTATAAATGCGAAAGTGAGTTTGTTTGTTTGTTTGTTACCTCTTCACGCTTTATCTACTGAACCAATCTTCCTGAAATTTTGTATACACATAGCTGGAAGTACGGAGAAGGACATAGGCTACCTTTCATCCCGGGAAAAAGCACTGTTCCCGTGGGAAATTCACGCGGGTGAAGCGCGGGCGAAAGCTAGTACTTTATATATTACTACCTTTCGCCCGAAACAAATAAATAAACAAACTAACTCACTTTTGCATTTATACCCTTTTCGCGTCGTGGTATTATGATTTTTTTAAAGCTAGTATATAATAACTAATATTTCTTTTCCCTTATGTTCTACTAGCTGTTGCCCGCGGCTTTGCCCGCGTGAGTTTCGCTTAGATGAAAAATCTTTTTGTGTTCCAAACTGTAGTAACCTAAACTCCAGTATTCAAAATTTCAGCCATTTGGTTATCCCGTGTCCCGCTGGAATATATTAGGTACTCGTGATATTTCATTCAATAAATGATCTTCGTCTGCTCGTTATCTACAATTTCCCGTGTACCACCACTACCAACCCGAGTCCCCTTTTTGACCTATCCCGTGTCCTGTCTATTTATACGTCAGTAGAAAATTCTCATCTGGTTGAACGACTTTTGCTAAGGCCCCATTTCCATTTATTTTATAAAGTAGCTGGTCTCTTGGAGTTCTTCATCAGATGTTCCATAATCTTCAATTTTAATACGTCAGCAGAAAATGCTCATCAGTTTGAACGACTTTTTCTAAGGCGCCATTTCCATATATGTAATAGTGTAGCTTGTCTCCTGGAATTCTTCATCAGATGATCCTGATCTTCGATTTTTATACGTTAACAGAAAATGCTCGTCAGATTGATAAACTTTTGCAAAGGTACCATTTAGTTTAGTTGTTCTGTTAAGGTTCTTCATCAGGTGATCCAGTTTTCATAATCAATTATAGCCTATAAGTTGCCCAGGCTTAATAGCTATACAACAAAAAAAGTTTCATTCAAATCCGTCCAGTAGTTTTTGCGTGAAACGCGTACATAAAGTCCATTTATTCATAATTGTCCTAGTATGTAAACAATCTTACAATGTCTTTTTATAATTTTACAACAATATAAATTAAAATAGACTTTTTAGGAAATTACTTTCGTGGTTAATAAATGTTTTACTTTAGAATGTTTAGGTTTGAACTAATATTTGATTTATTTTCAACAAAATTCAAGAAAAAGTACTGTTAAGATTGTTTACATAATAGGACAATTATTAATAAATGGACCATACATACATACAGACAGACAGATAGACAAGAAATTCCAATTTTTTTTTTGCTTTTTATTATTCTTTTTAAGTGTCCCTCTATTAATTTCAGTCAAAAATACTAAATGTACAGACAAAATATTTTTACTGTTTTATTAAGTACCTATATGTATAGATTTGTACGTACTTACTTAGTTCAAAAGTAAGTATGTAAGTAAAGAATAAATGGGTAGCGTTTATGACATAACTGGTGCAAGTCATATTTGCCTAACTGGTACGGTTTACTGTTGCTGTCAAAATAAGACGGTGCAACCCAATGTTACACCAATAAAAACTAATTTTGAGAATCGTCAAAATGAGTTTTTGTTATCTATCTATCTATGCATATAATAAAACAGTAAAAATATTTTGTCTGTACATTTTGTATTTTTGACTGAAATGGATAGAGGGACACAAAAAGAATAATAGAAAAAAAAAAATTTTGGAATTTCTTGTTTGTCTGTCTGTCTGTCTGTCTGTATGTATGTACGCGTTTCACGCAAAAACTACTAGACGGATTTGAATAAAACTTTTTTTGTTGTATAGCTATTAAGCCTGGGCAACATATAGGCTATAATTTATTTTGAAAACTGGAACACCTAATGAAGAACCATAACAGAACAGCTAAACTATAAGGCATATAGAAATGGTACCTTTGCAAAAGTTTTTTAATCTGACGAGCATTTTCTGTTGACGTATAAAAATTGAAGATCAGGAACATCTTTTTATTTATTTTTATTTTTTATTTATTTATTAATTCTCTTACCCTACGATTACAGTTTTACCCAATTCGATACAGTAGGTAGTTAATTACAATTATCATTCATTATTTGCTACATTATAACATAATTCATACAGCATTGCCTTTGTGAATTCATTCAATGTGCAGCTAAATAGATCTGATGAAGAACTCCAAGAGACCAGCTACAATATAACATATGGAAATGGCTCCTAAGCAAAAGTCATTCAACCTGATGAGCATTTTCTGCTGACGTATAAAAATTGAAGATCTGGAACATCTGATGAAGAACTCCAAGAGTTCAGCTACGCTATAAGATATATGGAAATGGCGCCTTAGTGAAAATCATTCAATCTGATGAGCATTTTCTGCTGAACTACAGTTTGAAACACAAAAAATTTTTCATCTAAGCTAAACAGAGACATAAGATTCCCCTCAACATCCTTGTAAGAATTGAGTATATTTTCTTTACTTTCCATTAATATAAGTTAAGTTAGGAAACTTCTTTACAAAACTCGTATATTAAAATCAAACGATATGTTTCAGGTAGTATAGGTATGTAGTAAAGCTTTTATTTGTAAATTATAAGATCGATCATCCAGTCTTCCTAGTAAGGATATCTCCTGCCAGTATCAAGTCGGTACATGCCGCGTCTGAAAAAAAAGATATTGTCATTAATTTTTATACGGATAAAGTATAAGTAGTCTGTAGTAGTATTTTCTGTCGAAAATTGAGTCTACCGAAAACATGCAAGAACGACTATTATGACTATACCGTGCAAAATATTATAATGAAATATGTAAAATTATAATATGATTCTGAAGTATAGAAGAAATATTACCCCTGCTTGATAAATTGATAAACTTTATGATGATTATTAATTTTTCTATTTTTAAGGAACTTGTCTTTCTAAATATAAAAAATAATTATAGCATAGAACTAATTTCACTTATGTTAAAAAAATACCTACTTATGCGTAACGTATTTTGTAATATTGGCTTACCCAGTTTTCCTTAAGTCATCGTTGCCCATGCGCAATTGTTGCCCACGACAGGTATTCCATGTAATTTGAGTTGAGGATGTGCATTCATTGCCAACTAGATGGTTGTACGTGACAGTAGCGGCAAAGAGTTCCCACGCTCTGTTGTGGTTGCAGAGATTGAGCAGGCAGCCGGGTTGGGAGTTTCCTCCGTTGGGGAAGAAGTCAACGTCAGCGACAGCCGATCCGATACCAAGACCACCTAGACCTCCGTCGGTGTGGATAGCTTCGACGTAGACACCATCGCTAGCGCGGAGCCTGTTGGCGCTGTAGTTCCATAGAGGACCAGCGGGGTCCAATCCTGTGTAAAAAGGGTCTTTTTTAGAGAAATACTAAGTGTTATTAACATTTTTGGTATTGCGTATGACTGATAAGTAAAAAAATACGATTTCTGGGTGGCTCTCTATCAGTATCTAATAGTATGTACATAACCAAAACTCTAGAGTAATTCAAATTGAATCAAAAATTTATGAAATTACGTCAGCCATATTAACTTACCAGTGACACGGGCAACTTGTCCTCCGAGTTCCCTTCCAGCGTTACCAACAGCGTGAGCTCCCAAGCTGAAGCCAACCAAGTGCATATTCGAGAAAGGTGCACCAGTGACGCTGTTGAGGAACCTCAGGAATTGTCCAATTCCACGGCCCATGGCGGGGACACCAAGGGCAGCAGTTGCGTAGTCGGACAGAGCCAGACGGCTCCAGTCTACCACAATGACGTTGACATCGCTCTTGGCCAAGTAAGCTGATCTGACAGTTGGGTTGGGCTCAGTGAGTCGGCTGCTCATCCAGCCATGGACGATGATGATGGTGGGTAATGCCGCGTTGAAGTTGGAGTTGGTGATGGAATTTGCGTTGTTCATGGTAAGAGTTTGGGACAGGATTTGATTACGTCTGAAATTATATATTTTTTTTATAAATCATGTTGAACTTATTTTAATAATTTAATGAATACCTATTATTTGTAGAAAATGTTACCTAGTGAAAAGGTAGTACGCGTTGTTGGCAGGATTCCTCTCAATTTCTTCAACGATCTCCATGTTGGGCTCGGCTTCTAGGTCGATGGTGTGGGTCTGGCCTGCTTCATCGGTGAACTCGATGAAGCGTTGATACGGAACCTCGACATCATCCTTGATAGGAGATGCATTTACGAGGAGGGCTGAAAGTTAATACCAATAAATTGAGACTCTATTTGGCTATTGCCCAATCGATAATGGCTAAATGAGAGACTTTTTCAGCCATTAATAGTACTTATAAAAGTAGATCAAAGAATTAAAAAAGAAGATGCTTAATGTTCGGAAGCCATTTTGCATCAAAAAGTCATTATTTTATATTTATTTATTTGCTAATTTGGTCTATTGGTCTATTTTTATTTTTTACTAGCTTTTGCCCGCGGCTTCCACCGCGTGAATTTCCCACTGGAACAGTGCTTTTTCCCGGGATGAAAGGTACCCTTTGACCTTCTTCGTACTTCTATGTGTATGCAAAATTTCAGGAAGATTTGATCAATAGATGAAGCGTGAAGAGGTAACAAACAAACAAATAAATAAACAAACTTACTTTCGCATTTATAATATTGGTTAGGATTTGGATTATTTCATTTTTCCATTGTTTTCTATAAACACAAATTTTGTTTTGGTTACCTATTGGTAATTATTGGTAATGAAATACATACCAACTGAAGCCACGAATAATAATGCTACCACTTTCATTTTTGCTGTAGTAACTAATTATCAAAATAATTCTCGGGCTTTTTATACTAAAAAATTGAATAAGTTCGTTATCGAAAGATTTTGATGAAGATTATGATATTATTATATCATCAAATTATAAACAAAGATACCTATGCTGCAGTCAATACGCGTTTTAGTTAGAACGCGTTTTACTCGTGAATACTAATTTCTGTTCTATAAATACTTTATTTTACAACTATAGTTATATTTTTATCTAAATCCTAACTAATAATATAAATGCGAAAGTGAGTTTGTTTGTAACCTTTTCACACTTTATCTACTGAACCGATCGTCATAAAATTTTGCACACACATAGTCAGGGGTACAGAGAAGGACATAGGCTATCAAAATTTTTTCACCATATCTTATTTCTATATGAGAGTACTTTAGTACTAATATTGCATCTGAGATGCTCAAAATCCATAAAAAATAAAAATAGACATAGGCTATCATTTATCCCGGAAAAATTTATTCCCGAGGGATCAACATAAGCGCGGGCGGAGCCGCGTGCAAAAGCTGGATTAAATAAAATTATGAATATTTTGTCAACCTTGAAATTCAGTTCAGAATATCTTGCGAACCTAGAATTACTCGTAACTTGCAGAACTCTTTGCTATGTAATAAGCATTCTGACTTAAAATGAGTTTTGACTGTAACCTAAGTAAAATGAATCGTAATTTGTTTTCCGACTTTATCTAATCTTCCTACATGCCAATCACAAATAAATCACGTAATTTGAAGAAAACATAGCTACAAGCTTAGCCTTATAAGCTTTTCATTGAAGTTTTGACGTACATACGTAAAAAATATTATGCCGCTGGATAGTCAAATAATTTTGAAAATTCTGAGTGTTATCTAAAACTGGAAGTCCCGAATCAAAGAATACCCATAGCATTGCATAGAGGAAACGTAGCTAGTGTAGGTGCTAGGTAGAATGGTAGATATTTGGCTAAGCGACAATTCGGGCAACAAATAACTCGGCTATGGCCGACATTTTCGATTTTCGCAGTGTGCAATTATTTCTACTCCATAGTAGTAACTTGAGAGTTTCAATTATCTCTGTTAGTCTAATACCATCATTAGGCTAACAGAGATATTTAAAACTCTCAAGTTCACCTGTATCTACTTGAATATAAGTAATGTACCTACATGACTCAGATTGGTTAACAAACTCACTGGGAGTGTCCGAACTGACCATAGACAGACGTCCCAATGTTAGATCAACACTTTTTTTGCAACATTTACAGAAAATAACATTCAAAGTAGTGGCAAAAATTAAATACATAAATGAGCATGTAAGATATGTTAGCATTAACATAAAAAATATAATAGACTGAATTTTTAATCTCTACACCGTTTATCTAGATTTAATAGTATTTGGAAAAATTGTAAATTAATTACGATTATTTTGACGACATTGATATACAAACAAATAATAATTAATCTAACACTGGTGGTCCGATTTAGATAAAACTTGGTGATAGCCAGATAATGACAACTGTGAATAATTTTCAGTGAATGAGTCATTTAACAGTAGTTTATGAAAGATACATAATGCCTAATTATGTACAGTTTCATACACTACTTTATCTTCACTCATAGGAACAATTAACAAAATTAAACAAAGTAGCTAGGTAACAAAGAAATAATTTATATCGGGAAATTAAGTTCAAACTACGTATGCGTGCGCCCCTTTTTACATTCAGCTTAAAACCATAGCCTAATTTAATTAAAAAGTTATTTTACGATACAGCTAGCATTACTGTAAGGCACTAAACACACGGGCAGCATTTTGCTGTCGACCACCCAACTGCATGCTGTCGACGCAGCAAACTGCATGCTGCCGACTCAGCAAACTTCAGCAGTTGACTAACATTGGCAGCTCCAACTTGCAAAATCTTCTAGTAGTAATAGTCTTATTACTACTAGAAGATTTTGCAATTAGATACAGATATATATTTTAATAACTAGCTGTTGCCCGCGGCTTCGCCCGCGTGAGTTTCGCTTAGATGAAGTCTTTTTGTGTTCCAAACTGTTTCAGATGTTTCGGTCTACAGAAAATGCTTATCAGGTTCAACGATTTTTGCTAAGGCGCCATTTCCATATATGTTATAGTGTAGCTGGTATCTTGGAGCTTTTCATCAGATGTTCCAGATCTTCAATTTTTATACGTCAGCAGATAATGCTCATCAGGTTGAACGACTTTTGTTAAGGCAACATTTCCATATTTCTTATAGTTTAGCTGTTCTGTTATGGTTCTTCATCAGGTGTTCCAGTTTTCAAAATCAATTATAGCCTATATGTTGCTCAGGCTTAATAGCTATACAACAAAAAAAGTTTCATTCAAATCCGTCCAGTAGTTTTTGCGTGAAACGCGTACATACATACAGACAGACAGACAGACAAGAAATTCCAAAAATTTTTTTTTGCTTTCTATTGTTCTTTTTAAGTGTCCCTCTATCCATTTTAGTCAAAAATACTAAATGTACATACAAAATATTTTTACTGTTTTATTATATGTATAATATGTTACGCAAAAAGAGTTGTAAGTATAATAAAAAAAAATTTAGGGAGCCTCCCCTACACATGAAGTAGGGATGAATTTTGTCATTTGATAGATCAAATTTCATGAGTGTGTGACCAATATTTATTTAGTGATCTATTTGCGAAATATTTAACTTTAAAGTGATAAATTTTGTTTAGAGTCCAGTGCAAAACCAATCAGGAAAAAGGTGGTGGGTACATGAAAAACTTAAGTAGCAAAAATAATGAATTTAAAAAGAAAATTATCACTGTTACCTACGTAGGTTAAAGAGTAGGGTAAGAGTAGGATAAAGATTACGTAATCTTTACACGTTAACGAGTAATATTCGACGTTAAACCTACAAAATCGATTTTAGCACGAAAAATATTCGTAGAAACAATTTTCATTGAATATGTTGGTATTATAAGGTTATGGTCATTAGTAACGTAAAACTGGGAGTAAATATAAGTTCATGTGTCCACATTTGTACAGGGTCTTTCGAAACGCACATTACTATTGTTTAGTGTTATGTATTTACGAGTACTCGTATCTATCTATTCAATTCAGGTACCAGCTAATCTACCAATGTAACCCGGTCTCAGCCGGCCTCGCTTGTGGCTGGGAGAGGGCTGGCTGTAAGAAGGCTAAGCAATTTATCAATTTACTAGCTTTTTCCTGCGGCTTCACACACGTGAATTTCCTAAGGGAACAGTGTTTTTTCCCGGGATAAAAGTACCTTTTGTCCTTCTCAGTACCTTGAACTAGGTGTGTGCGAAATTTTAGGAATATTGGTTTAGTCGATTAAGCGTGAAAAGGTAACAAACAAACTTTTGCGTTTATAGATGTGTCAATATATCCCAAATATCCCAATTCCATGCATGAGAAGTGTGATTACTGACAAGGACACAGTTTTATTTATAACTAGCCGCGCCCCGCCTGGCCTGTGGTGTGGCCCTAGAATAGCACCAACCCATCTCTTCCCGTGGGTGTCGTAAGAGGCGACTAAGGGATTTAAAAAAACACCGGAGGATGGGCAGCAGCATCTTTCCGCGTACTATGCCATCACACTGCGATCGCCAACCCGCCTGCCAAGCGTGGCGATTACGGCAAAACCCCCCATGGATAAAATCCTTGGGGGAGGCCTTTGTCCAGCAGTGGACGTCTTTAGGAGAGAGAGAGAGCCGCGCCCCGGAGCTTCGCTCTTGTGGGAATTTCGGGATAAAAAGTACCCTATGTGCTATTCCCGGTATTTTTCTACCCGTATACCAAATATCATCGAAATCCGTCCAGTAGGTTTTGCGTGATTGAGTAACAAACATCCTCACAAACTCGCAGATTCACAAACTCACATCTAAACTTTCGCATTTATAATATTATATAAGTAGGATAGTAGGATTTGAAAATTGATCTATCTATTGTAAATATAATAATTAATGACTAAAATACAATTAAAGATGTTTTAGACTGTAAAAAATTTATTTCACATCAGTAACCAGTTGATTATTTTCCAGGTCGAATTATATCTTGTTAGTATGGGATATCTGCGTCCAGTATCCAGGCGGTACATACCACGTCTGAAAAAGATAATGATATTATCAGGTTTGCAGTTACTTAGTTTTATACTTTTATATTTCATGAGAAAACTGTGTACACAAATAATAAATTACACCAAATGTTTCATTTGAAGCGTGCATTCCTGATGTTTTCATAATCACAACATTTTTAATCTATTTACTGTCTTGATTTACAACTGACACATAGATCTTATAATGTAACATAAAAAAATATTGATTTCCTTACCCAGTCTTCCTCAAATCATCGTTGCCCATACGCAGTTGGGTACCACGGCAGGTATTCCAGGTGATTTGAGTAGTGGTTGTGCAGAGTTGGCCAACGAGGTGGTTGTAAGTGACGGTGGCAGCGAAGAGTTCCCAGGCTCTGTTGTGGTTGCAGAGGCTGGTCAGACAGCCGGGTTGGGAGTTTCCTCCGTTGGGGAAGAAGTCAGCGTCAGCGACAGCTGATCCGATACCAAGACCACCTAGACCTCCGTCGGTGTGGATAGCCTCGACGTAGACACCGTCGCTAGCGCGAAGCCTGTTGGTGTTGAAGTTCCAAGAAGGACCAGCGGGGTCCAGACCTGGTGACAAAACATTTTTTAGGTAAGTATTTGTGTTTACATTGAGAATTTTGTAGAGATCCAAAAATCATTTGCCACTACTGAAAGTCTGAAAAGTTGAAGTATCAAAGTTATCTAGAAATATGAACTTACCAGTAACACGAGCAACGCGTCCTCCGAGTTCCCTTCCAGCGTTACCAACAACGTGAGCTCCCAAACTGAAGCCAATCAAGTGCATATTCTCGAAAGGTGCACCAGTGACGCTGTTAAGGAACCTCAGGAACTCTCCAACTCCACGGCCGATAGCGGGGACGCCTCGGACAGCAGTATTGTAACCAGATCTTGCCAGACGGCTCCAGTCAACCACGATCACGTTGACGTCACTCTTGCTCAAGTAAGCTGAGAAAAAATGTAACGTTAGAGCCACCTAATAAAATTGAACAGGAATAAAATCTGATATGAATCTGATAATGTATGGTAAAATTGCTTAAATTAAGCTTAGAAGCTAAGCTAATTAAGCTTAAATTAAGTACTAAGAGTTTTTTATAATCTCTATTGAATTGCTAATAATCTGTAGTGTTACATTAAAACTAACTAAGATTGCAAGAACATCTATAGACCCTCATAAATTTGGATATTTAACATATTATTAAAGTATGAATTACCAGATCTGACAGTTGGGTTAGGTTCGGTGAGACGGCTGCTGAGCCAGCCATGGACGATGACGATGGTGGGTACTGCTGCGTTGAAGTTGGAGTTGTTGATGGAATTCGCGTTGTTGATGGTCAAAGTTTGAGACAGGATTTGATTACGCCTGTAAAATTAAAGTTTATATTTAATACAAGCTATCTTGCTTTTCTTTAGTCCAACAATACATCATCATCCTTCAGCGCAGTTATTGAATAATGTCACAAAAGTATACAATAAATAATAAAATGTTACCTGGTGAAGAGGTAATAGGCATTGTTGGCAGGATTCCTCTCGACTTCCTCAACTATTTCCATGTCAGGCTGGGCCTCCAGGTCGATGGTGTGGGTCTGACCTTCCTCATCAGTAAACTCGATGAATCGTTGGTAAGGAGCCTCTGCTTCATCCTTGATTAAGGGTGAAGCATTTACGAGGAATGCTAGAAGATTTAATGGCATTTATTACAATAGGCTCAAATTAAGACAATATTATTTTAAAAAATCCAAACAAAATAACATACGGGAACCAAACCAAATTAAAATTGAAAATAGATATCTGTGTATGATATATTTGGATATATTACATTTTAGTACAATTTTGGAGAAAAACTCTGTAGTAGGCAATATGTTATAAAATTTTAATTGTTCAGGTATTCGTATCAAAAATCATACATACCGGCTGAAACCACGAATAACAACGCTACCACTTTCATTTTTGCTGTCACTTTTACAACTGCTAGTTTTGGATATAACTCAAGCTTTTATACTAATTATTAAACAATAACATCGGATGATTTTAATGAAGATTACGATACATCAATTTAGATATTATCTTAAATCAAAAAAAATTAATCTGGTACTAAAATTCATTGCAGGGGTGATTGTAAGGTAGAGAGTATAAAGGTGGTAATACTTTTCTGAATAGAGTAGGTACATTTAAGTTTTATATTTATTCATTTTATTTTAAACTAACTGAAGTTTGAGCCTCCATTCCTGTGAAAATTTTGAGACCAAATTTTTAGTACCTTTGTGCAATTCAATATTTTAATTCTTTTAGTATACCCAATTTAATCTAAATCCGTTTATTCATTTGGGTTAAAGAGTTAAAACATTAATTTAAGCATTTAAACATCTTAGGTGCCAAAATAAATGAAAAAAAAAAAAAAATTGTAATCTATACAAATAATAAAACGGTAAAAATATTTTGTCTGTACATTTAGTATTTTTGACTGAAATGGATAGAGGGACACTTAAAAAGAATAATAAAAAGCAAAAATATTTTTTTGGAATTTCTTGTCTGTCTGTCTGTCTGTCTGTATGTATGTACGCGTTTCACGCAAAAACTACTGGACGGATTTGAATGAAACTTTTTTCGTTATATAGCTGTTAAGCCTGGGCAACATATAGGCTATAATTGATTTTGAAAACTGGAACACCTGATGAAGAACCATAACAGAACAGCTAAACTATAAGAAATATGGAAATGGTACCTTTGCAAAAGTTTATTAATCTGACGAGCATTTTCTATTGACGTATAAAAATCGAAGATAAGGATCATCTGATGAAGAATTCCAAGAGACCAGCTACACTATTACATATACGGAAATGGCGCCTTAGCAAAAGTCGTTTAACCTGATGAGCATTTTCTGCTGACGTATAAAAAAATAAGATTATGGAACATCTGATGAAGAACTCCAAGAGACCAGCCACTGACGTAGGTATAAATAGACAGGACACGGGATAGGACAAAGAGGAAATCGGGGTGGGAGTGGTGGTACACGGGAAATTGTAGATAACGAGCAGACGAAGATCATTTATTGAATGAAATATCACTTTTGATTCATTTTAACACCGCGACTGTACTACGAGTACATAATATATTCCCGCGGGACATGGGATAACCAAATGGCTAAAATTTTGAGTACTGGAGTTTAGGTTACTACAGAAACTCACGCGGGCGAAGCCGCGGGCAACAACTAGTATGCGGAATAAATATAGATAAGTATTCTTTTTTCAATTTAATGCATATGCTAGAAAGTCATTTTATGATATTTGTTGATCATCACTAGCCATCTTGCTTCCTGATTGTATGAACTGCCATTATTAGAAGATTTATTTATTTATATAAACTTTATTGTACACACATACAAAAGTACAGTACAAAAGGTGAACTTAATGCTAAAAGCATTATCTGACAGTCAAACCTTAGGCACAGGGCGGACGCTTCATAGAAACGGCGCGTCAAATATGCCTACTACTACTACAAATGAAACTGTATATCCATGAACACGTCAGTAACACGTCAATGTGTGCGTTTTCATAGTCGAACATCCCACAGTTACACAAGAGCGGGGGAGAAGTGCGAAAGGAGCGGGGGGGTGCCATATTGCGGGAGGGGCAGGGAGTTTCCTTTCTGTACGTAGTACTAATATTAATTCTATGCCTTAGGGTTGAGCAGAGAGTTCATGTGGATGTAAATAAATTTTATTATACAAAGTTATTATTGGTTAATTAAACAGATACATAATTATGAAGAAGCTATGTAAATATAATAAAAAATAATATATTAAGATAAGATAGTAAGACGTTTTCATTTAAATAAGAATATAATATAAATCCTTGAGTGTGTTTCAGTCCTCGTAATAACCACGACCCTCAGTCATGAGGAATGCGAATATAGAGAGAGACACCAAAACCACAGGGAGGGCACTTCATAGAAACGGGGCATCATATATATCGACTACTACTACAAATAAAACTATACATCCGTGAACACGTCAATGTGTGCGTTCATAGTCATAGCGTCATAGCGTCCCAATCCGCAAACGAACGGGGGAGAAGTGCGGGGTATCCTTTCTGTACGTAGTACTATTATTCATTTTGTGCCAAAGCCCAGTATTACCTAAACATGTAATATAGAAGGTCATTGAAAATCATTAGCAGATAGACCTTGAGGTTTACCTGCTAAGCGATTTAATCCCATTACGCAAAGAAAATCCCAAGCCCTCTTATACACATTTACGTTTCTTTTTTTTTATTATTTAAACTTTGTCTTCTCTATCAATGGACAGAGTTTTTGTTTTTCGAATTACCTAATTTCAACTGATTGTTTTTTCCTTTTTTACTTATTTTGTATCAAAAAACAAAATTGGTCATTATTTACTAATATTTACTAATAGATTATAAACGTTTGTTTCTTTTCTTACAACTTTAACTTTTATTCCTCCTCCCCACAGCTTCTACCATCCCCTTACAAAATTTCAAAAATAGTCCCCTTTCCCTTTCGTTTACCATTACATCTTTAATTTCTACCTTCAACAACTTCTTTCCCAGCTCCTGCTCCATGTTAAATCTTTCCCTGCCATGGAAAGGGCAGTCCAGTATTAATTGCAACAGTCCTTTGTTGCATCGTCGCAGATGCACGATGGACTCGATGCGCTTGAATCTGTGCAAGTACTCGGAGAATCCACCGTGCCCTGTCAGTACTTGTGTGAGTACCGCTTTTAGTTGGAGCTGCCTTACGACTTTGTATGCTGCGGTGGCATCCGGGAAGAACACCTTAGTGGTTCCATTCCTCAAGCGACTGATTCCTGATCTGTCGCTTGACGAACGAAACCGGACATGGGTCATAATCGGCTTGGCGTGCAGCGCTGCCTCCTTTGCCAGCTCATCGGCCCTCTCGTTACCCCTGAGACCTGCGTGCGCTTTTATCCAGTAGAGATCCAGGATTTGACGCTGTTTTTGGCACTGCTTTATGTGGTCTCGGGTCTCTAGTGCTAAGGGGTGAGTGGTGCCGCTGTTTGATACCGTTTCTAGTGCAGAGCGGGAGTCGCTGAAGATGCCGTACGTCACCTGATTTGCTTTGAGGGCAAATTTTGCCGCCTCACTTATGGCATACAGTTCCGCCTGATACACCGTGCTGTACGACGGTAGGGATAACTTCCGCGTTCTCGCTTCAGTATCTCCGATCCAGATAGAGAGGGCCGCTCCTACCTTCCCCTCTATCTTACTACCGTTGGTGTATATCCTGACGTCTTGGGAGCTATTTGCATCAATGTCGACC
Organism: Ephestia elutella; assembly: GCA_018467065.1. Lineage (NCBI taxonomy): Eukaryota > Metazoa > Arthropoda > Insecta > Lepidoptera > Pyralidae > Ephestia > Ephestia elutella. Next base: position 6,716,801 of record CM031584.1, read on the forward strand.
TGGTTTTCAGGCATTGGAACCGTATCGCCACAGTTTCCGCGGGGTGAGGCGAATCCGCATATTTTGCCCTCTGCTCCACCTCCCTGTCGCCCAGCATCTGGACGGGTATCCCCCTCCTGGCCTCGTATAGGGCGGCTGCTTCCCGCACCTTAAGGTTCAGGGGGAGGACAACCGCCAATACTAGGGCAGCATTGAGGGACACCGTTCTATACGACCTGCACATCTTCTGCGCGAATCCCCTCTGCACTATGTTCAGCCTCTTTTCACGTGCAGCCGGCCAACTGTTCTGCTACCCTTTTAACTACTTTGTGGTCCTGCCGTATACAAACATTTAAAACTAAATTTGCCTTGGCGAGCCATATAAGGGAACATAAATAGAAATATACCCTAAATATACTAGTAGTTCGCCGCGAACTTAGACCTCGCGATTATTACTCGCGTTTTTATTGATATACTCTGATTTCGACTTTTCTAACATAATCCAGTTCCCTAAATAAAATCTAGATGGCATTATCCAAAGTTAGAACACGCTATGGTTTCGTTTGTTAGATAATCGCGGACGTTTTTATTAATATTTCAAAAACTACTGAACCGATTTTGATGCCCAACGAACTTGAAAATTCTATTGATATTTCCTACATGCCTACCAAATTTCATCAAAATCGGACCATCGGTTCGGCAGTTATCGCGGTACAAACATACATACATACATACATACATACATACAAACAATGTGTTTCGCCCCCAACTCGATTTAGAGACCTTCGCTCGCTTCGCTCGCTCGGTCAAATATTATTGTCGAGTGTTGCCGTCATCGAAATCGATGAGGAAGTTTAAAATATAGAAGGTAATAAAAGGTTTGACAGTGTACATTCGTCCTATTTTTGCAATATCACGGCCTAAGGTATTCCTGGGCAAAGGTTTCGCGTGGTTCTGATAAAAATTGAACCCCACGGCTGTAGGCAAGATAACACTTATTTACACAAACAACTCTACTCGGCTTTGAGAAGTATGGACATGTGTACTGATAACAGTAAATTGTACCGATAACAGTTAATGTAAATCATTTTAACTCTATCAATCAATTAAATAATGTGATAAGCACGCGGAATCTTTGCTCAAAAAGGTTATTGAAAATTCATCCCTAGAGTTAATTCGATACCTAAAAACTACTATAATACTAATTATGACAATACTACAATAATGGTATTGTAGATTTATATATTAGGGGCCCAACAGGTTTGTTTCGGCCTCGCTTTGAACGGAAGTCTCTGTAATTTCCCAATATATTAGGTACATAGTCATTAGGACTCCTTGTTCTGTGTTCAATGGAATATGTATTTTTTGTATCAAATAAACATTTTTTTCTTTCTTTCTTTCAGATTGAACGGCCCGCGTGAGAGTCTTCGAGACGTCTCTTAGGTAAAGTCCATTTATTCATAATTGTCCTATTATGTAAACAATCTTACGATGACTTTTTATGATTTTACAACAATATAAACTAAAAAAGACTTTTTAGGAAATTACTTTCGTGGTGATTAAATGTTTAGGTTTGAACTAATATTTGATTTATTTTCAACAAAATTCGTCAAAAAGTACTGTGAAGATTGTTTACATAATTGTCCTATTATGAATAAGTGGACTTTATTTTCCACTCTTTTCACTTGGGTGAAATAAATAGTAGGTAGACGTTTCAGTATCTTCAGTTCACCTCGGAGCGATGCACCGATACGCAGCGCTTATCGGAAGCAGCGAGCTTGCAGCAGGGACAAGCGGGCGGGCGCAGGAACGACAATGATAATGCGATGAACAGTGGAAGAATTACTCACGGACTCGGCCAACAGTAATGTCGATAACTTCTTTAAATATTTGCGAATTATTGTTGACTAGCTTGCCCACGACTGTTCCTGTTGGGAAATTCATACGGTCGCCCGTATGAATTTCCCACGGGAACAGTGCTTTTTACCGGGATAAAAGGTATCCTATGTTCTTCTCAGTACTTCTAACTATGTGTTTGCGAAATTTCTGGAAAATTGGTTTAGTAGATAAGGCGTGAAGAGTTACAAACAAAGCCACTTACGCATTTTGAATATTAGTATGATTAGGATAGGATTGAATTATAATAACTTGAATTTATTACACAAATGTATTTATTTAGTTAAGTTTTATTTCAGTAGTTTTTCGATAACCCGCGTTTTTGAAACTTCTGAAAATTCCATAAATCAAAAGCAAATTAAAAGGGGCGTAATGCGATTATGAATTATTTAATATTGCAATGCACACCTTAAATAAAGTCATCAACATAATAGGTACTACGTAGATCAATTTAATACACACAAACATGTATAGATATGAGTATATCATATACAGGGTTACTGGTAATTAGATGAAAAACGCTCAGGGGGTAAAAGGTAGTGTTATTTAAATTGATTTAAACCTATAATGGATCCTAAAGTTGACCGTTTTTGAGATATTCGATATGTATGATGTTTATTTTCCAATTAAGTTTCATTTTTTTTTAAGAAAAAATATTCGTCATAATCAGTTAGTTCATTTTTACAGTTTATGAAGGGTGATAATGGAGCACTTATACTACACTATTCGTAATGTTTTGTACTCCTGTTCCGAACTGATTACGAATTTCTATGATGTTATGATTGATAATAAGTGCACCATTATCACCCTCCATAAATTATAAAAATAAACAGATTCTGTCAAATACATTTTTCTTAAAAAAAGAATAAAACTTAATTGGAAAAAAAAAACATTAAATTAAAATATTATATATCTCGAAAACGGTCAACTTTTGGTTAACCCATTATATGTTTAAGTTCATCTAAATAACACTACATACAACCCCTGATAGATTTGCATCAAATTACCAGTAACCCTGTATTATAGTAATCAGCAAATAGAATCTAGTTTACATAATTTGTGTACCCTCGAAGCTACTAGGTTTTTTTTTATCCTAACTAATATTATAAATGCGAAGGGAGTTTGTTTGTTTATTTATTTGTTTGTTACCTCTTCACGCTTCATCTACTGAACCAATCTTCCTGAAATATTGCATACACATGTGTATGAGTATACATACACATAGATATAATTATTACCGTTAGAAGTACGGAGAAGGACATACCCTATGTCCTTTCATCCTCGGAAAAAGCACTGTTCCCGTGGGAAATTCACGCGGGCGAAGCCGCGAGCAAAAGCTAGTAGATTTATATATGAGGAATGATCTGATTAGAAATTTCCCCCATCACATAAGATTTGCAAAAAAATGTTCAAAAATTTATTTTTCTCTAATATTTTGAGACAATATTAAAATAAGTATTTTTAAAAAATGTCAATGTCAAATGTCAAGGGGCTCAAGGGGTGTCATGCGTAATATAAGAACTTTTTCAAGCAAAGTTCTCTAAGCCTCTGCACCCCAACTCCACTCTCACCTTCCCGCGGTGAGCCCTGTTACGTTGAGTAACCTTATGGAAGACTGTGGTAGAAAATCCCAGTGGGAAATAGGGTCAACTAACTGACGAGAGCAAAGGAGGAGCCACTGAGGCGTACAACGGCTTTTTGGCTTGAGGAACATCAGGGAAGGATGGTCCTTACGGGTCGGTAGCGGAAGAGTCTAAGTTATATTGACCAACGGTAGCGCCCAAAGTCCTAGCAATTAGGATTACTTCTCACCTCCAGACGCCTTAGGCAAGCGGGGGTTAAACTGCCTAAACCCTTCAGATATGGAAGCACACAGAAAAGAAAGGCCCCGAGTTCCCAGCGGGTTCGCAATTTCCAACAATGGCAGCAGTATGGGTAGCGAAACCAGGGGTGCTAAGAATCTCTGGGAGAACCAAAATAAAGACTGCCAAAAAAGTACGAAACTATCGATAGCATCATATAACGCCAACACCTTAAGTTCAGAAGATAGAATGGAAGAGCTGCTTTATGAACTGAGTAAAATTAATTGGGACGTGGTTGGATTATCGGAAGTAAGGCGACCGGGTGAGGAATGCCTCAGGATACAGGATGGACACACTTTTTATTATCGCGGATCAGACTCCGGAACACGCGTTAAGGGCGTAGCACTTCTGGTACATAAACGCCTTAAGAACTATATTAAATCCATCGATTCTGTTTCCGACCGAGTTTTGTACCTGATTCTGCAATTATCGAAGAATGTATCGTTAAAGATTGTCCATGTATACGCACCCACCGGCAAAACACCCGCCATACTGGCAAAGGTTGATCAAGTACATGAGGATGTCGGTTCGTGTTTGCGAAACAACAAAACTACTTACACTATGGTCATCGGTGATTTTAATTCTAAGCTTGGTGCAAGGTTAGACGATTCAGAAATGATGATGGGGAACTTTGGATACGGGAGTAGAAACGAACGAGGACACATACTGGCAAATTTTCTAGAACAGGAGAAACTATATCACATGAGTTCATTCTTTCAAAAACGCCAACAGAGAAAATGGACATGGCTATCACCAGGATCTAAGTATAGGAACGAAATAGATTACGTGTTTTGTAGCCATAAATGTATAGTACAGGACGTGTCCGTTCTGAACAAATTCTACACAGGAAGTGACCATCGTCTCATAAGGGCAAAAATCAAAATAAATTCTAAACTTGAACGGTATGCTAAAGTCACTAAGAGAAGACCAAAAATAAACCCTGCACAACTGAAAGTTAATAAGGACTACTACCAACAAAGAGTCGAAGAACAACTAAAAATAATTGACCCTACTAAATCTCATATAGACGACTCCCTTGAACATCTTGGAAAAACCCTTGTTGATGTAGCTACACAGGTAGCATCAAACAGCAAAGCCCGAACTCAAAAAATTCAGACTAAGACTAAACAGTTGTTGGAAGAAAGGAGATCATTAATAAATCAAAATAAGACTTCCACAGATCATTTCAAACATATCTGTAAAAAAGCACGACAACAATTAGAAGAGGATATAAAAGCATACCGCGAAAGAATAGTTACAGACACCATCGAAAAACATAAAGGCCCAAAGATATTCAGTAAAGCACTGTCATCTGGCACACAACAAATTACAAAGCTATTGGACAAGAATAACACCTTAATAACAGAACAAAACAAACTGTTAAGTGTCGTGCAGGAATATTATGAAGATCTCTATCGCTCTGGTAATCCCAAGCCTGATACTATCAAAAACAGGAAGATACAGAATATTGGTTCGGAAGATATACCAGAAATTACTAAAACCGAAATAAAAGCTGCCCTAAATAGAATATCAAATGGAAAAGCACCGGGAGAGGATAATATTATTATGGAGATGGTCAAAGAGGGTGGAGATACTGTTATTGAATATCTAAAAGGTCTGTACAACAAATGCCTTGAAGAAGGTAGAGTACCTAAAAAATGGAAAGTTCAACAGTTATTCTGTTATTCAAAAAGGGCAACAAGTGTGACTTGAATAACTATCGGCCCATAAGTTTGTTATCACAGCTATACAAACTATTTACCAAAATCATAACTATTCGGCTGACCAAAAAGCTAGATTTCTACCAACCCATAGAGCAAGCTGGATTCAGAAGTGGGCTGAGTACAGTGGACCACATTCTGGCTGTACGAATAGTTATAGAAAAAGTCACGGAATATCAGATGCCACTGTGGATAGCCTTCATCGATTACAAGAAGGCATTTGATAGCATAGAATCCTGGGCCGTTATGGAGTCTCTGCAAAATGCTCGCATTGATCATCGCTATACGAACCTAATCCATAACATCTATAAAAACGCAGGCATGAGGATCAACTTACCACCGGAAACCGAAACAATTAAAATAGAGAGAGGTGTTAGGCAGGGAGATACAATCTCTCCGAAATTGTTCACGCTAGTATTAGAAGACATCTTCAAAAACTAAAAACAAAAAACTAAATTGGGTTAAGTATGGACTGCGTATTGAAGGAAAGCGATTGACTAACCTACGATTTGCAGATGACATCGTCTTATTCTCCGAAACCCCCAAAGAACTAGAAACCATGATACAGAAATTAAGCCGTGCCTTTCGACTGTGCGGACTAGAGATGAATCTTAGCAAGACAAAGGTCATGACCAACTGCCCTAACACCACAACCAACATCAAAGTGGAAGACATTGAAATCGAAAGGGTGCAAAAATACGTATATCTTGGTCAAGAAATGGTGATGGGGAAAGAAAACCAGACCAATGAAATCAATAGGCGAATAAGATTAGCTTGGGCAGCCTATTCCAGAATCGACTATGTATTCAAGATGAACTTGACACCCGAACAAAAAGCTCGCATACATGACCAATGCATTCTGCCGGTTCTCACTTATGGTGCCGAAACCTGGGTTTTTACGAAGGAGATCCTACACAAACTCAGGAGTCGCTCAAAGGGCAATTGAGAGAAAACTGGTTGGTGTTACGCTTAAAGATCGCAAGACAAATGAGTGGCTCAGAAGTCACAGTAAAGTCACGGATGTCATCAAACGTATTGCGAAGCTTAAGTGGCAATGGGCTGGCCATGTCGCCAGGAAAGAAAGTTCATGGTGCAAAGCTCTGGTGGAGTGGAGACCGTGGGGCGAAACACGCCCACAGGGAAGACCGCAAATGCGCTGGGCGGATGATGTGAAAAGAACAGCAGGCGTGAAATGGATTGAGATTGCCCAAGACCGAGAGAAGTGGCATACGATGAAGGAGGCCTACACCCATAGGGTTGAAAACGGCTGAAGAGAGAGACAGAGAGATAAAAAAATGTACATATTTTATAGCTGTAAATATTAAAACACTCTTCAATAATATAAAGCAATTCAATTTTAAATTTTACGAATTTTATTTCAAGCAAAAAATTTTTTGAAAGTTGTGTTAATTTTTCCATACTTTTTATAGTTATAGTCCTTGTATGGAGAAATAAACACAAATTTCATAAAATGTTTTTGAGGATATAAAAATTATAAAATTTAAAATTGAATTATAATATTATTGAAGAGTGTTATAATATTTACAGCTATAAAACATCTAAAAAATCTAGAACTTCTTATTTTAATACTGTCTCAAAATATTAGCAAAAAATTAATTTTCGAATTTTTGACACATTGTTTTTCTCAAATCTTACGTGATAGAGGAAATGTATAATTAGACCTATATTCCATACAGACAGATCTATCAAAAAACCTAGTAACTTTGAGGGTATAAAAAAAAATAAAAAATTGTAAATTAGTGTTGGACACAAATATTGAACCAGTGCACAAGAATACGATTACCTACCATCTAAAAAATAACTTATAGATAAACTCAAATACACTATTTTAGTAAGAATGATCCAATTAAAAAAGACAACTTGAAAGAAGAAGAATATTAACAAAATAGGAGGAATGTCCGTCCCCTCCATGAGAAACATCATGAATAATTGTGATGTACAATTTGTCCCATGTCAATAAATAAAAAAGATACTTAAATAGATAAATTCGAGCTTGGATTAAAAATGTGACTCAAAAATAAGGCTCAGGGTACTGTTTCTTAAAATGACATGATACATTTCCATCAAGAAGATTAGATAATGTCGGAAATTCCGTATAATTAATTATACTTACGTATAAGGGCTCATACAGACGAGCAGCACTATTATTACAGAAGCAGTTTTATTATTATAGCTTTTCTGATAGTTCGTAATTCCAAATGCACTTTGTCTCAGTGAAAGCCATTAACAGGTCAATATCAATACCATTGTCAGACATAACATGAATTAATCAGTGTAGATGATATAAGTGTAGATATAAATTAATAAAAATATATAATTATTTGACTTACAAATCTTAATCCTAACTAATATTATAAATGTGAAAGTGAGTTTGTTTGTTTGTTTATTTATTTATTTGTTTGTTTGTTATCTCTTCACTCTTTATATACTCTACCAATCTTCCTGAAATTTTGCATACACATAGTTGGAATTAATGGGAAAGGGCATTGGGTATCTTTATCCCGGGAAAAAGCAATGTTCCCGTAAGAAATTCACGCAGGGAAGCCGCAGGCAAAAGCTAGTATATATAGAAGATATAACTAATATTAACTACTTTTTAGATGTGCGCGCTTGGACTCTTTGAAGCGTTTAGTCGCCATAGTCGAGTTACAAAACAGCTCGCGCGCAGCACACATAACTGCAGCCATCGCCAATGGTCAATACGTGCTACCAACACATAGGGAGCAAGCATTGGCCAAAGGCGACAACTGCAGTTACCTTTGTCGACAGCAATTTGCTGTCAACAGAAAATGTATCATTGACAGAAAATTGCTAGTCGTGTGTTGAGCACCTAAGTATCTTTTCATCAAATAAGTAATATCATCATCAAAATCATCCGATAACGTAGATTAGACAAATAGATACAATTGAAATGTAAGTATAAAAAGACCGAGTAATATTTTAATAATTAGTTACGACTGTAAAAATGAAAGTTGTAGGATTACTTCTTGTGGTTTCGGCTGGTAAGTATTTCCACCATCGAGACATAATTTGAATATTTGAAAGCCTATATAGTGTCAAATTACCCAAAAAATCTTTCAATGTGTGCTTTAGTGCTTCCAAATATATATATTTATATATAGAAAATTCCATATAATAATTATTATTTAATTATTATTATTTCATAGCCGCCAATGTCCCAGTACTGGGCAAAGGCCTCTCTCTCCTTCTTCCAAGACTCTAGTATATATATAATAAAAAAAAATAGAAAATTATTTTTAAAAGTATAAATGCTACAAATAGACCTAACGATAAAGCTAACGTTTTATCTTACACATATTTTTTCAATCTACCATAACGTTTATTGGACTATAATATTATTTTAAGACAACAATTTGAGTAAATTTATTAGTCATAATAATAATTTCATGAAACACTTTCAGCCCTCCTCGTAAATGCATCTCCTATCAAGGATGATGTCGAGGCTCCCTATCAACGCTTCATCGAGTTCACCGATGAAGCAGGCCAGACCCACACCATCGACCTAGAAGCCGAACCCAACATGGAGATCGTTGAAGAAATTGAGAGGAATCCTGCCAACAACGCGTACTACCTTTTCACCAGGTAACATTTCAACAAAAAAATCTTCTGCTCATTTCAAGAACCGTAAGATATGCAAATATCCACAAAAAAAATTATAATAGCTGGTAGAACAGAGTAGACTAGATTTATGTTTTTTATACATTCGGATAAATATATTGTAAGACGGCATTTGGTTTGGTAAGATATTGTAAGGTTGTAACAAGGTATTGATAGTATCATGCTTTTTTCTCTAACCTACTCATATCAGGTATATCGATCTATAACGATTTATATGTTCAGCATATTTTTTATTAAAAATATTCATATTATTACAGACGTAACCAGATCCTATCCCAGACTCTGACCATGAACAACGCGAATTCCATCAACAACTCCAACTTCAACGCAGCATTACCTACAATCATCATCGTCCATGGCTGGATGAGCAGCCGACTAACTGAACCTAACCCATCTGTGAGATCGGCTTACTTGGGCAGGAGCGACGTCAATGTCATTGTGGTAGACTGGAGCCGTCTGGCTCTGTCCGACTACGCAACTGCTGCCCGTGGTGTCCCCGCCATGGGCCGTGGAATTGGACAATTCCTGAGGTTCCTTAACAGCGTTACTGGTGCACCTTTCTCGAATATGCACTTGGTTGGCTTCAGCTTGGGAGCTCACGCTGTTGGTAACGCTGGAAGGGAACTCGGAGGACAAGTTGCCCGTGTCACTGGTAAGTTAACATACCTAACGTTATTTCAGGAATTTTTGCCTTTAATTAACATTTAATAATTTCTATACTTGAAAGAGTACTTTAATTTTATAATAATTTCTTTTATAAGAATTGTTGTTTTCACTCAAGAGTTGTGCAGTACACACTTAAGTGAAAACAAAAATTCTTGTAAAAGAAATTTAGCATTTATTTAAAATACTTTATTACTCAGGTCTCGACCCCGCTGGTCCTCTATGGAACTACAGCAATAATAGGCTTAGCCCTAGCGACGGTGTCTACGTCGAAGCTATCCACACCGACGGAGGTCTAGGTGGTCTTGGTATCGGATCAGCTGTCGCTGACGTTGACTTCTTCCCCAACGGAGGAAACTCCCAACCCGGCTGCCTGCTCAATCTCTGCAACCACAACAGGGCATGGGAACTCTTTTGCAGCCACTGTTACATACAACCATCTTATTGGCAATGAGTGCACAACCAATCTTCAAATTACAATGAATACCTGCCGTGGACAAACACTGCGCATGGGCAATGATGACTTAAGAAAAACTGGGTAAGTAAATTAAAAAATGGTACTTACTATATTGATTTATTGTAAAACTTATAACTTAACTTAACTATTTAGAACAGATTCAAATTGTTACTGATATAATTATTTTTTCAGGGAAGATTAGATTATTCAAGAAGTTTAGCATATTCAATAGTTTCTGATTTATCATTACCGTCATACTGACGATAGCTAATAAAATCGTTTCAATCTTGTGAATTTTAAGTAGAGTTATTTTTTTAATCAATATTAACAACTTTACCATAAACCATTAACATCATTTTTAGAATAATGATGATGATAAAACTCGTAGATCTATTTTACTGCAAAAAGTAGGTTATAAGAAATGTTACATTTTTGCTTTCTTTTTTGCAGACGCGGCAGGTACCGACTTGACACTGGACGTAACTACCCATACTAGGAGGAGATTCAATGATCGATAAATAAAGCTGAAGTTATAAATAAAACCTTTTCAAGCAAAAATATCTTTGATTCCTTTCTTATGCTCCTATCGTAATTTGGTAAAAAAATATCCTTATTTGAAACACAACAATAGAATTGTCTGCTATTAGATGATTTTACATGCTGAGAATTTTTATTTAATAAGTGATGACTTTCTACTTGAAAATTGATAGGCGATATAATTACGAATTAAATGTTCGAAGTTCTTAACCTGAGATTATCAGGGCTTTTAATTTTACTCAGCATTTTGTTAAGTTGAATACGAGATGACTCAATTAAACTTAATCTTTTTTAGGAGTTCCGTACAAAAATGAAATAACGGAACCCTTAAAGAATCACGCGTCTGTCTGTCTATCCTTCCGTCGGTCACAGCCAATTCTCTCAGAATCTACAGGACCAAATCAGATGAAATTTGGTGTAATGGCGTAATTCTGTGACCCAAACACAGATATTATGTGCAAAGTAAAAAAAAAATATATTTTTGTAATAAGGGTCGTTTTTGGGGGGTATTATCTAAAACTGGAAGTCCCGAATCAAAGAATACCCATGGCATGCATATAGAAAACGTAGCTAGTTTAGGTACTAGGTAAGATGGTAGATATTTGGCTTAGTGACAGTTCGGTCAACAAATAACTCGGCTATGGCCGACTTTTCCGATTTTCCGCAGTGTGCACTAATTTCTATTATTAGACTAACAGAGATTAATTGAAACTCCAAAGTTCACCTGTATCTACTTAAAAATAAATAATGATTGGTCAACAAATTCAAGGGGAGGGTCCGAACTGACCATAGATATGTTAGCATTAACATAAAAAAATGTAATAGGCTGAATTTTTAAATCTCTATACCGTTTATCTAGGTTGAATAGTATTTGGAAAAATTGTAAATTGAATACGATTAATTTTGACGGTATTGATAAACAAACAAACAGTGATTACTGAAATATATTGTCTATTTTGTTATGTAATCAAAAGATACGCGCTTCTACTTGCTAAGCCGATTACCCATATCTGTAACCTATCGATCATGCACGGTATCTTTCCCTCCGCTTTCATAAAAGCTCTCATAAAACCTATACACAAAAATGGCGATAAAAAATCAATCGACAACTTCAGACCTATATCCATTCTTTCGGCATTATTAAAGATTCTAGAGCGAATAATGAACAGTCGTCTAATCAAATTCCTCGAATCTAACAAACTGCTCTCAACTTGTCAGTACGGCTTCCGTAGTGACGCAGTTCATGCGTTGATACATTCTATTATTTCCTCATTAGACAAGAAGGATAAATGCCTGGTTATATTCCTAGACCTAAAAAAGGCATTCGATACGGTCTCTATCTCTCGCCTTTTAGACAAACTTGAGAGAATAGGAGTCAGGGGATTAGCTCTTGCACTGTTCAGAGACTTCCTGACCCACAGGATAAAGCGAACCAAAATAGGAGACTGGACAAGTGAAGAGGCAGAGATCACTTGTGGAGTACCTCAGGGCAGCTGTATCTCTCCCACACTCTTTCTGGTCTATATTGATAGCTTGTGCCGACTTCAACTCGAGGGTGGGAAAGTCCTTACATTTGCTGATGAAACAGCACTTTTCTTTAAAGGTGATTCGTGGGAAGAAACCTTCCTCAGAGCCCAAAAAGGCCTACAACTAACAAACAATTGGTAAAAAACAACATATTGACTCTAAATACCAGCAAATCTAAATATATACCATTTGCCCTTAAAACTAACTTCCTACCTCCTCCCATCTTCTCAATCACTTCCCATGCTTGTAATCTAAACTCTCCCGATTGTACTTGTCCCCAGCTTGAAAGAGTGGAAAACATTAAATATCTCGGTGTCTTAATAGACAAAACTCTTACTTTCAAAACCCATCTTGACTCCCTTACAACCAGGTTACAAAAATTGATATATATCTTCAGAACCCTAAGAAACATAGCGGATCGAAAAATTATTATGATGGTGTACAACGCTCTATGCCAATCGCTTGTTAATTATTGTATTACTTCCTGGGGCGGAGTCGCCGAAACAAACCTTCTAGAAGTCGAAAGAGCTCAACGATCCATCCTCAAGGTAGCAGCAGGGGTCCCTTACCTGTACCCAACTGTCGACCTATACAAATCCTGGGACGTACTCACAGTCAGACAATCATGCATTCTCCAAACAGCACTAAAACAACACTCCCAGATACAATATGACCCCAACAAATTTAAAAACAAAAGACCCAATAAAAGAATTTGCCAAGTCCCCACACACAACACAGCGACTTTTTCCTCCATCTTCGCTTATCTTGGACCATTCCTGTATAACAAACTTAACAAATTACTAAATATATACCCCCTACATAAATATAGTTGCAAAAAATCAATCACTGCCTACCTAAAAACGCTCGACTACTGTGACACAGAAAACCTACTTGAACCACTAGCATAACCGCATTTGCACCTTTATAAAAACTACCTACTCTATGAAGCTCTCTCACCCACTCATTCACTCCCTATCTCGTCACTCCACACACACACACACACACCTACACCTACACTCAAGACACTAACCAATCAAACAGCCAATAAGAATTTGTGTATTGTAAAATTGTATTTTTTTTTTTCATTTTCTTTTCTTTTTGCTTTTACATTAGAATCCTAGAAACTTTAGATATGTAAAACATCAATAGCAATTGTCACTTATTGCCGGACAATAATAATTAAGTATTCCGAGGGAGGGTCTAGTTACCTGTAGCACAGGTTCCCCCGGGGACCTATTTCAGGGACTAGTCTCTTTACAAAGATTACAAACATACTATGTCAGAAAAATATGTAAAAAGTAAATTGTTACTTAATTAAGGAAGTATTGTAAAGAGAAAAATAAAGTATTTATTATTATTATTATGTTGGTACGCTTTTCAGAGCCACGGGTCCATTGGGACCCGGTCCTTTGAGGCGTTCATGGGGCCAAAGCCAACATGAAGAGGCCTTTTTGTACCTTTTTAATCAAAAAGTGAGATGGCTGCATCTGCGGAGATCTGTCCCTTAGTGTACCATAAGGATATACTAACGGACAGTCCTCCACAGCTGCCGAACTATTGCCAGGTAGGGATTAACAAGGTTTGGGCTATGTGGATGGGATGCTAGTGGACCGGATTGCTGGGTTATGGAGTGAGATACGGACATCTACCTTTAAATCTCTCACAAAAATTTAAGTTAGGCAGATGGTGACTTGCTGCTCTTTGGCTGTACAGCCTGTGGGCCTCCCTAATTAAGCCACCAGTTGGCGGCCAGGGCGCAACACAATGTGAGCAGCTAAGGGTGTCGAGAGGTGCGGCTCCGGTTTCACCTTCACGGGGCTCACCCCCGAGAGCGGGTTTCCCCGTTATTACGCCATTACGTGCAATACACTTCCACCCTGGAGCGAGTGTTCTGCTCTTGCTACTCCACTCTGAGCCGGCCGGCTAAGGCAAGCCAGAGGCGGGGGGTGTGTCACTGTGTGTATGTGTGTGTAGGTGTGTGTGTGTGTGGTCCCCCTGGAGATCGGGTCCGTGGTGACGCCGCTCACCAACAGCTCGCCACAAGCTGCCCCTGCGTTGACTGATTGCACTGGTTATTATTATTATTTATCATGTTCTTAATTTTTCTCCCAAACATAGCTTTGGGGAATTTAACTGTAACGCGGGCTTGTGGCCAAACGAAAACAGCTTAGAAGAAGAGAATCTAGGATAAGTTTTCAAGAATCGGAAGAGAGAAATTTACGGACGGTGTTTAATATGACTGCCTTTTGCATGAGAATATATGTTAGTGGGTGTATATCTAAGAGGTTTAGGCTGGTATACAGTGATTTAGGTATGACCCTTGTGGATGATATAATAATAGGTACGATTTTAACTGTATCTACACGCCATTGTACTTTCAATTCTATTGCGAGATCGGTATATTTAGTAATTTTTTCAGTATGGGTGGATGAAAGGTTGTGAGTATTTGGGACTGCAATGTCAATTAGGTATACTATTCTATTGTTTTTGTCATGTAGAGTTAAGTCCGGTCTATTGTGGTGTACGGTCTTATCTGTAAGTATCGTCCTGTCCCAATAGAGCTTATATTCAGGTGAATCCAGAATTACTTGGGGTGAGTATTTGTAGTATGCTGTTTTTTCTGTAATCAATTTATATTTAGCTGCAAGATATTGATGTATAATGGAGGCAACCTGGTCATGTCTGTGTTTGTAGTCTGTCTGCGTTATCGCTCTACATGCACCAGTGATATGCTGTATTTTTTCAGGACTACTATGGCAATGGCGGCAGGAGTCATTATGTAAATCTTTCATTATATACTTCCTGTAGTTCTTTGTGTCTATTACATGGTCCTGTATTGCAAGCATAAACCCCTCCGTTTCAGGAAACAACTCTCCTCGCTTGAGCCATGCGTTTGACGCACTTTTGTCAACGTTCGGATTGGCCAAGTCGAGGAAATATCTGCCATGAAGGGATTTTATAGCCCATGCTTCCAGTTTTTGTTTTGCCGTAGTTATAGTCTCATTTTTTTGTTTTGAATGATCCTGTAAATTTAGCGGAGTATCCTTTTTGTCTGCTTGTGTGGTTATTGTGTGCAGGGATGACTGTTGTGAATGATGATGGAAGAATGATCTTAATGTTGTAATTTGTTTATTATGTAGTTTTGTATGTCAATCAATTCTCTACCTCCTTCACTTTTTGGGAATGTGAGTTTTTGTATACAAGAACGAGGATGGTGTTTACGGTACTTAGTCATAAGTGTATTGATGATGCATTGAAGATTTTTAAAATCACTTTGAGATACATTGATGACCCCAAAAGAGTAGGTAAGAATCGGTATGGCGAATGTATTTATGGTGTGCGCAGAGAATCCGGGACAAACGAAGTGGCGGGAAGATTCTGTACCGGAAAAAGACCGGGTCTTAAAAACAGACCGGATCTTAAAATGGCGGTAAATCGAAATAACGGTAAGAACCTGACACGGCACTACGTCTGTCCGACTAGAGCCTAAAACCTAACCTATACGCAGCCTGCTACCACTATAGCTTATAAAGGGAGCTATAGAACCCTAAATCACTAAACCTAACCTATAAATTAACTAAACTAAAAGCTATAAATTTAATCTTCAACTCACCAAGTTGACTTTTCTTTTGATCCAAGTGGGGGTGTCTTCGGAGGAGGAGGTGGTTGGTCCCTAATCACCCAAACTACCCCGAGATCTCTTCCCCAGAATAAATACGTAGGTTTCTTCCAGCAGTTCCACTCGGCGACGGGATTCGACGTCCCCAGGCAGCCACGTTTCGCATCTCACAAGAAAAAGTCACAATAACAGGTTTTTTCACAAACACAAACGTTCAATAGTTATTTAACAAAAGGGAAATATAACCACAAACACAAATCAGTTATTACAAACAAAATTAACGCCACGCCGCGCGGCTTCAAAAATGCAACAACACAAGATGGTGGCTATAGCACCGCAATATATCAAGCGACACGGCTTCGTGCGCGCGCGTTCAAAGGACGACTGAATGTCGACGGGCCGGAAGCCGTCTGCGCAATGTTGCCAGGAGGCAAACGCAATGGATATACTAAAGCCAGCTATACACGGCGCAGCTACCATGCGACAGTGCATAGATTTTATAAGCATCAACACTTTTATTACAAACATCCCCCCGTCCCGGTCTGAGAAGCAGACCGCTAGCTTACTCTACGGGAAGGCGGGCGAGAGAGGTCACAGCTCTCCTTAAAATCGAACCGTCGACCAACACCTCAGCCACACGCGGAGTGCCGTCTCCGCCAAGAATCAAACGTAATATGCGAGCTCGTCGCCAAAGCAATGAGGGCAAATTTGCCTCTTTTAACAATACTAAATCACCCTCCCTGGGAGGCTCAGTCCTGTCTGTCCACTTCACTCTTTGCTGCAGCAAATGCAAATATTCAAGCGACCAGCGACGCCAAAAGTCCTGGCTCATTTGCTGCAACATTTGAAAACGCGACAACCGATATACGCGTTCGTCCTTCCACGGGTATTCGGGCAGGGCATTCAAAGGCCCTCCCACCAAAAAATGACCAGGGGTGAGAGCTTCCAAGTCATTTGGATCTGGAGATAGCGGACAGAGAGGACGAGAGTTGAGGACCGCCTCAACTTTACAAAACACTGTGGCCAGCTCTTCAAAAGTTAGAGCCGTTTCTCCGATAATGCGGCGGAGGTGGGTCTTTGCGGATTTCACAGCCGCTTCAAAAATCCCTCCCCAATGGGGGCAACTTGGGGGACTAAACTTCCAGGTTATTCCCCTTTGGGCAGCAATTTGACTTAAACTAGTACAATTTTTATCAATAAACACAGAAACATCCTTAAGATAATTTACAGTTCCCTTATAGTTTGTGCCATTATCAGACCTAATAAGGGAAGGTAGACCTCGACGCGAAACAAAGCGATCCAACGCGGCGACGCAGGCCTCCGTAGTCAGAGCCGATACCACCTCCAAATGGACAGCCTTGGTGGCCAAACAAACAAATACACACAAATAGCCCTTCACAATACGGGCATTACGAAAGGGAGAAGCCTTGATCGAAAAGGGACCGGCAAAATCGGTTCCAACGCCGTCAAACGGTCTCGAAGGTCGGATTCGATCAGCGGGCAAATCACCCATCTGTGGTTGCATCGTGGATGCCTTCAACCTATAACATGCAATACATCGAAACAGAACACTACGGATTGCTCTTCGGGCAGACAAAATCCAAAATTCGCGTTGCAAAATAGCCAACAAAGCATTGCACCCAGCATGGGCGTTACGAATGTGTCGATCAGACACCAAAAGCTGCACCAAGGGTCCGCCCTTGGGCAACAACAGAGGATGGCGAGTCTCATATGGAAGATCCGCCTTCCGGAGCCTGCCTCCAACCCGAAGAAGCCCATCCGAGTCGATGTACGGGTTCAAACGAGCGACCGCGCCCTTCAACTTAGCGCGTCCGTCGCGCAAAATACGAAGCTCTGACTCAAACCGTCCGGTCTGCACGACACGGACCCAATGCAACAATGCGCTCCGGCGCTCTTCTGCACCTGCAATCGGCTCCAACCGCTTTTCCTGTGGGTTTCTACAATTATGTATGAAACGCTTAATCCAACTGGTAACACCCAGAAGCTTATCCAAACTGCTATACCGAGCAAGTAGCCAATCCGGCTCCGACGTCGTCTCAGCGACTACAGCATGTACACGGAGCCCAGTCAAACTCAAAGAAGTAACATCTGTCTGACAGATAGGCCAAGAAGTTTCTGATCCCATCAGCCACTCTGGACCCCACCAGAGCGGGTGTGACACCAATTCTGGTGCCGTACAACCTCGGGAAGCACAGTCCGCTGGGTTAAGCTCTCCCGGCACATGTCTCCATGTTATATCAATTCCGATATTCTGGATTTGGGAAACCCGATTTCCCACAAAAACCTCCAAGGTATGTGGGGCCGCGCGCAACCATGCAAGCGCGACCTGGCTATCCGACCAGGCGAAGATGTCCCGTATCTCGACCGTGGCCGCCAGCTCACATGCAACGTGATGCAACAATTTAGAGAGAAGGTGAGCTCCACTCAACTCAAGCTTGGGAATAGTCAGCCTAGTCCTGATGGGGGCGACCTTGCTCTTCCCTAACAAAAGCGAGACATTGACCCGGCCATCGGCGTCAACTGTCCGCATATAGACTGACGCGGCGTAGCCTCGCTCCGACGCGTCACAAAAGCCATGCAGGCTGGCTCGATATTTCCCGGGTGGCAATATTCGACGAGGCAAGGCAATCCGATTGACTTCCTTAATCGATGAAAACAACTCGAGCCAATCATCCAATGGAGAGCCAAACAGCGGCTCGTCCCACGAGACGCCCAAAGTCCAAAGTCTCTGAAGAAGACACTTCGCAGAGAATATCACTGGACTGATCCAACCGCTTGGATCAAACATACGAGCTATTACGGACAACACCGTTCTCTTAGTCCAGACTTTTGGTATTTCCAAGTCCACTTGGAATGTGAAAATATCGGTTAGCGGCTGGTACTGCATGCCCAGCACCGCTATCCTGTTGGGATCATCCACATCCTCAAACAGGTGAGGGTTCTGTTGGTGATCCTCCGGGATCCCTTCTAGAACTCTAGGCTCATTGGACAACCACTTACGTAGCTCGTAGCCACCCGTTTTCAATATTTCAATCAATTCATCCCGCAGTAGGAGGGCCTCCTCAATACTTTGGGCTCCGGTGCACACGTCATCAACGTACAAGTCACGTGACAGCACGGAAGCCCCACGGGGAAAGCGGATCCGTTCCCGCTCTGCCAATTCAAGCAATGATCTGATGGCGATATAGGGACTAGATTTCAAACCATACGTGTTTGTGTTGAGTTCATACACCGTCACAGGATCCTCAGGGCGCTCACGCCAGAGTATCAACTGGAATCGCCTGTCCTCAGGATGTATGACTGTCTGGCGGAACATCATCCGGATGTCCGCGCCAAAAACCACTTGATGTCTTCTAAAGTTCAAGATGATGTCAATTATGTCCCTATGCAATTTGGGACCTGAATGCAAACATAGATTCAACGAAACTCCGTTCGAAGTGGGTGCGGACCCATCAAAGACAGTCCGCAACTTGCCCGTTGAGGCCTTCACCACCGCGTGGTGGGGCAAAAAATAATGCTCAGTTGAGCTCCAATCAACTCGAGCCGGAGACATGTGACCCAAATCCTCGTACTCGCGCATAAATTCAATATATTTATCGCGAAGTACGTGGTCACGCTGCATACGTCGCTCCATGGACAGCAGTCGTTTCTCCGCAAGCGCCCTACTTTGCCCTAGGCTAGGACGAGAGGCAACAAAAGGTAACCTAGTTACAAACCGACCGGAGGGCAACCTCTCCGTGGTCGATCGAAAAAGGGCTTCGCACTCAGCGTGTTCCGGATCCATCCTGGAACTCATAGGTGGCTCCTCCACCTCCCAAAACCTTTGCATGGTCTTGGCCAGGGACGCTGATGCGACGACCGGTGGCTCCTCCACGGTGCTATAATCAAACACAGGGCCCATCAGGGCGAAACCAAAGATAGTAGACACTGCCATCAGTGAAGACGAACCCAGAGCTCTCTGGGTACCCAACAAAATCCAACCCAATACGTCCGAGCCCAGGAGCAAGTCCACTGGGCCGGGATGAAAGACAAAGGGGTCGGCCAAATCCAGACCCGAAACCAAAGACAACACACCCGGCGGTATGTCTGTCGAGGGGTGCCAACCCGCAATGGTATCCATTACCATAGCCGAAGTCGTGATCCTCATTGTGGAGGACTTCAGCGAAGAAAAGGTGACAAGTGTCTGGCCCGTCAGACACTTCACTTGTATGCCACCAACTCCAAGAAGTGGCACAGGCGAGTCTTCCACGACTAAACCTAACTGGTGTGCCACTCGAGTGGTAACCAAACTGCTTTGAGCCCCTGAGTCCAACAGAGCTCTCAAATCAATGGCTTCCCCCCTACGACCCCATACGCGGACCACCGCGGTAGGGAGCAGAACCGTCCGCGGCTCTGTCCCAGCAAGGGAGCAAGCTAGTTACGGGCTCCCCACTCTCTCCAAACCAGGGGGGCGCCACTGACCCGGATAGTATGGCGGGCGAGTGCACATCCCTACCTGAGGGGGGGCATAGCCCGCGGCCCTGCCATACCTATAGTATGGCGGGTGGTACTCCAGCCGTGGGTACTCGTGCAGCGGCGGGGAAAACCGCTGCGGCTGCATGTGGTGGGTGGTGGTAACCCGCGTGGAGGGGGGCGTCCCCACTCTCACGTCCGATCTAGGGCCCCCGCCCATGGGGGCCCTATCCGGGGCCTGGCCAGCCACATACTGGCCACGACCTTGGGGCGCGTGGTCCCGGTCCGCCAAGACCCGCGCCGGTACGCGACCCCCCTCCCGAGGGGGGGTGCGACGAGCGAAGCCGCGTGCTCCGTCCGATGGTGGAGGGCTTCGCGCAGGAGCGCCCCCGCCCATAGGGGACCCCTGCCTCAACATCCGGGTGCCATCCCCGTTCCGGTTCATGCAGAGCATCGCGTGGTGCCGCCCACGGCATGCACTGCATGGTATGGCACTGGGACAATCACGTGCATAGTGACTGCCCAAACAATAAAAGCAAAGTTCATGCCGCTTTGCCATGCGGCGCCTATCTTGTACTGGCAGTCTCTGCCAGTCCCTGCATTGCAGCAGGCTGTGGCCCATCCGGCCACATTGCAGGCAGTCCGCGTCCCTCGCGACTGCTGCCGTGTGTGCAACCCGCGCACCAGCTCCACGCGGTGGCGGTTGCCGTCCCTGTTGGGGCTTCCCTCGCCATGAGGGTTCCAAGGGCCTACGTTCAGACGCTCTGGATGGCGCTGAGTCCGTCATGGTATTCTCAGCAGCCCGTGCCTCAAACTCCAAAAACTTCACCAAGTCAGTGAATGTTGGTAGGGTGGTGCTATCCCGTTCCGCATTCTCGCGCTCAAATCGCGAGCGGATGTCATTGGGTAATTTGCCCAATACAATGTGCATCAGCAAAAAGGACCATTGGTCCACCGGCAGCCCCAGTGTGCGGAGCGCGTTACAGGCCACTGTAACGGGCGTGAGCAACTGCAGGCGCAACTGTGCCCTGTTGGCCACCTTGGGCAGGGCCATCAACTGTGCGGCGTGCGCATCCGCTAACAAACGTAAGTTTTGGTAGCGGGAGTTCAATAACTCCCAAGCCGTATCGTACTGGTCGTCCTCCACCCGGAGGTGCTGGATGAGCGACCGCGCTTCATCCTCAAGAGTGGAGAGGAGGTAGGCCATCTTCTGGGCCTTCGACAAATCCTGTCGTGCTACGACCAGGGACTCAAACATATTTTTATATGCTACCCACTCCTCCATCCTACCCCCAAAGTGGGACAGCTGAAGGGTGGGGAGCCGACCAGTAACCGCTGGTCCTTCCTGTCTAACAGGTGTGCGAGGGCTGGTCCGCCAGCCTGTCTCGCCCTTATTGCGGTCGCCGCCTCCGCGATATCATCGTGCAGACTCAGGATCTGGTCCATGTCCGCCATGTGACCTGCGTAGACCTCCGGGGCAAGTTCGGCTTCGGTAAGCACCACCATGGCCGCTTCCGCGCTAATCAATCGTGAGTGGAGGTGATCCGCTCTTAGCAGTATGGCGCCCTCCCTGTCCTTCCGGGACAGGAGTCCTCCGGCCGTCACAAACCATCTCAATTCGTTGGCGAGTGTCGCCCTAGCATTGGAGACCTTCGCCATCGCGTCAAGTCACAAACAAAAAATAACAAAAGGTAAATAAAAAACAACAAAATCAAACAACTACACGAAGAACCGCGGTAGGTATGAGAATGGCACAAACCCGGAACGCACGGTACAAACCGCAAACAAATACAAAAAAAGGTTACAAATATTCTTATACAAACAAACTAAGAAAAATCTAATAATTTTTACAAACAATTAATTATTTTTTACAAACGAACAAATAGAGGGTAGATAAACTACGCTCTGCTACCAGAAAATGTGCGCAGAGAATCCGGGACAAACGAAGTGGCGGGAAGATTCTGTACCGGAAAAGACCGGGTCTTAAAAACAGACCGGATCTTAAAATGGCGGTAAATCGAAATAACGGTAAGAACCTGACACGGCACTACGTCTGTCCGACTAGAGCCTAAAACCTAACCTATACGCAGCCTGCTACCACTAAAGCTTATAAAGGGAGCTATAGAACCCTAAATCACTAAACCTAACCTATAAATTAACTAAACTAAAAGCTATAAATTTAATCTTCAACTCACCAAGTTGACTTTTCTTTTGATCCAAGTGGGGGTGTCTTCGGAGGAGGATGTGGTTGGTCCCTAATCACCCAAACTACCCCGAGATCTCTTCCCCAGAATAAATACGTAGGTTTCTTCCAGCAGTTCCACTCGGCGACGGGATTCGGCGTCCCCAGGCAGCCACGTTTCGCATCTCACAAGAAAAAGTCACAATAACAGGTTTTTTCACAAACACAAACGTTCAATAGTTATTTTACAAAAGGGAAATATAACCACAAACACAAATCAGTTATTACAAACAAAATTAACGCCACGCCGCGCGGCTTCAAAATGCAACAACACAAGATGGTGGCTATAGCACCGCAATATATCACGCGACACGGCTTCGTGCGCGCGCGTTCAAAGGACGACTGAATGTCGACGGGCGGAAGCCGTCTGCGCAATGTTGCCAGGAGGCAAACGCAATGGATATACTAAAGCCAGCTATACACGGCGCAGCTACCATGCGACAGTGCATAGATTTTATAAGCATCAACACTTTTATTACAAACATATGGCTTTAACTATATTGCGAGCGTTAAGATGTGTATTAAGTATTTTATGTAGTCTTGTCCTAAACTCGTCTGTCAGTTTCTGTTTGGTTTCTTTTTGGTGTTTCTGTTGACTTTATTGGTATCCTAAATATTTATAACCTACTATTAGATCTAATGGTTCAATTTGTTCATCATTATGTGTGAATTATTTTGTATTTTGCCTTTATGTACTGATTGAATTTTACACTTGTCTATGCCAAATTCCATATGTATATCTGCAGAAAACTGTTCTGTTATACCAGCTAAGTGATGTAATTCTTGTAATGACTGACCGTAAAGTTTAATATCGTCCATGTACATTAAATGACTTATAGTATGGTGTGCATCGTCAGCGTTTATTTGAAACCCTTTTTTAGTGTGTTTGAGCAAATTAGAAAGAGGATTGAGTGCCAGACAAAACCATAAAGGACTCAACGCATCACCCTGGAATATTCCTCTACGAATTTGGATAGGGTCTGTTTCAATATTGGTATAGTAGTATTCCAGTTTAGCATATTTTTTTTTTAAAGTTCACTATTGTTGGATGGATCTTGTAGTGTTCTAATACATAGATTAACCAAGTATGCGGTACAGAATCATAAGCTTTCTTATAATCGACATACATTGTATAGATACTGCGTTTTTTGATGTAAGCGTGTTTTGATGCGACTGCGTCAATTATAAGTTGTTCTTTACATCCTCTGCTGTTTCGACGACATCCATTTTGTTCTTCAGCTAGAATATTGAATTTCGTTATGTGTGAATATATAGCCTCATTTATACTGGAGGTAATTATTTTGTATAGTGTTTGCAGGCACGTTATTGGACGGTATTTAGATGGATTAGTAGTATCTGTGTAATCTTTTGGTAGCAAATATGTAAGTCCCTGTGTGAGTTATTATTTTAAATTGTTGTTTTTTCTTTATTGCTTAAATATTTTTTCTCCTTATTAGCTTGAACAATAGATTCGAGAGCTCGGCCTTCGGCCTCGCTTCCTGCTGGTTGGTCCGAATCTGTGAGTAGTCCCAGTCGTCGGAAGGAACCGGCGACTCGGCCCGCGGGTCGAGAGAGCATCAGTCCGAGTCGCCGGGATCCTCTTATCGATACAATGCTGTTATCAATACTTTCAGTACACATGTCCTTACTTCTCAAAGCCGAGTAAAGTTGTTTGTGTAAATAGGTAATCTTGCCTACTGATGCCGTGGGGTTCAATTTTTATCAGAACCGCGCGGAACCTTTGCTCAAAAATTAGAGCCGTGCAAAAAATTATGCCCGGCTGAGCGCTCGGCGTGTAATAGCACGTATGTACAATGTACAGTACACGGCTGAACGAACCTAATACTTTATTACATGTTTATTTAGCTAATACTGGTTTTGGCCGGTTGAATCTCTCTCTATAGGTCCTCTTGGCTGAGTGTCGGGTCATGGTTATTACGAGGACTGAAATACATTCAAGGAATTTTTATTATCTTCTTGTTAAAATGAACATCTTCTAATATTGACAGTAGTACCTATATTTCATACAATAAGTGAGGAGGAAAGAAGGCTAGTAACAATCAACAAATACATTACCTTTAGTAAGAATACTTAAATTACGTGTTTATTATGCTAATATGCCACGTCAAAACAGCCAAGATATCCGCAACAAGCTTCGTGAAAATGTTTTTTTTTTTCTAGCTTATTGAAGTGTCCCACTGCTGGGCAAAGGCCTTTCCTTTCTCCTTTCACAATTCTCTGACAAGAGATACCCGCTTCTACTCCCGCAGATATCATTCAGTGTCATCTCGCCCCGTCTACCCCTAGGTCAACGTCCCTCTGGTACCCATAGGGTAGCTATCGGGCACATCTTTTGGGTGGCATGCGGCAAACATGTCCAGCCCAGTTCCACTTTAGCTTGGCTGACTTGGCGCCTTCGTCTTCAATATGAAAATGTTAACAGTCCAAATATCTACTAACATTAAAAAAGAGGAATGATGGGTCTATGGGGCCTGGAGGCAAAATCTTTGATATCTGAGGTTTCAACACGCCTCCGCGACGTAACTGGCTATCTGAGGGCGGGCAGGTACTTTGCACAGCTAATTACTATAGCGGTGCAGAGGGGTAATGCTGCCATCCTTCAGGGAACCCTTCCTCGCGGGGCGACGTGCTGGAACCTCTATATTATTTATCATTTGAGGAGTTACTGTGCTTTTTATTTTTGTCAATTTGTATTTTACAATGTATGTTTTTGGAAACAAATCTACACAACTTACAAACCTGAAAATTCTTGATAATTTTTTTTTCATTCATTTTGGCACAATGGATGGATAGATGCTAAGATTAACGATTGTTAATCTTTACGCAAACGAATCGACGGATTTAAATCAAATATGATACACGGGTAGAAGCACAAAGGTATTTTGTCTCAAAATTCTGACGAAATGCAGGCTCAGACTTCAATTAGTGTAAAATGAAGTGAATAAATATAAAAACTATGAACCGTATAATTAATAATACTAACGTATAAGGGCTCATACAGACGAGCACCACTATATCTACACAAGCAGTTTTATTACTATAGTTTCTCTGATAGTTCGTAATTTCAAATGCACTTTATCTCAGTGGAAGCCATTATCAGGTCAATATCAATACCATTGTCAGACATAACATGAATTAATCAGTGTAGATGATATAAGTGTAGATATAAATTAATAAAAATATATAATTATTTAACTTACAGATCCTAATCCTAACTAATATTATAAATGTGAAAGTGAGTTTGTTTATTTATTTATTTGTTTGTTTGTTATCTCTTCACGCTTTATATACTCAACCAATCTTCCTGATATTTTGCATACACATAGGTGGAATTACTGAGAAGGGCATCGGGTACCTTTTATCCCGGGAAAAAGCAATGTTCCCGTAGGAAATTCACGTAGGGGCAGGCGCAGGCAAAAGCTAGTATATATAGAAAATATAACTAATATTACCTAACTACTTTTTAGGTGTGCGCGCTTGGACTCTTTGAAGTCGAGTTACAAAACAGCTCGCGCGCAGCACATATAACTGCAGCCATCGCCACTGGTCAATACGTGCTACCAACGAATAGGGAGCAAGCATTGGCCAAAGGCGACAACTGCAGTTACCTTTGTCGACAGCAATTTGCTGTCAACAGAAAATGTATCATTGACAGAAAATTGCCAGTCGTGTGTTGAGCGCCTAAGTATCTTGTCATCAAATAAGTAATATCATCATCAAAATCATCCGATAACGTAGATTAGACAAATAGGTACAATTGAAATGTATAAAAAGCCCGAGTAATATTTTAATAATTAGTTACGACTGTAAAAATGAAAGTTGTAGGATTACTTCTTGTGGTTTCGGCTGGTAAGTATTTCCACCATCGAGACATAATTTGAATATTTGAAAGCCTATATAGTGTCAAATTACCCGAAAAATATTTCAATGTGTGCTTTAGTGCTTCCAAATATATATATTTATATACAGGGTCACTGGTAATTAGATGCGAATATCTCAGGGGGTTGTAGATAGTGTTATTTGGATTGATTAAACCTATAATGGGTTATCCAAAAGTTTACCGTTTTCGAGATATTGGATATTTTAATGTTTTTTTTTCGAATTAAGTTTTCAATCTTTTTTAAGAAAAAAGTATTTGTCAGAATCAGTTTATTTTCACAGTTAATGAAGGGTAATAATGGAGCACTTATTATCAATCATAATATCATCGAAATTCTTAACCAGTTCGGAACAGGAGTACAAAAAATAACGAAAATGTGTGTTTTTTGGAACTAATGCCTTTTTAAAAGTAAATTTTCTCAATATAATCACTAGTGTTTAATTGTGCAGATTATTAAAAAAACATCTACATTTTATCAGCTTTCTAACGAGGTAAAACAACTCTTTGAAATTGTATTATCTCAGAAATTCACGATAAAAATCCAACCGGGTGGACTGTTTTGAGAATACAAATTATGAGCCTGCCATATATGTCCTCCTTGTGCGATACATTTTCTTGTCGATGATAGACGTCATAATGACAGAGGACTCAATTAGATCATTAATTAAGCTGATAAAATGTAGATGTTTTTCTAATAATCTGCTTAATTAAACATTAGTGATTATTTTGAGAAAATTCGCTTTTAAAAAGGCATTTATTGCTAAAAACACACATTTTCGTTATATTTTGTACTCCTGTTCCGAACTGGATAAGAATTTCTATGATATTATGATTGATAATAAGTGCTCCATTATCATTATCATCATTACCTCTTTATAAACTGTAAATATAAATTGATTCTGACGAATACTTTTTTCTTAAAATAAGATTGAAACTTAATTGGAAAAAAACATTAAAATATCCAATATCTCGAAAACGGTAAACTTTCGGATACCCCTTTATAGGTTTAAATCAATCCAAATAACACTACCTACAACCCCCTAAGATATTCGCATCTAATTACCAGTAACCCTGTACATATTTTTCAATCTACCATAATGTTTATTGGATTATAATATTATTTTTAAGACAACAATTTGAGTAAATTTATTAGACATAATAATAATTTCATGAAAAACTTTCAGCCCTCCTCGTAAATGCATCTCCTATCAAGGATGATGTCGAGGCTCCCTATCAACGCTTCATCGAGTTCACCGATGAAGCAGGCCAGACCCACACCATCGACCTAGAAGCCGAACCCAATATGGAGATCGTTGAAGAAATTGAGAGGAATCCTGCCAACAATGCGTACTACCTTTTCACCAGGTAACATTTCTACAAAAAAAATCTTCTGCTCATTTCAAGGACCGTAAGATATGAAGATATCCACAAAAAAATTATAATAGCTGGTAGAACAGAGTAAACTAGATATTTTTTATTTTATACATTCGGAAGACCAACAGCTAGATTAATATAATATATTGTAAGACGGTATTTGGTTTGGTAAGATATTGTAAGGTTGTAACAAGGTATTGATAGTATCATGCTTTTTTCTCTAACCTACTCATATCAGGGTAACACTATAACGATTTATATATTCAGCATATTAAAAATATTCATATTATTACAGACGTAACCAGATCCTATCCCAGACTCTGACCATGAACAACGCGAATTCCATCAACAACTCTAACTTCAACGCAGCATTACCTACAATCGTCATCGTCCATGGCTGGATGAGCAGCCGACTAACTGAACCTAACCCATCTGTCAGATCGGCTTACTTGGGCAGGAGCGACGTCAATGTCATTGTGGTAGACTGGAGCCGTCTGGCTCTGTCCGACTACGCAACTGCTGCCCGTGGTGTCCCCGCCATGGGCCGTGGAATTGGACAATTCCTGAGGTTCCTCAACAGCGTCACTGGTGCACCTTTCTCGAATATGCACTTGGTTGGCTTCAGCTTGGGAGCTCACGCTGTTGGTAACGCTGGAAGGGAACTCGGAGGACAAGTTGCCCGTGTCACTGGTAAGTTAACATACCTAAGGTTATTTCATGAATTTTTGCCTTTAATTAACATTTAATAACTTCTATACTTGAAAGAGTACTTTAGTACTGCACAACACTTGAGTGAAAGCAAAAATTCTTATAATAGTAAAAAAAAAAAATTTAACATTTATTTAAAATACTTTTATTACTCAGGTCTTGACCCCGCTGGTCCTCTATGGAACTACAGCGCCAACAGGCTCAGCCGTACCGACGGTGTCTACGTCGAAGCTATCCACACCGACGGAGGTCTAGGTGGTCTTGGTATCGGATCAGCTGTCGCTGACGTTGACTTCTTCCCCAACGGAGGAAACTCCCAACCCGGCTGCCTGCTCAATCTCTGCAACCACAACAGGGCATGGGAACTCTTTGCCGCCACTGTCACATACAACCATCTTATTGGCAATGAGTGCACAACCAATCTTCAAATAACATTGAATACCTGCCGTGGACAAACACTGCGTATGGGCAACGATGACTTAAGAAAAACTGGGTAAGTAAATTAAAAAAATGGTACTTACTCTTTCAACTGTTTAATCATTTATTGTAAAAATTATTACTATATAGTACAGATTCAAATTGTTACTGATAAAATATATTTTTCGGGGAAGATTACATTATTCAAGAAGTTTAGCATATTCAATAGTTTCCGAATCATCATCACCGTCATAATCTTGACGATGGCTAATAAAATCATTACAATCTTGTGAATTTTAAATAGATTTATTTCTTTAATCAAAACTAACCACTTTATCATAAACCATTACATAATTTTAAAATAATGATGATGCAAACTCGTAGATCTATTTTACTGCAAAAAGTAGGTTATAAGAAATGTTAATTTTTTTCTTTTTTTTTTCAGACGCGGCATGTACCGACTTAACACTGGACGTAACTACCCATACTAGGAGGTGATTCAATGATCGATAAATAAAGCTGAAGTTATAAATAAAACCTTTTCAAGCAAAAATATCTTTGATTCCTGTCTTATGCTCCTATTGTAATTTGTTAAAAAAATACTTATAAAAAATACTAAAAAAATAACTTACTTGAAATACAACAATAGAATTGTTTGCTATTAAATGATTTTACATGCTGAGAATGTTTATAACTTTCTACTTGAAAATGATAGGCTAGGAATTACGAATTAAATTTTCGAAGTTCCTAACCTGAGATTGTCAGGGCTCTTAATTTTACTCAGCATTTTGATTCGTTGAATACGAGGTAAATTAATTATATATTTTTTAGGGTTCCGTACAACAATGAAAAAATGGAACCCAGACGCACGATGATCCTATGATCATCGTGCGTCTGTCTGTCTGTCCGTCCGTCTGTCACAGCCAATATTCTCTTAATCTGCTGGACCAAATCAAATGAAATTTGGTAGGATGGCGTAATTCTGCGACTCAAACACAGATTCAAAACAATTTTTTTTAAATAAGGGTAATTTTCGGGGGATAAATTAGAAAAAAAAGCGTGGTGGTGCTGCGATCCTATGTAAAGATGACATGGAGTTCAAGACCATTCCATTCCTAAAAGATATGGCCAAGAACTTTCTGTTTGAGTGTTGTGGGTGAAATTGAGTTAATACAACATAATATAATTCTAATTTGTATATATAGGATAGCAACTTATCCAAGGTCTGACCCCTTTGTTTTTCTTTCGAATCTTGAAGTACTAATATTCATTATTCATTAATTCATTTTGCTGGTAGCATGAATGGGCTGACTCCTCCGGGGAAGTACCACCCTCTCACAGAAAATCGACGTTTGAGTAGTAGCTTTATGGCTTCTATGCTTCGTTCGGTGAGTGAGAGAGCC
Source organism: Ephestia elutella (assembly GCA_018467065.1). Taxonomy (NCBI): domain Eukaryota; kingdom Metazoa; phylum Arthropoda; class Insecta; order Lepidoptera; family Pyralidae; genus Ephestia; species Ephestia elutella. The sequence goes on from CM031584.1 coordinate 6,747,240, forward strand.
GGAGGCCCATCCCCCCTCCCCTCAAATATGGCAGCGGAATTTAAAAGTAATAGAGTACCCCAGGAGGGTACCGGTACGTTACCTACAGGAGAATCCCTCCTGAGCATTCATGCTTGGGCCGCCCTACGTACTCTGGAGAGGGCAAAATCCCGCTCATCATAGACTAAGATAAGGCTGCGGCACCACCCCATGCACTTCACATCCATATGTGCAACATCAGGGGTATTCATTCCAACCTTAATTCAGTCCACTACCATCTGGAGACAAGAAAAGCCGGCCTTATTCTATTTAAAGAAAACCCAGATATCGTCTCCGGCAGATGCGTCATACCTACTTTACCCCGGCTACAAAATTGAGCACAAATTCGTGCCACATGCTGGCGTATGCGTATTTGTAAGGGACGATGTCTGTGTTCGCCGTTGAAATTTGATGCGGTTTTCACAGTTGTATTGTTGATTCGAATGAACCGGAGATATTAACAATAGTAAATTACGCGCGGACGAAGTTCGCAGACACAAGCTAGTTTGTTATTTTGGGTGAGCAGGTATTGTAAAATGCATGGATCAGCTGTTTTTTTTTTGAGATTTCAGAGTCAGTTCCATATAAAAAGTAGCTCATATTCATGAGTACTTTCACCCTAGAGAGGTTGCTGGTGTTTCCAAAACACCCTGTATAAAAAATGGAGCCACATAAAAAAAATCTTTGTGGTAGGTAAAAATTGATGATGAAGTTCCGAATGATGGGATGCTATTTATACCAATGACAATAAAAATCAAGTAACTTTAAAATAGTATAGGTATTCAAAGAGTTCCTAATTACAGTATCTAATAATAATTAGGTAACACGTAATTTGCTTTGAATAATCTTGGTGTAATCGTGGTTCAAAACCACAAAACTACGGGGATTAGGAAGCTGAAATTTGGCATGTAAAACCTACCTACATGCCAAATTAGGGAGTGTAGGCTGTAGGGGAGCACTAAGAAAGGATTTCCGAAATTCACACGGGAGCAAAATCCTGGTAAACTAAACCAAAAATTGAAAATAGTAACTGTGTAATATTACGTTTAAGTATAATTTTGGAGAAAAACTCTATAAGAGACAACATATAATAATATAATTTATGTTCCGAAACTAGACCACCTGTCAAAAAGCGAGAGCAATGCACTTCGAGCTCGCGCTCGGGTGCAAAATAATTATTTTTAATTGTTCAGGTATTCGTATAAATAAATCATACATTAGCAACGCTACCACTTTCATTTTTGCTGTAATTTTTACAACTACGATTTTTTGGATGTAGGTAACTCAAGCTTTTATACTAATTATTATACAATGACATCGGATGATTTTGATGAGGATCACGATACAATTTTTTTATTATCTTAAAACTAAAGGCAGTCTGTTATTAATCACTGATAATTCATTGCAGGGTTTAAAGGTAGAGAGTAGATACAGGTGGTGAACGATTTTTGCTAAATTTATTTTTAAATTATATACATACACTAGCGGCCCGCCCCGACTTCGCTCGGGTGGACAATATTTGTTTTTTAGGGTTCCGTACCTTAAAAGGCAAAAACGGAACTCTTATAAGATCACTTTGTTGTCCGTCTGTCTGCCAAACTTTTTTTCTCATGAACGCTTAAAGGTATCAAGTTGAAATTAATAACGAATAATCGGATCCACGGTATCTTTCAGCAAAAAAATAATCAAAATTATACGTCAACGCGATCAAGAGATATTACCGTAAATATTGCGAATTTTCGCATTTATTGCGATTTCAGGCAGCAATCAAAACCTATGAGTGACTTCCAGTTGATCTAAAATTATGAAATTTGGCAAAAAGCAAGGTCAAACAGCCTGTTCACGACTTTCCCGCTCCGAGTGACAGAGGCGCGCGGGAGCGGCGAGCGGCGGTGTAACACAAAAGTCGAAAGATCTTTGACAACGCCACTGGTTTATTTCTTGATTTTTTGCCCATCTGCTCCTTCTGCAGTGGCGTAGTGAGACCCCGGCAGGCGGGCGGCAACAGCATCAGGGCGGACGTCGATTTGTTGCACCCCCGCCCCCCCAACATGCATAGTCCGCCTCTGTCCTTGTGCCCCCCCAACATGCATAGTCCGCCTCTGTCTTTGTGCACCCTCTAGAAAAAATCCTGTATCCGCCCTTGTGCTGTAGAATGTAGTCAAACGTTTCCACACTCATTCTAGTGTAGACATAAAACTTATTCAGATGTTTCCTGTAATTACGAAATTCGCCGCGAAGGTATATATTTTTATTTAGTTCGTGCTACTTTCAAAAAAAAAAGGGATAATTTGTATAGCAACATGATTTCCGACTCTGTGAATACGTCCACCTAAACCGCTCCGCTAATCGCTACCACATAATTAATATCCGCTACTGAGATTACGTGGCGTGCTATAAGCCCCGCCCGCCGCCGCCGCGCCGCTTAGACTCCGCGCCGCGCCCCGCTTAGACAGAACGCGCAAAGTCGTGTACCGGCCGTATTAACACTACTTATACAGGAATAAGTCTGAAAATTGTAAATATGTTGGAAGTCTAAAAAGTGTTTCAGTAGATCGAACTGCAAAAAAGTTTGTTTTTGAAATTAGTAGGTCTTTTAGTGATAGCTAAAATGTGAGATACTTTGCGTGTACAGAAGTCTGACTCGTACTTGGCCGGTTTTTGTTTGATATTTACGTTATTACCTCCTACTAAAATAAATACATACCAAAACGCGCCCGGCCCGCTCAGAGATTACTGCGCCTCAATTGCGCCTTTGCTAGCTAGCGCTTTCGCGGCAATTGCCGTTATTTAAATAACTCGTAGTATTTCTCAAACTATTGATCCAAATTACATGCAGTAAAAAGCAAATATTAAGTATATTAAGTACCTGTGACGATAGACTTGTTTAATTTGATAAGGATTAATAATTTGTGGTTGATATCACCAGTTAAAAAACACCTAACGATTTTAATTATTTTTAATACATAAAAAAAGTTATTGTGGCTGAAATATAAAAGCTAGATATATGCTATCCCGGACTTTTTTTTAGATCTATTAAAGATACACAATTCCTCCATACATTGTTTTGTTACATCTCTAAGGGATTGGACAGCGTTTTCGATGAAAGCTGCCGGGCGGCAAAATTTTTTCCGACTTCCTTAACAATTATCGTCATATTTCAACTAATATACACAAAACCTAAACAAATTATACACTCAAACCTTCCTCATGAATCACTCTATCTATTAGTGAAAACCGAATGAAAATCCGTTCAGTAGTTTTGAGTTTATCGCGAACAGACGAACAGACAGACAGACAGACGCCGCGGGAGACTTTGTTTTATAATATGTTATGATTATGATGATTATGATGATGATGATAGAATCACGTCTTTATCCCTTACGAGGTAGACAGAGCCAAGAGTCGTGAGACTCGAAGGCCACGGTTAGCTGAATAGTGGGCTTTCTGACAGGTTGCTAGGTTTGTGTGACAGGTTGCTAGCCCATCGCCTATGAGTAAAGGAATCTCCAGTTTAAAGCATTTGCCAGATATCATTTTTCATTCAAAATTGCCAGACTTTTCTCTTCGTATTACAATAAAAATTTGAATCAACTTCATCTAAATTCTTAGTTTTATTGTTATGTTTTAGAAAAAAAGTTCCTGTTAAAAAAGGCGAGATCAGGCTAAAAAAATATAAGTATAATAAACACGTAATAAGATTACTCTTATTAAAGGTATATTTAAATGTAATGTGCTAGAAAAAAGATCATTTTTTAACCGACTTCTCAAAAAAGGAGGAGGTTATATATCGACGTTTGATGTATGTATGTTTTTTATGAAGCTTCTAGAAAATTGTTACTATGATCTGAAAGAAATTTCTTTGGTTGCAACTGATAGCTATTTGTTATTTATTCATCATGTAGTATAATTGCTATATTAGATATTAATTTAAAGATTTTGCATGCCTGGATAGGTTAAAAGTGAGATTCACACATATTTATTTAACAACTTTTGTTTTTCTTGTATCACTTTTACTGCAAATAAACATTCAATTCATTCATTCATTATGTTCGCCGATTTTTTCTGCCTATAGTGGACTGATGTCCGAAATTATTTTTTTATTCGAAAGAGTTTATTCCCAACTTGGTCCCATTTTAACGACGTCAGAATCTGTTCGGTAATTTTAAAAGATACCTAACAAAATATCTAAATATGTGAAATACTAACATTGGATTATAGAGCAAAAGCCCGCACATTTACAGCATGCCCTTCGTTATTTTTATGAAAACTCAAGATTCTCTTTGCATGTCCCCAACACAAAAAAGGCATAGGGATTTCGACTATAATAGTTGCATCATGAGTTTACCTTAGGCAGGTATTTAAGGTGGTAGCTCAATTTCCTCAAAGTAAAAGTTATTTTAAGATTTTATTCCGAATATTATTAGATATCATGCCATCCATTCATTGCCAAGCAATTGGTGCAGATATAAACTCCGTGCCAGACATTGCTTAACTTTACTAAATTATATTTATATAGGTATTTGTTTTATTATAAAAGCGGAATTTAATGTTTCTTTGAGGAGGTGCTTTTTTATACCTATAAAATCACTTTTGAGTTTTGCTAGCCATTTTACCTGCATAAGTAACTAAGATCCAAACTTCAGGTCTAGTCGTTTATCTATTATATTACCCGTATATCCCACACAGAGAAACATTCAGCATTTTTTTAAATAAGAAAGGAAAAGGAAAAAATCGTCTCGTATTTCGATGGAAAAAATAATGGAATTCTGACACTGTTTTTGACATTTTAAATCAAACTGACATAAAAAACTTCAATTTGTTAATTTTTCGGCCAGTGATAAAATAAGTTTAAGTTTTCATGACAACAAAATGAATAGAAAATATTTATGTATTAGGTGCACTAAAACTGATAAAATATTTTTTTCCAAAAAATGAACCGAACTTCCGTCATAATTAAATCTAAAATAATGAAATAAAATATAGGCAGATTTTACCAAAAAGAAAAATGTATTGGCATGCTACCTACTGAACGAAGTGAAGTCGGTGCCTAATTTAAAATTAAATAATCTAAATTAACATTGAAGAATCATGTAATATAAATAAAATGCCTAACTAAACAATTTCAAATATCCTTACTCTGCACTCTGGAATTGGCACCGACTTCACCTCAATCCAGTAGGTGTAGCATGCCTTAATACTGTTTTCTTTCTTTTTGATAAATCTGCCTATATGTTATTTCATTATTTTAGGTTTTATGACGGAAGTCGGTTAATTTTTTTGGAAAAAGAAAAAAAAAATCTATATGTTTTTTGTTGATCGTCACTATCCTACTTGCCTCATTATTGTAAGAAATATATTACTGCGCTAATATTAGAAGATGTTTTTCAGTCCTCGTAATAAACACGACACGACCCTGAGCCATGAGGGGAATATGACTATATAAAAAGAGAGACAGAGAGAGATTCAACCGACCAAAATCAGTGTTAGCTAAACATGTATAAAGTAATAGGTTCGACCGCGTACATACGTCCAGGACGTATAACTAACCTGTTACTTTA